>CM035229.1:81974017-82510499 GCA_020226215.1 Sindora glabra
CTTGCAATTAATTTACTAAATTATCAAAAGTAGATTTAACTACACTTGTTTTGCCTTTTTTATTTCTAAAATTATCATCTTAGTCATTAAATTGGCCCAATTCTCACTGTTTATTTTAATTAGGTAAGTTTTATCTCCATAAATCTTTGTGAATCAGAATTTGATAGCAATTGCAATCTGAAATAGAGCTCAAAACATAAGTTAGTAGTTAACTTAACATTGAAACTTGTCAAGCATGAATTTAAAAGTTCATAGTTTCTGATACAAAAATGGCCATATATCGCTTTCTAAAATCCACATGTTATAGTATATTTAGGTTGAATATTATCCTTCAAGTAGTTTATGAGTTTGTTAGAGATTTCACTTCTAAATTAAAAGAGAACATAATTAATTCTTTTGTATAACTCAATAATAATGACACCAATTAACTTTTGTAGCCAAAAGAAGAACCTAATGGTTTGGGCACGATCCTAATTAGATGAAATGCAATAATTATAGAGGTTTTAGTTAACTCTCTGATTATAGTTATCAACATAATCAGCTAATCACCATATAATATATAGGTTAGCTAGTTTTTTTGCAATCCACAAGTATAGATGTAATTTATGCTTTACAATACCCATATCTTTAATAATCAAAGAATATGTTCCTAACAATTCAGAATTTAACTTACTTTTAATATCTAATAGGATGCTTTTCTTTCTGTTTGCCATTGTTATAAGTCTTTAATCTTCTCATAAGAATGGAATTTTTTAATCACATTTACATAAAAAACCTAATTTAGCTTTAACATATAAAAATTATATCAAATAAAGTAATTTTGTGTATTACCAATAAGTAATTACATAGGTACAACTCCTATAAAAATGTCATCAAATGGTACAAAGTTGTAACAATAATATGGTAAGTTAGCTTTTAGTATCTAGATTGAAGTATTGTTGTTAAATTAATTTGTACTGATATGTAGTAACACGATAATAAGTAATGTTTGACACAACTTGGAAATTCTGTATCATATAGCACTTCGATTAATTTTGTTATGTGTCTAACAATAGCTTCCCAAATGCTAGTGCTTGAATTTTGTCTTCCTATAACTGGAAATTATTATTTTAAGTAGTTTTCATTTAATTAGTGTAATTACAAATTATAAGAATATAAGCTTTCTTACATTTATATCTATAAGTAGCATCTCCATACTATGATGATTCTCATTGTTGTTCCTATTAGCAACCTATATGCTTAAATCTTATATGTTTGAGCATCTAAGTGCAATTTAGATATGGAGTTTACTTTTCTTGTTATTTGAAGCAACCTTACTTTAATCCCATATTTATAAGATTCACTCAAATATATAATTTGAATAATCAATAATAAGACATAAATTAAAATTGTCATAGAATTTCTCACAAAGATGACACTTAAAGCCACATATAAAAATTATAACTATTTAATAGAAATATGAATTTAGTTTTACAGTAAAAGATCATAAAAAGGACTTTTACAATATGTATAAGCACTATTTAGCACATAGGTGAAACACTTGGACTTTATAGTTATGATGAGCAAGTTCACTCAAAAGGTATATTGTAAACATGAACTTAAATTTTGGAACATTTCTTTATATACAACATTAAGATTAAAGCTAAATTATTCATTTCTTTTGTTGTGGATGAGAAATTTAAGGCCAACCTTACTTCCAACTCATGATACTATAACATAAAGTTGTTAATGATTGAAAAAACCTTTTCGGAGATAAATTCCAATATTAGATAATGACTGCCTTTAGCTTTTATTAATTGTCATGCAATATGACATCACTAAAGGGAATTGCCTTCTTTGAATGCTGTAAGGAAGGTAGACATTTAATGAAGTTATATTCATATGAGGGATAAAAACTTTTTTTCCTAGGTTGCTACTAGTGATAACATTAGCTTCAATGACATGACTTCCAAATTATATTATGATGAGTCTTGTTTTATTACACAAACTAGCTAATTGGTTTATATTTCAAGGAAGCGTGGTAAACTAAAAATTGTAATGTTATTAAGTATTTCTATAGTAAACATTTCTTCAATTGATAGGCCACTTTGATCAAATTTACAAACTGAATCTGAGTTGCAATATTCAACACTTTCCCCTAAAGTGAAAGACAACATATATGTGTTAACCAAATTAAAAGTATCCAATTTTAGTATTAGGATGGCACAATTATTTAGGTATTTTGCATTGTTGTAGTGTTATAAGAAACCTGGACAAGCAATTTTCACAATTGCTTCATTGGATCGTCAAATTATATGATCAAAAGATCTTAGGGAATTCAAATGTCAGCTTTTCCATCATTTGGTTTTTCTAGTTCACCATTTCCAATTTTTAGAATCCATTTAACAAATTGTTTAAGTTCTTCCTATTTCTAAAGGTTATAAGTGGATTAAAGCCTCATGTTCTTTGTCAAGGTAAGAACTTTGCAATGATGCCGTAGATAAGAAGAGTTCAGTGATGCATGAACAATGTTAAATCTGCTTCCTTTTAGCATAATAAGAAGGATTTGGCAAAAGCCACCCCCCAAACATAATACATTTTTCTCTAAATGGAAGTTAAGCACTATTAGAAATATCAAACTAAAGTATATCCTTCAAAGTCTTGTCAAGTTCTTCAAAGCAAAACTTATACATCATTAGAGCTTTATCCCATATAATTAGCTTATTTCTTCTAATTGAATTAGCTTTGTTAGTGCCTTGCAAGATGTTATAGGCTAAATTTTCATACATAGATAATCGAATTCTAAACTATGAGTGGGTAATTCTCCCACTTGGAAGTAATATTGATGCAATACCCTTTATGCAACTATTAAAATAATTTCTACTTTTGAGCACATGTAGATGTCAAAGCTTTTTTAAGATAAGTTTTTCCTATACCTCTATACCCATACATAAAGTAGACAGATGGCTTATTTTTAGTTACTAAATTCATAATTGTATCAAAGATTTGCCTTTGCTTAGAAGTCATAGAACTTAATGATATAACGACTTCTTTAACTAGTTGGACATGATTGAAATTCAATTGGCTTGCTATCAAGCTATTGCTTAACTGGCTTGTGTAATCCCTTTAAGGCATAGGCATTTTTAATGAAATCCTTCAAGTTTTTTCCATTTACCTGTAGTATTTTCTTAATAAGTAAAAAGGTGTAATTTTTTTTCTGTTCATTGTCAAGTTCAAGATCTAAAATCAAATTCAAGTTTATAAAAAATTAGATAATGAACACTATATATAGTTTGACATGCTTTATATTAAAGTAAGCAAATTCAAGTTATTGCGTGAAGCATTGATACATAGATAAAAATGGAATTACATAAGATATAATGCATAGGATAGTATAAGTGTACAACAAAACAAAGGGCAGAAAAATATTAACAGTGATGTCATTTATTTTGTTCAATTACATGTAATTATTTATCTATCAACTAAGTTAAATAAAGTACTTGCAAGGAAATATCTCACTCACATCCATAAAGATATATATCGTCTATTTTATATTTATAATTGAAATCACTATACTATTATTGTGTGTCCTAGAACCAATCATATAGATGATTGAAGTTATACACAATGTATTATGTTTTATTTTAAGTAATTTAATTATTATATTTTATTTTTATAATTTTATTATTATTATGCATAATTTATAACTTAATATAATAATTATCCTTGGAATAGTTTTACTATTCCTAAAATGCCCCTAATCAAGTATTATTATGAAAATAATAGTAATAATATATCGAGACTAGCATGTATAGTGACTGATGATTACGAACATGAATATATGATATCAAGTCAATACATAAGTACATTGCTAGTGAACAATGTACTAGACTAACCCACTATGAGAATATTGCATGAATAGAAGTGTCATAAGTTATTCTCATATGATTACAAATACACATAAACCTTTGACCTGAAGTTACTACGGTTCCCTATATGAGGAATTACTCACTTTAATATTGTCCTATGTCACCTTTAATCAAGATGACAAGTAGGGCATTGATTAGGTGTGTCATAAATCGTGTAGAGGGAAATGAGTGATGTAGATGAGATTTTGTTACTCTTGTATAAAAGAGAAATATCCTTGGACCCCTTGATTGAGTGAGACTTAGAAATGCATGGCCATGCTCAATTGAATTAATATGTGATATTAATTATTTATTTTAAGTCTACTTAGTATCAAGAAATATAAATTGAACATTGACGAGGATGACACATTCCATGCCTCCAGTTCAATTTGGATATTATTACAAAAAGGGTTATAATGCAAAACGTTAATCATGTATTAGGTGGATGTCGAATCACAGATATTTTTACTACTTGAGTGGCAGTGATGTATTGCTAGATACCGCTTACTGTCTATGGCTCAATAATAAGTCATTGTCAACATAGTAAGAACCTACAGGGTCACATAAAAAGAGTAAGAATAAGACAATAATTAATTAAACTTTAATTATATTAATATCTAATTAATTAGACTTATTTTCGTGCATATATATATTATTAAGAATAATAAATTCACATTATATATATATATTATGTAATATTATTTGATATTAAAGTAATATCAAATAATTACATTATCAGATATTAGATAAATATATTATGAGATAATATTATTTTAATATTTGATAACTATATGCAATTATCTAATAATTAAGATATTTATATTATGAGATAATATTATTATCTAATATTAGATAATTAATAGATAAGTCTTATCTCTCCCCATTATCTCTAGGATAAGGATAAGATGAGTTGTTAAGTGTGATTATGATTTTGGAAGCATTATCCTAGTAGGACTAGGATTATAACTTGCCTAAGTTCTATAAAAAGGGATTTGAGGGCAGCACTTTAATAACACGCTCAAAGCTTCCATATAAACCCTAAATCACTCAGAAAATATCTAATCCTAATTCTTAGAGAGAAAAACGCATTCTAGCATATTCGTGGAGGGTGAGAGGTCGTTGTTCACTCCATGTGAATATCATAGAGACACCATACCTTCTGGCCAGTGTTTGATTCATCCGCTCTTAAGTTTTAATCAGTAGAAACACGAGTGCCCAATAAGTAAAACTCTAATCATTAATTTATGTCTTTTGCATGAATCCTAGGTAGAATTCAGATCAAATTTTTAAATTTCCGCTGCATATGATAATCCGAATTCCTAACATATACGTCCTTTACATGATGGTAAAAAAATGCCATTTATATTTTATAAATGTGTCTGAATCATCATTTATTATGTGTAATTAGCTTACAAAATTTATAATTATTTTAATTTAATAAGTTAGTACCAGATATCATTCTCTTTATAGGATGATGAAGTGGTACATTTTAAAGGATGCATTTAAACCTTCCATTAATAATGTTAGTTAGTATTCTCAAAATTGACTACAATGAAATTTTATTTCACATTACATAGGATAGAAAAGCTCATGAAAAACACATATAAGCTAGTTCATTCAGCACTAACTATGTATTGCTATATTGCAAAAATTTTTATGATATAGAAACTTATGTGGAGAAGAGTCTAAGCCTAATGTGAAATTAGATTTGTCTAGCACTAATTCAAATGTTTTTCACTTTGTAGTATTTTTGTTTGGTTTTATATTAAAGGAAACAATAATTAGCCATAATTTTGCTTTACATTCTTAAAGTCAAAGCAAGTGTGTCTAACAATTTTCTTTAATTATTGACAAATATAGTTCTTCCATGACAAAGTCAATTTTTTTTATTAATGCTCTGATACATAAATGACATATTCAAGATTGGCAAGAAATATAACCAATAATATAGTATGCAATATCTAGCAATTGATACATGTTATTACTAAATGAATGACAAAATATGCAATAATATAGGCAAATAAGTTAATAAAATCACAAAAATACACTTTCACAATTCATGGATTTTCATTGCCTATATAATATGTCCTTTGAAAGGATTAGTCATGTCTCTTACTACACAAATTCTATTTTGGAGATGCTATTTGATTGAAGTATTGTTGCAAAAAGAAATCTTAACTTATAGCCACTGCCCCTAAAAACTAACTTCTTTAATTTTATTGATGAATTCTTTGTCATCATTTGGCAATCCGCTTTCATAACACACATTTTAAAAGTTAGTATGATTTACCTTCAACATATCTAAGTATGTCTTGCATCTTTTCTAGATTGTGAACCTTAGTCAGCAACACCCTCAGATAAAAAATTTTACCCTTACTTGGTGGAATATGTTAAAGTTTTTTAATTATAAATATTTGTTTTCTTTCATGCCATTCGTGATCCTCTAAGTTAAAGATAAAATGTTTTAAAAACTCAACATATGTCAATTCTCTTACTTTTAAATATTTCTTATAGCTTTTAACTATGCAAGAAATATTGATTTTTTTATGGATTCATTTTATATGACTTCATTCAAAAATTTATCATCCTAATACATAACATAATTTTTATCAAAAAGATGAAAAGTGAATGTCTCAACTAGTGGATACTAATATTGAATCTCAAAGCTATAAAACCACCAAGCAACTTCACAAGGTGAAATATAATGATAATCATAGTATAACCTAATCTTATCAAGCTTATGCCTATTTCCACAATCTTAACTACAATTATAAATTACTATAGTAGCTTAATCATTACCCTTATTGATGCACTTGAACAAATACTTGATAGATAATTCTTTATTACACCATTCCACATTTTTATGTGCTTGAAACATCATTAGAAGCCATTGGATTGTATAGAACAACATATCAATTACCTAAGAACACCTTGTTTCTTTGAATAACCCTTCCATCATCTCTTTTTTTATACATTGAAAACCCATCTTCTATTATAATAGTTCTATCTTGGAAGTTCTTTAGGAAATACTTAATGCACTTGCCATCTTTCATGCATGAAAAATGTAGATTGGCGGCCCCACAAAGTCCGTAAATCATAAAATTTGAGATAACACTATAGAATTTTAGTTTAGCTTCGTTATCAAGGATCTTTGTAGATATGACTTAGTTTATTTCAAATAGGGGAATTCTACGGTACCCCCGGGGTTTCAAACCCGGGGTGATGTGATGCATTGTGAACCATTGGATGAGATTATCAAAATTCTTAGTAATCTCATCCAATGACTTGTATTGTGCCACGTCACCCCGGGTTTGAAACCCCCCGGGGTACCGTAGCAAGCACCTTTCAAATAAAGTTGATAACTTGTAGTGGAAAAAAGAAACAATAAAATATGTGTATGTGGTAAGCCTCTTTTTTGGAATTCAACAATGTAAATAACTATAATCAATAATTGCAAATGAATATTAGTTGAATTTATCATAAAGATATATAATTTTCTATTATAAAAAGTAATACATAAGTAAGAGGAAATTGGTTTGAATATCTACTTTTATGACTCTAAAAAATTCTCTAATCCTTAAAGTCTTCATAAACTCTTTGTTTTGAAATGGAAGACATAAGAAATAATGATACTCTGATCTTCTAGTTTAACGTAACTGTGGGTATCTCTCAAGTTTGGGCCACTAGGGATTGCATGTAAATGTGATGAATAGATAGCATAACCTACCCACTTATAAATTACCATTATATCCTTATAGTTTTATATTTTATACCTTTGCACCTCTAATAAAACTAGATAACAAGATAATATGCTTGCCTATGCACGTTCCATCTATCTCTCCTCTAAGTGCAACTTTAAATAATCTTTTATAAATTGTAACTTGTAAGTTTATTTGATGATTTTGAATAAAACTTAGCCTTTTTACTTTAATCATTGTGTAACCATCAACAATGAATTATTGGAAAAGTCTTCTAAAACTTACGAGTAATGATGGTTCATCAAATTTGATTTAAGTATGATATGCCATGTATTCTCGAATTGTTACAATATAGTTCCTTCTAATATTCCAAGTAATACATTAACATAGTCAATGCCATCATGAAACATATTCTCACCATATGGGAACAATATAAGATATTGTAGAGGTAGGTATAAAGGATGCAATTCATTTATCCTTTATAAATAACCATCACAACCACAAATGATGATGTCTTGAAGATCATCAGAATCAACATCACCAACCACAGGGTTACCAATTTCATTAATAATTAGTAAGTTATAAACACATTCATCTCTTTTCTGCTTATAAATTAATCTTAGCTTTAAATTAGAATTATTTTGGAATTAATATGCATCTCTAACCATACCGAAAGACTTGGTTAAATTATTATGCTCATCAAATATTTGTTTCAAATTGGTAATAATTTCTTAATGAATCTTTTCTATAAGACCAGTACAATTGTAAAAAAAATCAGGAATAGACATTTTCATGTAACAATTAAGATTGAAGCAATGCATTTCTCTTAAGAAAAAAAATATAAATTACGATAATCAAGAATTATTCATATCTTACTGCATGAACTTTATTGCTAACTTCATTTTTGGTGCCATAAATGTAAAGTTGAATAAACTAAGGTCTTTAACTTTCCATAGGAAGTAGGTTGCCAAAAAGAAAAATGTGTGCTTCATTTAACTAGAAGATATAAAGGCTAATACTATTATTCACACTTTTATTAACTTTGCCACCTATTGAAGTGAAAGCAAAGATTACATTGTAAGTTTAGATATTTTTTCTAAAGTATTTTGCTAGAAAAGATTTGTTATCATTAATCAACCATTTCAAATATGTTGGTGGTTCCTTTGTAGTAGGCAATTTGACCTTGCCTTGCATATAACATATGAAAAATTTAGGAATTGAATTATTAATATTAGATGTCCGGATTCTCTTAGCATACAAAAATGAAATGCCACAAAACTAACATTTAAATTCAAGGTCACTATCATCTATATAAGCTAAAGATGATAAAGAAGACTTAAATATAAGCTTATGGTAAATTGGAATGTAAAAAATGGAAATTACTTCAACAAATGGTTATTACACACCAATTGAGATTTATAAACATGCAAGAATAGACAACAAATTTGGTTGACCTAAAATGATGATATAATATCAATAATTTTATAAAATTAAAAGTAAATTATGAATACAGTTCTCTAATGTGAGTCGTGTCTATACTGACCACTTCAAATGACTAAATAAATACACATCTAAATATATAAATTAAATAAATTTCAAAAAACATACCAATGGTGACATCTCCTGGTATTATTATTTCTTTACTATTATTATCAGTATTTTCTATGATGACTTTATCATTAATATTGTTAACCATTTGAGGGACACTTGAAAAATTTGTTTCTGCACTAATAAGGATAAATTTTCTAGACCTTAATTATCTAAGTGAATTCCTATTAGTTTAAGATGAAGTTTTGTTAACTATACAATCTCTAACCAAAGCATTTCTCTTATTTTTGTTACTAGAATAATGAAATGTCTTTTTACTTTTATTATTTTGGCCTAAAATAAATGATTTATAATCAATATTTCTAATAGTATGTGATAGCTAAAATAGTGAAAAAAAATTAAATCATTACAGTAAAAGTTAGTGAATGTCTTAAAAAGAAACTTACTTTACAAAATTTAGTATCTAAATTGATCATTCAATTTGAAATATCAGTAAGAATCAACTTCTTACAATTTCTCCATTACAACTTATGGCCATTGAGCCCTTCATGGCACTAGGTAGGGTCATTTCTTCATCCAATAAAATTATTCTATTATTAGATCGACCCAAATTGAGTTTGCTATCATGAGTACGGATTAGGCAAACATGTAAATCAATACTAATATGAGAAACATTAATAGAGTTCCTCTACACATAACCTATAAAAAAGCATTCTATAATGAGAAATAAATTGATTAATTATAGAACAATAGAAAATATTTTCATAAAATGAAAAGTTCAATAATTAAAGTTGGTATCCCATCCCCATGTAAAGCATTGTGACCTTATAACTTCTCCATTCTTTTTAATCTCCTTGTCAATTGGGGACTTCTATATTGTTCTTCTCTCAAGCACAAATAGTCAGAATTATTTTCTTAAATTTTTTTATTGCAATTCATTGTAACCATGGCATCCATATTATTATTTTTTTATGCATGAAATGCTAGGTACTTGTAAAAATAACAAAACTTTGAGAGTAAATAGATTGCAAGAACCTAACCTTAATAACTTTTATAGCAATATTCAAACTAGATATAAGCATAACAGTGAGAGAAAAATCCCTTAAAACATAGATTTTGCTCAAAATCATCATTTTCAAAACTATAATTTAGGTGCGTCATGTAATACTAAACAAAATCATTGTCTTTAAGTAAGTTAAGCACTTAATTGCACAATCCCTTCTTAGTAGGAATAGCATGATATGCTTTGCTTCATGGTAAATAATAGTATTATATTTCTACTAATAGTTTTGAACCTCCTAACATAGAAAACTTGTCATCAACTTTATAGTTGCAATTGCTTAATTTTGCCACTATCCATATTAGTAGGTTATTTTCCTAGAAAAACTTTCGAAATTATATAAAGTTCATTGAATTGTATCTCTTTCACTTAAGTGAGGTATGAATCTTAACCTTTATGCTTGGCATTTGTGTAGGTCATATTATACCCATTTGAAATTCACCATTAAAATAGTCACATTGAGAACAATAATTTACTTAGGAAAATAATGCAAAAGATAACAATGCTTGCAATTTAAGTGGCACATGTATCAAGCGAGAAAGGTCCTCAACATGTCATGAGAAATGATAACTCAAAATTAGATTGTAAAGTGGGATAAAATACTAATTAAAAGGCAAAGTCACTTAAATGAATCATCCTATGACAATAAACTAAAATACATATGTTGTAAATTAAAGTCAATAATATATACCGTAGCAAAAATTTTCAATGGACATTCATTTTAGTTATTAATCATCAATGCATCTACCTTTTTCAAGGTAATGAAACAACATTAGCGTTAAAGCTGAAATTAGTGTGAGAGCATATGTCATTTTTAATATCAACCAATATTCTAATTTTTCTTGTATGTATACTTTAGATGCATAAATGTCTTTATTCTCTACTAGAAAAAGGTTGTGATTTACCAAACTTAGCAAGTTGTGAAAAAATAATGACCTAAACCATGAGTTAGAGATGGAAGTCAATGAAATTTACTATCCTTCAGCAATGTATTAGTTAAAAATTATATCCCTTCAAACTACCATTAAAGCAAATATTTGGCCAAAAAAGGTTCCCATAACTAAAAGTATATATATAAGTGAATGTATATTTTGTATGGCTTATCCTCAAACAAAAGGATAAGATTGTTTATATATACTTAAACTCAATCACAAAATAGTTGCTAACAATATTTTTAAGTACAAAAGTATAATTAAATTAGAGGAAAATAACAAAAATTAAAAGGGTATGACTATAGACTCAAATAGCATCTCACCAATAAAGTTATCAAATTTAAAGGTGTCAAGTTTTACCATAGCTATGATTTATCCACACACATATGATAGTATTAAACTAACTGTTGAGTATGACCCATGTTAGAGAATTATAATAGCTAAATCTCACTCCCAAATCATAAAAAAATTGAAGAAAAAGTTAAATATATTTCTTCAAACTTGTAATTTTCTTCTAAGTCTATCACATTAACAACTTATTATTAAAAAATAAAAAACTAAAAAAGACTAACACATAATAAGTTTAAATAGAAAGTACGCATTGCATATTTTTCTTATCGACATTATTATCTTTTGTAATAAATTCATACAATTAAGATAAATGTGAGTAATATAAGAGTTTGTATTAAAACCAAGATATTTAAAATCTTTAAAGAGTTAGGTGTTTTATTGTTTTTGACCTTACAATACTCTAAAGTTTGTATGTTTAATCTGTAAAAAATAGTCAAGGCTTAAAGCAAATTAAACAACTATAATTGATTCTAATTGACCTTACATCCAAGAGTCATCAAATCAAATACTATATATGCACCAATTGAGGAACCATTTTACATAAAAAGAGACAACTACATCTAAACATGGATGGAAATAGATGTTTCATAATTTTTATTACCTAGCACACTTATAAAGAGTGGACTTCTATAATTCATTGACCACTGCTTCTCTATCTCTCACATTCCATCCCATCACCTACGTAGTATGAAAAAAAAAAGAAAATTTAAATTTAATTCAAATAATGAAAAGAAAATTCAGATCACAAATGAAATTCATATAATCAAATAACTCTAGCATCATATATAATAATATAATAAAATAATAACATGCTAGAAATAGAAGAATAGAAGCAACAATATTGGAGAAGTACTAATGAAATTAATTGAAAATTCAAAACTTCCCTTCATTATCTTTAACACCCTAACCCAAGTAAATAACATAACTAAAGTCAATTTTTCCTTCAATTTTGTTCAATACCATTCTACAATCATTCGAGGTTCTGTGATGTAAGTGGAAAAGCACACATTTAACCAAATATGTAGAAAGGAGAAAATCAAATACAAAATACACCCACTAAAATCCCTTAAATGAATAACAATAAAAGATTGAAGTAGACATGCAAAGATTTAGAAAGAAAGTGAAATCGAACCTAAAGTAACTAAATTGGAACAAATAGCTCATTAGAAGAAATAGCATCCATCAACCTCCCATCATGCCATCTAGTGGTTAATTCATAGCATCCATCCAAGTAACACCATATGAACAAAGATCTAGCCCTAATAATGCTAAATAGCAACTCAAGTATAAGAAGTAGCTCCTCGGAGGAACATATAAAAATCTAATAAGTAACCTTGATCAAATAAAAGATTGTGTTCTTTGGTTGAGAATTTGAGATAGGAGAAGCATGAATTTATTTTTGGACAATTACCTAAGCAAACTCCAAGATATATTAATGGCATTAAGTATTTAGAGTATTTATGGATTCTTTATTCTTCCCAAACTCTGGAGGTATTATTTATCAAAAGAGAAACACTATTATAGCTATTGGTCTTTTTACCAAGTAAGCCCATATCAAATAAGGTTAATGTATTGGGCTACTATATCTAGTTGAAACTGGCCTTTGGCATTGAGTAACACTAGCCCATTACTAATGATTGCAAAGTGTTAAGCAAAATGTGAATATATTGATTGTGGTTGAAACCAGTTCGTAGCATTAGGGAGTAATGGCCATTACTAATGGTTGCAAGCTGTTTAGTAAAATGTGAATAGATGGACTTTTAGGCAAGAAATGAAAATGTTGAGTCATAATAGCTTAACATATCATAGAAGAATACTAATATAAAATGGAGAAGAAGAATATGGTCTAGGATAAGGAAGTAAAAGTATATTTTAACTGTTTAGATATAGATACAGATATAAATGAATTAGAAGTGAACGGATGGACTATGATATTGGGAATATGAGATTATTACTAAGGAAGTTCATTAAAAATTAATAAGTACACAAGTTATTAAATTACAAGTTGTATTTTTATTTTTTAAATTTTTAAAAATTATTTTTAATTTTTTTATTTTTAAAAGCTATTCTCAAACAATAAAAATAGAAAATAAAGATTGCTCATTAGAGTAAATAAAGAAAACTCTGGTTTAATTATAAAATTAACATCAAAAAATAAAAAATTAAATTAAAAAATATTTTAAAGTGTTTTTTATTTTTAAGTTTAATAATTAGTGTTATAATTTTTAAAAATGAATTATAAACATAATTTCCAAAGAGATGAGTTAAACCCCAAACTTTATACTATACTATATAAGAAAGAGTCTAACCATTAAACTATTAAATATTTTTAAATTATATTTGTACCAATTTAATATATATTACAATGTAATAATTCTTATAATAAATAATCATTTAACTTTTTATAATTAAATTTATATAATAAAATTAATGTAAATTAACAAAATAGACATGCAATATTTTAGAAATTATTGTAAATGATTATTTATTGAGTTTAAATTATTTTCACTTTAACAGTAAAATATTAATAAGATTATTTTATACACATACATAATATACACATAACATATTTTAGTAATTTGTTTTTTAGAATAATTTATTAAGTAATAAATTATAATAATATATATTTTATAACAAATTTTAATTTAATAAATAATAAATAAAATTTAAAATATTATTAAAATAAATAACATATTTAAATAAATTATAAAATATATTTATGCCTTATATGTTATTTTATATACAAATAATTAATAATAAAAATTTAATTTTATATTTAAATATTTATTATTATTAAATATTTAAATTAATTAATATAATTAATTAATAATTAATAATTAATTAAATTAGCTAATTACAAATATGATCAACTCATTGTGCCGTTGGTGGTACTTTTGGGCCAACTTGTGGTGAGGGCCCTGTCTAATGGCAAACCGACTCGGGGCATCAATGGACGAAAAGCCCAAAACTACAAACTTATCACGAAACACGAAAAACCTTGCGTTGCATTATCCAACGGACTAGGGCATGTCTCGCTCGGTGAGGAGCTTGAACGTTGAATTTCCTTGGTGACCGACTTGTATTGCTATTGCTAATTCACATTGCTAATACACAATACTGGATCTATAAATTTGTCCCTTCTCGCTGTTCTTTGTAGTTTGCCGCATAATTACAAGCTTCGTTCTCTGGATCTCAGTGGACGATAACTCATGGATCCTCAACCCGAACCCGTAAGCTACATCTGTGGAGGTGTGTTCCCTCTTTTGGTTTTCCGATTGATTCCCCAGAAAAGTTGGGAGAAAAATAATTGAAAAAACATAGCTTAAACCCTATGAAATGGGTAGCTGAATATGTTGTGCTATGTATTTGAATATAACACGCCTTTTGTTCTAAAATCTACGATACTTCATTTTTGATAACCAAAGATAGTAAAGTTTGTTGGTTGAATGCGGCAAACCCTATGAACAATACTTCGCTGAATTATGTTGATGGATTGTGTATTGAGGGTTTAGGGTTTAGGTATGAAATAGTTGCAATGATTCATAGTTATTCCCCTATAGGTTTTTTTGGTCTCTCTACTCTTAATTAGGCATTTTTTTTTTCCTGCAGATTGTGGAATGGAGAACACTCTGAAACCAGGTGACGTTATACAGTGCAGAGAGTGTGGTTACCGCATCCTTTACAAGAAGCGCACTCGTCGCAGTAAGCTCCACTAACTAACTAACTATACATTATTGCAGTGTTCTTTACAGATATTTGAATTGAGTGCTTAAGGATGAACGATTCACCTGATTGTTATTCCCCAGGGAAAATAATTAAAACTAAGGTTTAGGCTGAATTGCATTTTTATTGTTCTTGTCTGGTTGATAGTGTTTCATACATTTTTAAAGATTACCGCATCCTTTACAAGAAGCACACTCGTTGCAGTAAGCTCCACTAACTAACTACACCTTATTGCAGTGTTCTTTACAAACATTTGAATTGACTGCTTGAGGATGAATGATTCACCTGATTGTTATTACCTAGGGAAAATAATTAAAACCAAGGTTTATGCTGAATTGATTTTTTATTGTTCTTGGTGTGGTTGATAGTGTTCCATACATTTTTAAAGATCCTACTGATCTTTAGCTGTAATCATATGGAGGAGGGGAATAGCAGACTTGACAACTCGTGTGGAGCAGCTCGGTTTTTGTTTTATAATTTGTATGCATGGTTGACTTCCAATTTTCTTAGGGAATGTTTAGGCATTTTTATACTTGCTAGCACATTTCACATAGTCAAAAATTCGAGCTCATTTATAGTTAGAGTGGATGAAGTAGCTGAATTATGCACTGTATACCAATTCCAACTTGTATAAGTAGTACCTTTTAGCTTTTCTCCAGTTCTTATTTTAGAATGATGGATCAAATTATGACCGCGGGATTTATTTGTGTTTGTTTTTGTGGGTTTCTTGATGAACTTAGTCAATTCATTTAGGGAAGTGAAGGCAAAGTGCTTGTGCTAGTCTTTAGTGTACACTGTTATTGTCTTTTTTACAGGAAGAAACATTTATAACAAGGAGAAGAATCAGTGACTGGGGATTGGGAATCCTCCTTGCAACAGAGAATAGAAAAACACATTTGAAGAGATCAGAAAGCAGTTTTCTTGTTTCTCTTCAAAAACTTGTCCAAGAAACACCTTTAGAAAGACCAATCAGCTGATGAGCACATAGCTGATGGTGCATATCGTGTTCCTCCTCCCAGAATCCCTATAACTGGTTGGAAAGAAAAAAAAAAGGTCCAAAAACCATTAGGTTCAACATCAGGAAGGTATATTTTTCAAACGTTGTGTTTGAAGATTCTTGATAACTAACATATAGAGATATTAAGGTTTTGCCCATCCAAAAATTGGGATTTGGTGTGTTAATGAGGGAAAGTGAGGAAACCAAAGAATAGGTACAACTGGGATTAGAAGAATACCGTATTCAGATTCCTTTGGCATTAACTAGAACTGACTTTTATGTATTGTGCAGTTCTTAACACCTCAGTCATTAATTTGCATTCATATCTAACTTTTCTAATGGTGTCTCTGTTGCGACCTCATTGAATATTCTTGAAGTGCTTTCTTTATTTAGTACCAAAATAAATGTTATTTTCAGTCATTGCGTAAAAGTTCCAATCTTGAATATTGTCCGATGCCAGAGTGCTCAAACGATTATTGGTTTTTTGCAGTTGTTCAGTACGAGGCACGTTGAAGAATTCTGCACAGCATGTGCAAGAAATTGCAGAAATCTGTAATTAAACATGTCTAGACTCGTAATAGCACACTGTGCTTGATTGCGTGATACTTTTAAAGTATTGAAAGAGCAATTATTAACATTGGAACTAATGGATGTGATTAAACTCTTTATGTGGTTCCTTGTATTCGGGCGATATCGAATGTCGCAAGTGTGTTTAGGCTTAACTGACGGTCAAAGCACGAAACCATTTTTATCTTGAATACTGTTTGTTGGATGGTAATGGTGTTGAATTATTGATTGATTACCTAGACGTCACTGACATAGGTGCTTCAGTGGTGGAAGAATTTTAAGTTACTTTTATGTAAAGGGAAAGAGAGAATGAAAGGTATAGAAAAGGAGATAAAATGATTGAAGGGATATGCCTTTTTTTTTTCCCCGATGTTTAGGAAATCTTTTAAAAAATCCTCAAATTGAAAGACTAAAAAAAAAACTAGTACTTGATACTTGATAATGCAGGGTGTTTGAGGATTTTGAAAAATTAATCATGATGTTATAGAATTTTCTAGATCACTTTTCCCCATGTAGCATTTATCTTCTCTTCCATTTTCTCATAATCTAAGCATATCTAGATGTATTTTGAGAGAGAAGAGTGCATGCATTAAATTTGACAATTTTTTAGTAACATAATCTATATCTTTGTCTAAATCTTTTTAATTTTTTTTTAAAAGGTAAGGAGCTATATTCCCAGAATAAGACAGAAGAAGATCCAGACAGAATAGTAGTTGCATTAAAGTTTGATGATTGTGAAGAGGTTCAGAGTAGGTAAATGATGGCTTACGCCAAAAAAAATAAAAATGGTATGTAAATGAGGTTTTTTTACCGTTTTCCTCAAATTTAAAAAATTAATAACTCAAATACTGCATTGTATTTCTTATTTACTAGATGCTTAAAACACTGATGATGGGAACAAGGACACTGTGATCAGTGGTGTAGCAACTTTTTGGTTTTTCTTGTTTTCAGCTTTTCAATTTTGCATTTCTTTTCCTTTTTTTTTTCATTTCCCATCAGCTTTTCAATTTTTTTTTTTACGTTTCTTTGCCTTTTTTTTCGTTTCCCATAAACCTTTCAGCCTTTCCCTTTTTTTTTTTGGCATTTTTGTTCCTTTTTTTTTGTTTCTTTCAACCTTTTTTTTTTCATTTCTCTCAATTTTATTTTTTAATTTCTTCATCTATTTTTATTTTTTTTATCACTTTGTTTTTTTTTACCTTTTTTCTGAAATTAATTTTTTCTCATTTGTTGAGTTTTATTTTTTACTAATATATTTTTTTCAATTAAAATATTTTTAGCTTTTTTCATCCTATATGCATTAAATTTATTTTATTTCTAATTGGATTTATTTTTTTAACATTTTATAATAATTTATAATTTGTGACCCTTTTATTTTTTTATTTATAATTTTAACCTAACTTTAATTTGATTTAATTTATTAAAATTTAAATATTTATTTTATATTAATTAATCAATGTACTAAATAATAATTAATAATATTTTTAACTCTCATAAAATTGTACAATATATATAATGCAATAAAATAGTAAGTGTGACAAGATTGATGAGATAATTATTATTTTAATAAATACAAATACTTACATTTTTTCTTGTAAACTTATTATTTGATAGATGTAAGTCAGAAGATAAAATTAAAAAAAAATAAAAGAATTAATAATATTGATTTTTTTTTATTTTTTATACTTTTTGATCAAATTTTTTATTTTATTTCAATATTTTTATCAATGTATTTTATTATTTTCTTACTTTATCTCATGTGAGTAATTTTATTCATTTTATCTTTTTTTATCATTTTTCTTTAACTTTATTTATATGTCTTTATCAATTTTTATTTATTTTATTTTTTTCATCAATTTTTTTAGTTATCTTTATTTTTTTATTAGTTTTTATACTTTAATATTTTTTCGGGCAAAAAGTTTTATTCTAATTAATTTTTTTCCTATTTTTGACCTTAATTGCGTTATATTTTAAATTTATGATCATGAAATTGAGGCTCCTGTGACCAATTCTGGTCACACATGAGCCTCCTGAGATCAGTTATATTTTTATTTTTTAATTTTTAAATTTATTTCTATTTTACTTACCATTAATCATATTTTTTTTAGTTTTTTTTCCATTTTTTTACTTTAATTTAGTTTATAGTGTATTCCTTTTTTTTCTGATTATTTTTTTCCTATTTTTGATCTTATTTACATTAAATTTATTTAACTTCAACTTGGATTCATTATTTTTAAAATTATGTAATAATTTTTAATTTATGTTCCTTTAATTTTTTTTATTTTTAAGGTTAACCTAAATTTGATTTGTTTTGATTTATTAAATATTAAACATTTATTTAGTACTAATTAATCAATGTTCTAAATAATAATCAATAATAATATTATGCATCCCTCAATCTGGCCACAACTGCGCATAATATTATTATTGATTATTATTTAGAGTATTGATTAATTAGTACCAAATAAATGTTTGATATTTTAATAAACCAAAACAAATCATATTTAAGTTAACCCTAAAAATTAAACAAATTAAAAATTATTACATAATTTTAAAAATAATGAATCTAAGTTGAAGTTAAACAAATTTAATGTAAATAAGATAAAAAATAAAAAAAATTGAATACACTATAAACTAAATTAAAGTAAAAAAAATTAAAGAAAGTATGATTAATGATAAATAAAATAGAAATAAATTTAAAAAATAAAAATATAACTGATTACAGGAGGCTCACGCATGACCAGAACTGGTCACAGGAGCCTCCATCCCGTGATCATAAATTTAAAATATAACGCAATTAAGGTTAAAAATAGGAAAAAATTAATTAGAATAAAAATTTTCTCCTGAAAAATATTAAAGTATAAAAACTAATAAAAAAATAAATATAACTAAAAAAATTAATGAAAAAAGGAATAAAGTAAATAAAAATTGATAAAGACATATAAATAAAGTTAAAAAAATGATAAAAAAAAGATAAAGTGAATAAAACTACTCACATGAGATAAAGTAAGAAAATAATAAAATACATTGATAAAAATATTGAAATAAAATAAAAAATTTGATCAAAAAGTATAAAAAAAATTTGAAAAAAAATTTAATATTATTAATTCTTTTACTTTTTTTTAAATTTTATCTTCTGACTTACATCTATTAAGTAATAAGTTTATAAGAGAAAATATAAGTGTTTGTATTTATTGAAATAATAATTATCTCATCAATCTTATCACACCTACTATTTTATTGCATTATATATATTGTACAATTTTATGAGAGTTAAAAATAATATTGATTATTATTTAGTACATTGATTAATTAATATAAAATAAATATTTAAATTTTAATAAACTAAATCAAATTAAAATTAGGTTAAAATTAAAAAAATAAAAGGGTCACAAATTATAAATTATTACAAGATTTAAAAAAAATTAAATCTAATTAAAAATAAAATAAATTTAATGCATATAAGGTTAAAAATATTATAATCGAAAAAAATATATTAGTAAAAAAAAATTCAACAAATGAAAAAAATTAATTTCATGAAAAAAAGGTAAAAAAATGAATAAACTGATAAAAATAAATAAAGAAACTAAAAAATAAAATTGACATAAATGCCAAAAAAAGGGAAAGGCTTATGGGAAACCAAAAAAAAAAAGACAAAGAAATGTAAAAAAAAAATTGAAAAGCTGAAGGGAAACGGAAAAAAAAGAGGAAAAGAAACGCAAAATTGAAAAGTTGCTGCACCATTAATCACGGTATCCTTGTTCCTGTGATCAGTGTTTTAAGCATCCTAGTAAATAAGAAATACGGTATTTGAGTTATTAATTTTTTAAATTTGAGGGAAACGGTAAAAAAAACCTATAAATGATGCATATGGACTCGGAAATCAAATCCTAGAAGGAATAAAATTGAAGGCCGATGTATTGACCTATATATTGTTAAAAAAAGTGAAAAATGAAGGAATAGAATCTTATGAAGGCCTTTCATATTTAAAAAAGTGTATTGTAAAAATAATTTAAGAGAATTTATGGTGTTCCATTGGATTATTAATTTGTTGTGTGATCAAAGTTGATAATATATTACTTACTTAATAACTAGGTATGATGCCCGTGAAATGCAAACAATAACAACAAAGTTTTTCTTACTAAGTGAGGCTATTTATTTGAAATCATAGAATGATGTTGTACTCTATCCAAAATTATATTTTCAAAAATATTATATATTAAGAGATTTTTTTATAATTTTTTCAATGTTCTTTTGATCTTTTTTTATACTTTTTTATAAAATTAAAGATCATGTGATGCTCGTGCTTGTGCAATGTATAGGTTGAAAATTTACTTGCATTTAAATAAAATGTTTATTTTTGTAAATAAATTTTATATTATAAATATATTAAAATTTAAGTATTATATTTCTTATACAATTATACACTCTTTTTTGGCAAATAACAATTTTTTGAATAAATTGCAAATCATAAATTTTTTAATATATAA
The DNA here is from genome assembly GCA_020226215.1 of Sindora glabra. NCBI lineage: Eukaryota > Viridiplantae > Streptophyta > Magnoliopsida > Fabales > Fabaceae > Sindora > Sindora glabra. Next base: position 81,995,268 of record CM035229.1, read on the forward strand.
ATTTCTTTTTATTAAACAAAAGTACATAAAATTAATTATTTCGTCACTATGTATAGCACTCTTGATAATTTTTTTATAATTTGAATTTATAGTTAAATAAAAATTCTCAACATAAAAAGAGTTATAATGAAGAGTAAATAGAAACTAAATAAATGAGAACTTTTATGACATATCTTATACCTAATCTTTTATTTATAAATTATATTTGAAGAAAATTTTAATTTTAAAAATACTTCTTCCAATATATGAAGGCAACATATAATATTGATATATATGCTTTGAATGAATTTCTATTTTAAAAAAGGTTATATAATGAAATATGTTCTCAATTTTAAATTACTTAAGTCATATTTAATAAAAAAAATTACTCTTAAAGTTGTTATAAAGGTGTGAATGAGCAATTATACTCAGACTCAATCTAATAATGTTGTTAACTATTTTTTTGTGTTTTTAATATTGCTTATGAATTTATTAACCAACGATATAACATAAATTATAATTGCATTTATGACCAAATATAAGAGTATTATAGTTTCATATGTTAAAAAATGAAAATAAGAAAAAGAAGTTACAACAATGAACATAAGTATGTTAGGGTTTGTTTTTTTTTCTATTTTTAAAAATAGTTTTCTATTTTTAAAAATTATTCTTTAAATGTATAATTTAAAAATAAAAAATAAAATAATTTTTAGTTATTTTTTAAATTTATTTTCTTATTTTGAATGTCAATTTTATAATTAAATCAAATATTTTCTCATTTGGAATATTAACTACCCTTTAATCTTGTTTTCTCTTAATCTAAAAATAACTTTTGAGAAAAAAAATAAGTTTTAAAAATAATTTTAGAAACATAAAAATAAAAATATATCCAAGTACACTCTTAATCACTCATTTTTTATTTAGATAAAAATCTTAGTAGTAATAAAATTAATAAAAGAAAGAAAGAATGCATGATAATTGCCAAATGCAAATAGTGACGTTTCTTTCAAAAGTTTTGCTTTGAATTATCTCTTAGAAGCTTTACACATGAACATTAAAAAAAAAATTAGATTTAAGCTTTAATATTAAAAAAAATCTACAATTTTTTTGAAAAAAACTTAGTCTGAACTTTAGAATATTTTAGTTGAAAGAGTGAAATTTAGCTTATTTTGTAAGATATTTTAATTAAAAATTTATTAATAAATTATATATATTAAAATTTTACAAATCTCATATTGATTATAACAAATTTAATATGAAATATAACACCTAAAAATTAGGATAAAATATGAATAAAATTAAAATAAATAATTTTATTTTACTTTTAAATATTACATAAAAAATGGATACAAATTAATTGATTTGATTTATATTTTGAATATTAAAGTTTTAATTTACTTAATATATTTTACAATAAAAAATATATCATATTATATTTATATATTTGGTAATATAAATATCCAAATCGTAAATAATAGGAGTGAACATGAAAAAAGACAAACATGAATGAAGTAAATAAAAGAAAGAAAAATAGTAAGTCCACCATAAATTTTTGATAAAATTTTAAATAATGTATATTTAATTTGCAATATGTCACCTGAAAATTGATAAAAAAATATTTATAATAATTTATTTATATGTTTAAATATATTATTTAATTTATAAAAAGAATGAAATTTAAAAATAAAAATTATATGTCTTTTTTATTATTTTAAATCTCATTATATGTAACTCATATAATAATAATAATAATAATAATAATAATAATAATAATACTTCTATCTTCTTTAGTATGATAAAACTAAAATAAAAATGAAAAAGAGAATAACAATAGAATGAAAAAGTTTCCATAATTATATTTGATACATGAAAATAATATAGGTATGGAATAGGGATTGAGTATGTAATGAAAATAACATTTTTAATAAAAATATAATTTTAATTTAAAAATATAATTTATGTGCCTATAAATAGATTTTATGCCAACCTTACTCATATATCTTACAATATAAGGAAATTCCTAAAATTTGTTTGTTTTATATTTGTTAAAATTTTTAGTTATATTTATTTTTGAAAATAATATAACATTTTTATACTCACTAATAATATAAATAATTTAAATTTTATAATAAATTAAATTAATTTAGATATACATAATATCATTTAATCAATTGAAGCAGTACTATTTTTCAAATATTTTTTATCAATAATTTCAATATATTAGTGTTTGAACTTTAAATACCATAAGTTAAAAAAAATAAGAAAAATTACAATAAAGTAACATAAGATATAAAGTTTTAACAAAATTCTTCCAATTGATATATATTTATTTTGACATATAGTACTTAAAAATAAATATAAAAATTGACAAAATTTAAATAATTGAATTTCATTTTGATATTCCAATATTGTTATTAAAATATATAATATGCAATTAGTTGATTCAATCAATAATTTCAATACTAAAATTTTAATTTATTTAAAATATTTGTAAAAATTTAAATATGAAATATATAATATTATATTTATACTCCTTGATATTTAAATTATAAGTAAAATAAGTGGATATAAAAAATAAAAAAATGATAATGGACAAATGAAAGGAAGAAAAATAGCATCTAAATTAATAAATAATTAGAGTTAAAAATAAAATGTATAGTAAAATAAATTAATTTAATTAAATAAAATTATTAACTTATTTAAAATATTTTTATCATAAAAAATTATACTGTGATATTTTTGTATTATTCAATAATGTTTGAGTTGTAAATAATATAAATAAAAAGAATAAAAAAATCATAAAACATAGTACATGAAGTATAAAAATATTAATAGAATCTTAATTGATATGTATTTAATTTGACATATAGTAAAATTGAAAATTTTTAAATAATATAAAATATTATAGATTATTTAAAATATTTATAAAAATTTAAATATAAAATATATAATATTATATGTACTATTTATTAATATTAATATATAGGTTATAAACAATAGAAGTAAGGAAAATATGAAATGAAACAAGTACAAAGAAAAGAAACAATACCTGAGTTGTAAAACAATCAGAGTTAAAAATAATAAAGTAAATTAATTTAATTAAATAAAAATTTAAAATTATTTAAAATATTTTTATAAAAATTATATAGTGCTTAAATTTTTATTTAATTAAATTAATTTACTTTATTATTTTTAACTTTGATTTTTTATTTAATGTATTTATAAAAATTTAAAAATAAAATATATAATGCCATATTTATACTATTTATTAATATTAATATTAAAACTATAAACAACAAAAGTGGACTAAAAATAGAAAAATATAAAATGGAATAAATAAAAGAAAGAGAAACAATATTTGAGTTATAAAGCAACAAGGATTAAAAATAAAATATATAATAAAATAAATTAGTTTAATCAAATAAAAATTGAAATTATTTACAATATTTTCATCTTAAATAAGTTATACTGTGTTAAATTTATAATACTAAATAATATTTAAATTGTAAACAATAAATAGTATAAGTTAAAAAAAAAAAAACCAACAAAAGTATACGGTGGTGGGCAGTAAATTTTTGTTTCCCAACCTAACACGTGCAAAGTAGGGGAAAAAAAAAACACGGAACTGCCCAAAAAACGTACTTTCTTAATAGTATATAGAGATATCTCATAAATTTTCCAAATAATTTGTGTTTCTCTCCCTCACACCCTCTCAAAGGAAAAATTTATAGTACAATATTAATATAGTGATGCATTGATGTATTATCATATCTAATTATTGATATATCACTATATAATATGCTTTAAAAATTATTAATTTGATGGTGCAATTAAATTTAATGAAATACTAGTGTCACTTTATCTAATACATTATAGACTGCTAATTGAAAAAATGTAACGGGTAATATTGATGGTGAATATGAGAACCTTTTAAAGATAAATTTATCGATTTCACTTTAAAATAATAAAGTATTGATAAAATAGTTTTAAATTTTATTAAATAATTAATTTTATCTTTAAATAATAATTTATATAAATAATTTTATTCCTCTACACATATATTTATAGGTGAAATTATATATATAGATTTATAAAAAAAATAAAATTATTTATATAAATTATTATTTAAAGATAAAATTAATTATTTAATATAATTTAAAAATTATTTTATTTGTGTCATGCAACGAAATTATTTTTTTTTTCATATTCATTTTAAATTTTTACAGACATGACAAGGATTACTCAGCACTTCACCCTTTTTCTTGTGAGGAAGTTGGTTGAACTTTGAGGGGGAAAAAAACCACAGTGACACTGTAAAAGTGAAAACCTCCGGGCCACTTTTTAAATTAACTAATTTTTGGGTCAATGGGGACCGCCAAATTAATCGGGTTTTTGGATGCAAAAGCCACGATGAATTGAACCCAACAGCTAGACGACGGGGACCGCGTCTGAATACAGAAAAGCCTGGGGTGCGTACGTCTTCCTAACCTCCCCCAGTCATCCAGTCCCAAACAAGCAAGCCTCCATGGCTCATAAAGCCCCACCAAATCCTGCCCAATTATATGATAAATTACAATAATTCCCACCAAATTATCAAAAAGTATTTATAAAAATTTAAAAATAAAATATCTGATATTATATTTATATTATTTATTAATATTAATATTAGAATTACAAACAACAGAAGTAGACATAAAAATAAAAAAATATAAAATGAAATAAATAAAAAGAAAAAATAATATCTGAATTAAAAAGTAAAAATTAAAAATAAAATACATAATAAAATAAATTAATTTAATCAAATAAAAATTTAAATTATTTAAAGTATTTTTATCCTAGATAAGTTATATTGTGTTAAATTCATAATACTCAATATTATTTAAATTAAAAATAATAAATAGTATAATTAAAAAGAAAAAAATCCAAACAGAAGCAAACAGTGTTGGCGGGAAATTTTTGTTCCTCAGCCCAACATGTGTAAAGTAGGAAAATGAAAATAGAACTGCTCGAAAAACGTTCCTTTCTTAACAGTAAAATTTTCCAAATAATTTTTATTTCTCCCACTTACAAGGGAAAAATTTATAGTGCAAATGTTAATACAGTGATACACCAGTATGTTATTATATTGAATTATTAATATATCATATTAAAAAAATTATTAATATGATTTGCGATTAAATTTAACCAGATATTAGTGTATCACTTTATTTGATGCATCATAGACTCTACTAATTGGAAAAATGTAACCAGTAATAATGACGGCGAATATGAGAATTTTTGTTAAAGATAAAATTATTAATTTCATTCTTAAAGTTATAAAATATTTATATAATAATTTTTAAATTATATTAAATAATTATTTTTTAAATAATAATTTATATAAATAATTTTAATTTTCTGTATATATATATATTTATAAATGAAATTATATATATAAATTTATATAAAAAATAAAATTATTTGTATGAATTATTATTTAAAAATAAAATTAATTATTTAATATAATTTAAAATTTATTTTATTAGTATTTTTTTCATATTCATTTTAAAATTTTACAGACATGACAAGGATTATTTGAGTGCTTGACTTTTTTTCTCATGAAGAAGTTGGTTGAACTCTGAGGAGAAGAAAATCGCCGGTGAACCTGTGAAAGTAAAAGCCTCCGGACCACTTTTTAAATTAATTAATTTTTGGGTCAATCCGGATCACTAAATTAATTGCGTTTTTGGATGCAGTGGCCTCGACGAATTGAACCCAACAGCTAGATGACAAGGACCGTGTCCGAATAGCATGGGATGTATACATTTACCTAACCTCCATCCATTTAGTCCCAAACAAACAAGCCTCCATGAGTCATAAATCCCCACCAAATCCTGCCCAATTATATAATAAATTACAATAATTCCCACCAAATTATCAGAACTTGACCAGTTATGTTGATCACTATTATTGCATGAAATTTGTGTGCCTCTTATCTGCACGTGCCTCTTAAAAATCATAATATGATAGTGAGAACGAAGTTTGCATTGTATGCCTATATCAATTGATATCACAGCGGCTGCCTCATTGGGCCTTAACCCCAAATTAAAATAACGGAACTAAGCCAAATGTTAATAATATTCTGCACTGCTCCCTTTTTTATCTATCCATTTTCTTTCTCGAGTGTGAGTGAGATGGGGAAGACTTTGGTACCTTTGAGGAAGTTGGGGTTTTGGAACCCTAAGTATGTGGCAAGTTGATGGCTTGCCATGTGTTATCTACATTATTGTTGAAGAAATAATATTATATTTGTCTAAATGATTTGGGGGCAATTGCAAAAATGACCCAAGTATGGGGATATGTATATTTTCAGGTAAGCTCATTGCCACTGATTTTGTTATTTCATTGTATGTTTACAATTTGAAGATTAATATTATCAAATAATATAAATATGATATAATATATTTAATTTTATTATAAAATATTTTGATTAAGAAAAAATTTTAAAATAGAAATTTATCATTGAAATTTTAATTTTATATTCTACCATTTTAAAAAAATATTTTGAAATTAAAAACAAATTTATTTATTTAAATGTTTTAAATATTTTATTAATATCATTTTCTTAATTGTTACATTTAAAATTAAATATAAATCAATTTAGATTTTATCAAGTTTTACAACTTATGCACTTTTTAATTTCTTTTTATCTATTATATTAACTGTTTTTCATTTTTGTTCCACATTTACTTCTATTATTTGCTCTATTTCATATTTTTCTTTCATAACTTAAATAGTAATATCACCTTATATTATAAATTAAAAAATATTTCAAATATGTTGATAAACGATAACTTAAAAACTTAATTACGCACAATTATTTAATAAATTATTTTACAACTAAATATATTTTTTATTTTCTATTTAATCCTTATATTTACAATTTAGATATCATTATTATTGAGTAGTATAAATATTTTATTCTAAGTTCTTATATTACATTTAAAAAATATACCATTCACAAGTTTAAATACATAATTATAAAATAAACATGATAAATTAATTAAGTAGATTTCAATATTTTTTTAAAAAATTTCAAATATATGTACATTATTATTATGCATATATATTATTCTTATATTAATAATTAATCATTAATAATAAATGCCTTATCCTAAAACTGAAACCATAGATACTAATTAACTGAAATTACTCATATTTATTATATTCTATTTTGCAATGGAAAACCTTACGCTTTTATGTCATAGCACAGTTTGCAAAAATAATACATCCATATTTTTTTTGGTCAATTGCTATTTGCCAAACTCAACACTCTAAATAATAATTTTCCACTACCAAAAAATATTGGTTTTCTATAAAATGGCTAAGATGATACGATCAAAATCTAATGGTTAACATTTTTTCACATCACTCAAAGTTTCTAAACCCTCATGACATTTTAAAATGGCTTACTTTGTTACAATCTTTGAAAAAAAGTTGTTTCAATACAATTTTTTTATAAATTTTATAGAAAAATTTTATAAAATTCATAATTATTTTATAAAATTTTGTAATTTTTTTGTAAAATTTCATAACTTCTTCCTTTGACATAAATTATATGGAGTATAACTATTTAAACAAAATTTGTAACTCTATATATAAATTTTGTACCATGAAACAATAATCTTGCAATACAAAAATTTGAGAGACTATTCCAAAATTTTATAAAAAAAATTGTAAACTTTATGTAAAATGTTACAAATTTTATAAGAAAATTACATAAAATCTATAAGAAATCTTATGAAAAAAAAATTGAGCAGCTATTCTTAAATCTTATAAAAAAAATGTAAATTTTATGCAAAACATTTTAAATTTTATAAAAAATTATATAAAATTCGTAAGATTCATATCATACATTCTATTTTGAAGGTGTATCAAAGAATTTCCTTATACATTTTTCTCTAATAAACTATGAAATTTGCATGAGCCTCACAATTTATAATAAAAAAGAAAGTTAAGAAGAAGTAAATTTAAGAAGGTAACATAGTATTACAAATTTTAATTTCATGTGGGACTCGCTTACAATACTGAAGGAGACTGATCATAAAAAATGTTCCGGTGGTTACTGGCACACAATTTTATTTATTTATTTATTTTTACTCTACCGATGTAAGAGGACGGTCCTCCTCTTAATATGATCAGTGGACAGGCTCTTTTGTCCTTCCCTGGTCTTTTTTAACTCTGCCCTATTTTATGGAATCTCCATAACTACATTTGAGTAAAAATAGAAAAATAAAGAAGCTGCGAAAAATTTACCCCACCCATCTATTCTTATACTTGAGAGAAACTTTTCAATGAGATCACGGGGCATTAGATTCTTAATGAGGCCATCACATTCAATGACCCAAAATAATAAAAGTCCAAATTCTATTATGATGACATAATATTAATATTGCCATTCAAATTATCTTTCTTAATGAGGCCATCACATGCAAGATAAACGACGGTGATTTGAAAGGGAAAAAAAAGTCAAAACATAGTTTAAGACAAAATTATCTTTCTTCTGTAATCATGACAAAGAGACGCGACTAATAAATATCCGATGTTTTATTTGCAAAAATTTTACATTCTCAATAACCTAAAAAGATATGTGAATTTTAGAAATATAATTTTTAAAAATATTATAATATTATATTTTAATTAATTTATATATATTTTTTAAAAATTTCAAATATAATAATATTCGAGTTGCTTCAGTTGAAGCTACTGCTATTCGTCAATGAATGATACAGAGATTATGTAGTCCTTTCTCTTTTTAGGCTTTGCCTATTGGTGTTCAAAAAAATTATTATTACAGTTTCAAAAATACCTTCATCAAATTTTGAGTGGTTAATACCAAAAATTTTGAGCCAAGGTGACCAATCATAATAAATAATAATCAATAATGATAAATAATAATAAATGATAATTAATAATTATAAATGATAACAAATAGTAAAAAATAATAATAAATTATTAAATTATCTCACATTGATTATGAAAGTATTTAAATGTTAATTTATAAGTATGAAAAAAAAAATAACTTTTAAACTAACTTTTGTAGGTGAAAAGTCTCAGAAAACAACCAACATTAGTATCAAAGTTTAGGTCACAACATCTTTAACCAATAATTCATAGGAAAGCCAGTTGATGTTGGATTTTTACGAATGATCTAATATATGAAAAAGAAATTATTGGATTATCTCATGTTAATTATAAAAAGGGTTAGTTTTTGTTGTTAAAAAAGGTCTAAAAATACCTAATATACATGGCAGTAAATGATGACCAACAATAGTAAATGATGTGAATGGTAATTAATAATAATAAATAATGATTAACTTAAAGTTTAGCATTGGTAGCAAATAATAATTAATAGTAATATGTAATGATAGATTTGGAGTTTAGTGATAGTTAAAAGTTAATAACAATAAATGATACTCAATAGCCATTGGTGGTGAAGGATAACGGTGAATAATAATTAAAAATGATAAATGGTGTTCAACAATTATGAGTTATAAATGAATGATAGTTAATAATAATAAATAGTAATAAATATTTTTATAAAAAATGGATAAAATAATCTTTTGATAATAATAAAACTTTCCTATATTATTAAAATGTAAGATATCCACATTTCATGAAAATGATCTAAAAAATATTAAATTAAAATGCACTCAAATAATTTTGTTATAATTTTAAACTAAATATAAAAATTAAATATCTCCTCAAAACATTCCAAAAAGTACGAGAAAGATAATGTTCCCTGAAATGATTCTCCTTCCTTGGCAGTTTTCCCTCAATTTGGCCCGAAAAATATTCATTGTGCTCTCCTACGATGGATATAAAACTATTTTATTGCTTATAATAATCTTTTGAATATATTTCACTAAAAAAGTAATCTTTTCAAGATAATAATGTTTTCACAAATAAATTGCATTTTTCAAATAAAATAATCTTTAGTCCTATAAATTTTAAAGCTAAAATTTGATTTACTATTAATATAAATAAATTTTATTTTTTATTATTATTCATTTATGTATCATCGATTATCAATTAAATTTCTTTTAATGTTAATTAAAGACTTTAATTATTCTTTTTTAATAACGTGGCATTTTCTTATACACCTATGGTTTAAAAACATTTAAACAAATTCAAACTGTAGCTTGTATTCATGGAGTTTAATTTATAAAATCATAACTTTAGTAAAGATATTGAAAAATATTAAAAACTTCTTTAAAATTACATGATATGTTAAAATATGTTCTGAGTTATTATCAATTTATATGTCAATTCAATTCTTGCCCTTTTTTTTTAGCATTATTGTATTAGGAAAGAAAATAAGAACGGCACTATTCCATTTCCTTAGGTAAGCAAGTGGCATTATTGCTTTACTATTATTGGTTAATATCATACAAGACAAAAAAAGGTCACTATGGTCAATAGACCTAATCACGTGTCACCATATGATTTGAAATGAGAGTGAGACTAATAAAATGGACGGAGAAGTTACACTTCCATATTGTTTATGTATATTTGGTACAATAATCAAGAGTAAAATAGAATATAATGATGATTTTTGTAATTTTAATTTGTTAAAATTGAAAAATTGACAAATTTTTCAAAATCAATAATAGTATATTATAAGAATTTAAATTTGATATGTTGTTAATATAAAATATTTTATATTATTAATAAATATGAAAATAACATATTTTAATAATTTTTTAATAATATGATAAGATAAAAGTGAATAATAATATAAAATTAATTTATATTTATAATAAATTAAATTTAAATTCAAATTATTTTTATGTGGGCATCAGATTCTTGATATGGCCATCACTTTCAGTAACCCAAAATAATAAAAGTCCAAATTCTATTATTATGATGACATATATTAACATTGCCATTCAAATTAAGCAGCTATATAAAATAAACAACGGTGATGTGAAGGGGCCAAAAAAAAAATGTCAAAACTTAGGGTTTGTTTGATTGGCGGGAAAATGAATTTTTGGAATTTATTTTCTAACTTTCCCTTATTTAGACATTCAAAAATCTTGATCGATGGAAAAATAAATTTTGATGGAAAAATAAATTCTGATCAATTAAAAAGTTGTATTATTTTTAAGAAAAATAACTTTTTATTTTAAAAAAAAGAATTCATTTTTCTTGTTACTCAGTACATCCATATCCGAGCTTAAACTTTTTACCTTCTCACCTTATTACGCAATCACGATCATAAATAAAATTTATTTTCATTTATTAGATATTTTATGATAGATGCTCTATTTTATTTTTATAAAATTTATTTTTATTTATTAAAGTTTAGGTGTATATTTTTATGTAATATTTACTAAAATATTCTCCTTTTTTTTCTCATGATGGATACTCTATTATATAATATTTTATAACAATTAATTAAACTAATCATGTGAATCTATATAGAAGATTTTGTAATGTCTTTAATACATATTTTATTATTAAAAATTAATCATTATTGAACTATTGGGTACCAAAAATAATAAAAATGTTATTAAATTTTTTTTAAAAGGTAAGTAAAATTATAATAATTTTGAAGTAAATAATTTTGATTTACTTTAAACAGAATTAATTTTTTTTGTGTACCAAACATCAAAAAATATTTTTTTTTCTCTATGTACCAAACAATGAAAAATCAATTCATTTTTCTAGAAATATGTTTTCTTAAGAAAATATTTTTTAAAAATTTTATTTTTTTCTAAACCAAACGAACCCTTAGTCTGAGACGAAATTATCTTTATTTTATAATCATGACAAGAGACACAAATGACAAATACCCAATGTTTTGTTTTCAAAAATTTTACATTCCCAATAACTTAAAAAAATATGTGATTTGTAGAAATGTAATTTTTAAAAATATTATAATATTATATTTTAATTAATTTATATATTTTTAAAAATATTGCTAGCTTATAACAGTATTCAAGTTGCTTCAGTTGAATGCTACTACTATTTGTTAATGAATAATACAGAGATTATGTAGTCTTTCCTCCTTTTAGGCTTTGTCCATTGATGTTCAAGAAAAAAAAAAAGAATTGTTGTGAAAGCATAAAAAATACCTTTATTGGATTATGAGCGGTTAGTACCAAAAATTTTGGATTGGTGTTAATAGATGATAACCAATCACAATAAATAATAGTAAGTAGTAGTTAATAATGGTGGTAACAAGTAATAATCAATAACAATAGATGATAGCAAACAATGAATAATAATAATAATAAATTATTAAGTTATTTTATATGAATTATGCAAGTAATTAGATGTTGATTTATAAGTACAAGAAAATTTCTTAATTGTTAAACTAATTATTATAGATAAAAAGGGTAAAAAAGCATCCAATATTGGTATCAAAGTTTAGGTTACAACAATAGTACATAAGAGAGCTGGTTAACATCAAATTTTAACTAATGATTCAATATGTAAAATAAAAATTATTAAATTATCTCATGTTAATTGTGAAAAGAGTTGGCTTTTATTATTAAAAAAAGCCTAAAAAATACTCAATATGTATAGTAGTAAATAATAATAAATGATAATAAATAATAATTATCGACAATGAATAATATTAAGTTTAGGATTTAGCAATGGTGGTGAATGATAATTAACAATAATATGTGATGATAGATTTGAGATTTAGTGATATGTGATAGTTATTAATAATAAATGATGTTCAATAATCATTATTAGCGGTGGATGATGATTAATAATGATTGATAGTGGTGAATAGTATTCAATAATAATGAATTATAAATAAATGATAGTCAGTGATAATAAATAATAATAAGTCTTTAATAAATAAAATAAATAAAATAATTTTTTTGATAATAATAAAACTTTCCTATATTATTAAAATGTAAGATATACATCTCATGAGAATGATTCAAAAGAGCATTAAGTTAAATTAAAAAAAATACTCAAATAATTTTTATAATTTTAAACTAAATATAAAAATTTAACATCTAATCAAAATATTCCAAAAAGTATGAGAAAGATAAAGTTGCCCCAAATGATTCTCCTTCCTCGGCAATACTCCCCCAATTTGACCCAAAAAATATTCATTGCGCTCTCCGAGGACGGATATAAAATTGTTTTATTGCTTATAATAATCTTTCAAAGATATTTCAGCAAAAAAAATAATCTATTCAAGATAATAATGTTTTCATAAATAAATTGCAATTTTCAAATAAAATAATCTTTAGTACTATAAGTTTTAAAGCTTGAATTTGATTTACTATTAATATGAATAAATTTTATTATATATTATTATTCATTTGTATATCATCAATTATCAATTATTAAAAATTCTATTAAATTTATTTTAATTTTAATAGAGTATTTTAATTATTCTTTTTTTATTAACGTGGCATTTTCTTATACACCAATGATTTAAAAAACATTTAAACAAATACAAACTCCAACTTGTATTTATGGAGTTTAATTTATAAAATTATAAATTTCCTAAAGATATTGAAAAATATTAAAAACTTCTTTAAAATTACTATGCTAAAATATGTTCTTAATTATTATCAATTTATATGCCAATTCAATTCTTACCTTTTTATTTTTTAGCATTATTGTATTAGGAAAGAAAATAAGAATGGCACAATTTTTTTTCCCTTAAGTAAACAAATGGTATTATTGCTTTGCTATTATTGGTTAAGATCATATAAAACAAATAAGGGTCATTATAGTCAATAGCCCTAATCACATGTTACCATATGATTTGACCAAATGAGAACGAGAATAATAAAATGAGTGAGGTAAGTTGTACTTCCATATTGTGTATGTACATTTGGTATAATAATCAAGAGTAAAATGTAATATGATGATGATTTTTGTAATTTTTAATTTGTTAAAATAGGCAAATTTGCAAACTTTTTAAAATCAATAACAATATATTATTAAAATTAAAATTTGATATATTATTAATATAAAATATTTTATATTATTAATGAACATAAAAGTAATATATTATTAAAAATATAACAATAATAATTTTTTTATTAAATCTAAGAAAATTTTAATTATTTTTTAATAACATAATAATATTAAAGGGAGTAATAATATAAAAATAATTTATATTCACAATAAATTAAATTTAAATTTAAATTATAAAGACTATCAAATTTTATGAGCAAATCGTCCATTTCCATTTTAGATGAACTTTCTCATATTGTTATTATTTATTCAATTAAAATTTGTCTACCTAGATAGTTCTCAAATTTTACACCTAAATGACATGAAAGAATTTTCTTTTCCAATCATATCATCATAGATCACTTAAAACCACATCTAGATTATTGGAATTGAAATAAGAATAATGCTTCGTTATCTACTCAATTTTTTCTATAGATTTTATGAAAAACATATGTAAATTTTTTTTGAAAAAAAATTGATTATATTTGATTTTTATAATTTTTTAATTATTATGTATATCGGTATTTTTCTAAGAAAATGACTCGCTGACGATGGCGTGGCAGCATGCTTAATGCTTGACTTCCGATCACCCAACAAATTTTCTTTCCCCAAAAAATTAAATAGAAAAATAAATTAATTTTTATTTCATCTCACAAATATCCAGATTATCATCTGAATTATTATCCACAAATTGCTGTCAAAGTCAATTTATTTCCTTTTTATTCTTTTCTTTTTTGGTTTTCTTTGTCCCTCACCTCATAGAATGCAAGGGTCTGCCCATTGCTGAATGCCTTGTGTGTTTCAGGACAGAGCTACATCGGCAGAAGGGAAAAAAGAAAAAAAAAGGTCTCTTTTCATTTCTCAGTTTGAGAATAGAGAGGCAAGAGAACAAAAACAGCGAGAGCCCGCAAAAACAGCAAAGCAGTTCCAATCCATTTCAACCAGGTTCATCTCATGGTTCGTCTAATTCAGAAGCTTAAACACTTTTAGTCTTCGAAATTTCATGACTTTCGTGAATTTAAATATGCATATCAAAGACCCATTTCAGTTTTCTTGTCAGCTGCACTTCACTGATAATCGATTCTTTGTGATTCTCTTGGAACTTTAGAAGTTGATCAGAGAGTGCGATTCTTTCCATGATGTGTTTTTCTCTCTTATTTTGAATTTTCTGCGAGTACATAAGCGATCATGCTTCTTGGGTGGAGGAATCTATATATAGGAAACCATCAGCTAATTTAGCTGTTCTTCTATATTTCTGTTATCTGATCCCCATGCCTAAATCCGTGGATGATTTATATGGCTAAGGATATGCAGTTCTTTCTTTGAGATATTCTAGGCACCAGAGTAGTGGCTTAGTGGAATTTATTGGTAGATTTTGAATTAACCGTTCAAATAAGACATAGTATATGAGTTTGATTCCCTTCTTCGTTTTCTTCCTCCTACGTATATGTACATTGTTTAGTATTCAGTTACTAACATGGTTGTTGTGTAAATCTTTTGGATAGAGGGTCTGATTGGTTTACTGAATTTTTGTTTAAAGTAGACAAAGGCTTTCGTACGATCGGTTGCCACAATCGAGTTCATTTTGGAGGAATCTAATCTTTTCCTGTCTTTGATTTGGAAAAACCCAAGTTGGGGTTTCTCATTTTCTCTTCATCGCTTTCGTGTGTGGAATTATGATGATCTCCTTTTTCTGCACAATTCTATCTGCACTTTCAATTCCAGTTATTGATGAAAGTCACGACGGGTGGAGGCTGTGCACTTTATTTTTCTATACCTATAAAATTTCAATCAGAAGTTATCTAAAGTTTGAAGGGCCTCAAATTCGGTCATTCTTACTGAAATCTGCTACCACCTGGGTGATATTTGAGCAGCTAGAGGGTGTCTTTTTTTTTTTTTTTTGGGGGGGGGGTTGTTTCCCATCTATTTTGTTAAATTTGAGAAGGTTTATTCAAAGATTGCAAAGATCAGTATTTGTGTTTATTTTTTATGTACCAGTTTGACATGGTGCAATTCCGTGAAGTTTCTTATGAAGCTTTAATTCCTTTTATTTTAAGTCTATATGCATCTATGCTGTTTCGACTGTGGTCTTACCGCACTGCAATTGCAATTTGATGCATTAAGAAAATAGCTGGATATAAATTCTCTCAAGCGAGTTCCCTTTCTAGTCTTTGTCCTGAAATGCGGTTTCTTATTCTTTCTTATGCTGCTGCCTGGACAGGAAAGGGAGATGCATTGTACCTTCCAAGAAAAAATAAGTACTGATATTCTGGAAATTTCAGAAGCAGGGAAAGATTCCTTGTCAAAAAAGACTCAGGAGCAACATGCACTCGCAACACCTTTAAAGGTCACAAAAATTTGTTGCAGTGCTATTTTCTGCATGGAGATTTTTTAGTTGTTTTATGGATAAACAATTGTTCCTTACATCTTTCCCTATGGATGACTATTCTTTCTTCAGGATTGTGAAGATTTTTCTGTTACAAGGAACTCAGATAGTAGGTAAATGTTTTGGATACTGTATTAAATTGCTGGTTGGTTTTCTTTATGGCTCTGTAATAATTTACATGCTTCTGTCCTTCAAATTTTTACTAATGATGCTAAATCTATTCATGATCTTCACACAATGTATTATTTAGAACTATAGTACTCATTCAGTGTACATTCCACTAAGCCTAAAGCCACCTGCTTAATATTTATCAGGTGTGCCATCCTTGCATTCTTTAATCTTGATCCTGATAGAAACTGGAGGATTGTTCCATTGCCGGTGCAGTGTCTCAACCATATCAACTTAGCATCTGGAGGAAATATGGATAGTCTGCAGCTTCTTTTCCGGCCAGTTCTTAATAGGCCAAAAGTAGATCAACATAAGACTCAGAGAAGACCTTTACTTGACTCTGCTTATTCAATCAAATCATTAACTGATAGAAGCATTAACAGGTCAAATGTGCGTCTACGATGTCAAAATAAGATTGCTAACAGGGCTGCTAAACTGAATGAACTCACTGGGGATTCTGGTTCTCAAAGCTCATCGATCTGGAGTAACTCCTCAAGTCCTGATAGTTTTGCTTCAGTTAGTTCATCTGATATGTTGGTGAGTAGTTCCAAGGCAGAGAAGTCTGTTAAGAAAAAATCAAAAAGAAGGGGAAGAAAGAAAGGAAGACAGAACAAGAAGCAGTCATGTGATGGTGGCTTTACTGAACCAGAAGTTATTCCTCAGGAATATGTACATGTAAGTTTAAATTCTGAAATCTGCTGTAGCAATGATGTGGATAATCTGAATGGACTAATGTCGTATACATCTGGACCAGAACTTTCATTTTCTGATGACAGATTACTCAATAGTAAATCTGAAAGAATTGAGATGGATCGCAAGATAGATGTGTCTGAGGAACCAAAGAATTGCACTAGTATCAATAATGAGGTTGAGATGTCAGAAGCTATTACATGCACAGTTCAGAAACCTTCTGGAGAATCTGCGTTGTGTGATTCCAAGAATCAGCCACAAAATAGAGGCCCTAAACCTGCTGACGTTGATGGAGAAATGAAGGACATGCAACATGTACAGAGATTGCATTATGATGATATGTCTTCTAAAGATGTCTCCAATATACCAGACACTCTGGTGTTGGATTCAACTTCTGTTGGTTCAAAAAGCGATGAAAGTACTATTGCTGGCAATTTTGTTGAACAATCCAACAAGGCAAGCTGCAGAGTCAGTCTTTCAGGGCCACCTGCTTCTGATCCAGGGGAAGGTTATATTCTTGGTCACAACTTATTAAATGGAGGTGGCAATACCTCTGATCACAATGAGGATACAGGGCATGGTGCACAGAATCATGGAAGTAGTGATAAGAGAGTAAGGCCAAAGAGAGCAGTGCCTGGAAGTTCAAGTTTGAAGAAGTCTGGGGGTCTTGGAAATTTGCATGGTCGATTTGGGAAGGAAAACAATCACTCCGTGTGGCAGAAGGTTCAGAAAAATGATTCTGATGAAAGCAATGGTGATTTGAAGAAAGTAAATTTTACTTTCTCACAATCTGATTCCAATTCGAAAAAGGTGCCTTGCATCAACAGAAATGGTAATTTTGCCTGTGATAATTATCTATTGAAAACAGAGGATAAAAAATATTTGAAAAATGAAGTTGGTAGGAAATCGGGAGGGAAGATAGATTCTGCTTTGACAAATGACTATAGGAGTTATTCTTGGAAAGGATCCCTCTATAAAAGGTCCATCCCCAATGATAATGCAAAAATTAGCATTCAACAGAATGAGATGTCACATATTTCATCTGAGGAAAATAGTCAGCAAGGATGGAGTAGTGTATCTAGATTTCATTCTTGTAGTGATTCCCCAATGGTTGGGTTTGAGAACAACAGAGTTGAACAAGTAACTTTGGAAGCAGTTCACAGTGCACAAGATCATCAGGGAGGATCAGTTTCACTGAAAGATGCCTTGCATACCATTTCAACCATGAACTCTCAAAACATTGAAGATCACGATACCTCATTGCCAGTGGCATGTGACAACACCAGTCATTCAAGTATCTCTGAGGAGCAGCCTCCAATGCATTTTCGTTTTTCAGATGATGAGGTCACTCAGACAGAGAAAGAAGTTTCTTCTGCAGACTACAGTGAAAACAGCCAGAGTTCTGGATCTACCCGCTGGAGATGGATTCCCATTGAGAAAAAAAATGCTGGGTTTGCTGTATCTGAATCTGATATTTCTTCGTTGGAATATTCTGATGTACCATCCAGTAAGGATTTTACCTTGGAACCAAATCGTGTTTCTACATTTAATGCAAACATTACATGCAGTAGTCAGATTGACCGTCATTTTTCTTGTCCAGACAGAGATGAGGGTGAGAAATTGAGGACTCAGGTTGCATGCGCACCGACAGAGCAAAAGGACAAACATGTGGTACCTCATCACTTGGTTTGTGGATGCAAGAATTTAGATGCACTTGAAAACGATTCTTATAAAATAGCTCGGGCTGTGAATGATGCCTTTAGGGCACAACTAGCCTGCGAAGCTGTTAACATGGTTACTGGTGGCCCAATTGCTGAATTTGAAAGACTACTTCATTGTTGTAGTCCTGTCATTTGCCAATCAACAAATCCACCTAGTTGTCTGACTCTGACCTCCTTACATGACCATGCTAGTGATGTCCCCCTTAGCGGACAAGAGACACCTGACATATCTCTGGAATCCTTTTGGCAGTGGTATGAGAAGCACGGGAGCTATGGTTTAGAGATAAGGGCTCAGGAGAGCCTGGGTCTTGGTCTAATTCCATTTCGAGCTTATTTTGTCCCTTATTTGTCAGCAGTTCAGCTGTTTAAAAACTGTAATGATCAATGTGTACATATTAGTAAAAAGTTTTCTAATTGTAAGGCTTCAGAGCAATATGAAATCAGTGACATGTCAGAAAACACATCTACCGCCGGTCAACATCCAATATTCTCTGCATGCTCTCCTTGGCCTTGTTGTCAAGATGCTTGCGTTCCAACACCCACAAATGAGATATCTTGTTCTGAAGTAACTTCTGTTAAAGATAATGCATCTCTCAACTCTACATGTTCATGTGATATAGAGCTTCTTTTTGAATATTTTGAATCCAAGCAGCCTCAGCAAAGACAACCTCTATATGAGAAGTTAGTACATTTGCCCTTTTGTCTACTTTTTGAGACGTTATTTTCTTTCATAGACTAGGTGTACGTAATTGCTTGGTGAAGTTATAATCTGAGTTGTAGCATTTATCAGTATAAAAATCACTTAAAAGGTGCATGGACAACCTTGAATGCCCTTTTATGACTTGATTACTACTCTGTGGAACTATTGGCCGGGAGCGTGGCTGCATGACTGCCTCAAGGGCAAAACCACTTTCAAGTGTTTTTTCAGCTCAGTCATTTTATTCTTGAGTGCAGAGAGAATAGAAGTTTTTTCAGATGTACTTTAAAATTGGTCCTCATATTCTCAGCTTCTGCTTGCAGGATAGATGACCTGGTTAAGGGTGATGTACCAAGCAAGTCCAAAGTGTACGGGGATCCAACTAAACTGAACTCAATAAACTTGCAGGATCTTCACCCTAGATCCTGGTAAGTTATCTACCGTCAATTATATTTCCCTTGATCAAAAGAAAGTGCATCTTTTATCTGCTTTAAGATATGTCAGGATAAAGAAAGCATCATCAAGTCACGTGAAATTTCAAATGGTAGCATATTTTACAGCCCAATTTGCAGGTACTCGGTAGCTTGGTATCCGATCTACCGTATACCGGATGGCAACTTCCGTGCGGCATTTTTGACTTACCATTCATTTGGACATTTGGTTCGTAGAAGTATCAAAACTGATTCAACAGCTGTAAATTCTTGTGTAGTAGCTCCAGTTGTAGGTCTTCAGAGTTATAATGCTCAGGTACGAACTCGTTGCTTTAAATGCTTCTAGATTTTTCATAACCCTGCTGTTTCCCACTATGTTAAGTTCATCATGCATTGCACCTCTTATGAACAGAGTGAATGCTGGTTCCAGCTGAGTCACACTGCGCAGACAGCAGAAATGTCAAACTTAAACCCTTCTATACTTCTTAAGGAACGTCTGCAGACACTTGAAGATACGGCGTCTCTTATGGCCAGAGCTGTTGTTAACAATGGAAATATCATCTGCACAAATAGGCATCCTGATTATGAGTTTTTCATCTCTAGGCGACGCTGGTGAGATCTTCAAATTTTGTTGTTCATAATAATGAAGTAGTTCAACTAGCTGCGAATAATTTTGGCTGCATATAGATAGGATTTAACGGGCTGTAGTTGCTAAACTAGGCTGATATTCATAATGCTTCTGTGTTCAGCCCCCAGTTAAAGCCGGTACCTCCTTTTTGCTCCATTGACTTTCTGTTCATCTTTCTTTTCCGTAGAAAGAAACATACATCTCCGTCGATACCTGTAGAATATGTAGTGCTGATGTTGATAAAAACTTAGTCGGTTTTTTTGCTCGGAATTTCTCTCTTGTTTAGATTGCGATTTTCTTGCATTCGTTGATCTAAATTCGACCAAGATTATTACTCTCCTCCTAGTTTCTAAAATGTGCATCACTGATCTCGTATAAAAACGTGAGAGTACTTGAGTTAGCACAAGATTGCCTTGCATTCAGTCCATCGTAATCCTTTCCCAATAGATGATACATTTAAGTTGAAAGGGAGGGTTTATAGAGTATCACAATCACTATTAAATTTAATTGTACATTAAATTGTTAATTTTTTAGGTTACGTTATGTCATATCATAAGTTTCTCGTTAAAGTTGAGATTTAATTTCTTAACTTTATACATTGTTAATTTTTTAATCTTGGAAGAAAAAGATAAAAAATTTTATTAAAATTTACTCTTTTTTTAATAAAGGATGATTCTAATATATCCATACTAAAAGTTTAAGTATTGATATCTTGATTTTATGGGAGAATGAGAATTATTAAATTTCAATGATATAAAAATGGATAGTTGATATTTATGATTAGGAGATTCGTTTAAGAAGTAAACAATTAATGATATGATATTTCTATTTTAAATTATAATTTTTTTTTTAATTTTAGATCCACCAATAATTTAGAATAAATAACTTGAGTAAATTGTTTATATTAATTTATATGTATATTTTTATATCTTTTTATTATTTAATAAATATAATTTAATGATTATTAACTCAAGTTTATTTATAATACATTGTAATTTAAAATTTTCAATTTTTAAATGCTTTCAAAAAATTATCACATAATTAGTTTAAATATATAAAATTTAGTTAATAGTTAATAAATTAAAATTTTAAAATTTTGCTTTATAAAGCTATTTTTAATTTCTTGTTCTTTCTCTCTTTTTTTTAAAGAATCTCCTTCACTTATTTCTTATATATTAATATATAATAAAATCTTTTAAAATACTCAATTTTGAAATAAAATTTAGTATTATTTTTAATAATTAATTTCCACTTATGCTTTTGAAAGAAATGATATCTATATATATTATTTTTCTTACACATATCTAGACAAATTTTCTAAACTTATTTAAAATATGTTAAGTAATGTTTATTTAAAAATTAAAGTATTATGGATGCACTTATAAAAATATAATATATGTATTTTTTTTTACTTTTTGCATCTTATAAATTATATTAAACACAAGCTTTTATAGTATACATATTATGATTTTCAAATAAAATATTTATTTTATTAATTTAATTTATTATTATTATTATTAATTTTTATGTAAAATAAAATAAAAAATAAATGCAATAAATTATTTTTCTCTTCGTGATGTGTGAAATTATAAAAAAATAAAGATTAATAATAAAAAAGAAAATACAACCGATAATTTAATGTATCAAGTTTGAAAATAAGCTATTTGTATTATATTAAAATTATAATAATAAATCACCTATAAATTTTTAGATGGAACTTATTTAAACATACATACATAAGTATATATATATATATATATATTAATTTTTTACTAACAATGTATTAGCATTATTTGATTTTATATACAAGTCTTAATATTTTAAATGAACAAAAAGTGAAAATTATTGCATTATATTAAAAAGAATAATAGTATGATTTCTATTGAAAAAATTGATTAGTTTAAATAAAAAAATTTAAAATTATTTGGACGTAATACATTAATTTCTAAATATTATTTTATTGCATTGTATATAACAATATTTTTTCAACAAATTTACAGCAATTAAAGACTTTATTATTGATAAAAATAATTAAAATAAAGAATTTAAAAATATAGTATACAACTTTTTTAATTTTTTGGATAACTAACAATTTTCTTCATTTAACACAAGAGTACTAAATTTTATTTAAATTGGATTTAATATAAATGAGTGTTTTTTAAATAGTGGAAAATAATTTTTTATTTTAATGCAATGTTTAAATAATGAACAATAATGTTTAATCAATTTTTTACAATAATTAATATGTTATTTTATTTAATAAAATAATAATTTTATTATTTACTTTTAAATTAAGTACAAATATAAATTTTAGAAATATATATGTGTGAAGTAAAAAAGAGAGAGAAAGAGAGAAAAGAAACATTTGAAGGAAGAAATTTTTAAATTTGTGTAAAGAAATAAAAAATATTTAACCTTACTTTTTATTTAACAATTATTTTATTAAAAAAAGACTTGAGATTAAAATAAAATTAAAATAAATTTAAGGTATAATTTAAAAGGCTTATAAAAAAATAATTAACTTAAAAACTTTTCCAAAACAGTTTCGTTCTCATGCTCAAAAATAATATTTCAAAGCTTTCATATGTTCTCTATTACTTGCGTGGATAAAGCCTATGTTATAAAGAATATAACTTCATAGGGATCAATTTCTAATCGTATCCTTTAATAAAAAAATATTTTATGTTTATCTGTTTCCTAAATTTAAATTCAAATTTATGTTCGTGTTTCCGTCAGCCAAGGGAGAGGCTGGCATTTCAAAGGCAGTTTTCGTTCGTTTTCTATAACCCCATTCATATGTTGCGCGACCTTAATCACAAGGATTAAATAAGGAAGATGCTAACAACATGGAATTGTTGTTAAACATTAAATACATATATTCGATTAGTAAAATTAAATGTTTTATTTTTATTTTTAATGATATAATATTAAAAATTTATAGATTAGTAAAATATTTATAGAGTCTTCATAAAATATTAAAAATTATACTTAGCAAGTAGTAATTAAAACATCATACTTATTCATACAATCCCAATAATTATTAATATAATTTAATTTTTTTATATATCATATTATTTACATATAACCTTTTAGCAGGCAATTTCAAGTTGTATTAACTATCTAGAGTGCTTGAATTATGTAGGACGCAAGTGTGCAAACAATTATTTTCCATAATTTTACAACACCATCGGGATAGATACTTTAAATGAATTACTTAAACTAGAAATTCTTATTATTTATTAGTGCTACTTTAACTATCATCGTATATAATTACAGTCATATTTGTGTATAAATAGTATAATCGAAATCAAACTAGCTCTCTTTAACTATTTTATAATAAGGGAGATCACATAATTTAAATTATGTTTTGTATATAATTATAAATTTTTTTTACAAGAGTGTCTGCCAGTGTTATATTCTTGAGAAGCCGTAGGTGTAATCACCTTTATTTACTCCATTACTCTATCATATTTGTTTCCCGCCCAACTTGCTTTCCTTTTTTATTTATTTTTTTATTTTTCACTCAATTCTATTTAAATATTTGTGATCCTATATTTACGCTTCTTTTTAAATTATTATCAATTTTTCCTTTTATTTATTCTATTACTCTATTATATTATGTACATACTATTTTCTATTTACGTTATTACATATTTTTTATATTCACTTTATTAATTATATCTCAAATATTAATATTATTAAATAGCATAGATATAATATTTTTATTTTCTCTATTACCTCGTTAAATTATATCCACATTACGCCTTTTCATCTACTTTATTATTTTTTTTCATATTTACTTGTATTATTTACAGTTCTATTCCTTAATAATATAAATATAATATAATATGATATATTTTATTTTTAATATAAAATTTTTTAAATAAATTGAATTGCTTAACTACTTATTCCATTTTAACTTTTAGATCATTTTACAATTCATCCATTCCACTACTTCTTTTTATTTACTTCATAGCATGTTTGTTTATCTTTACTTTTCTTTTTATATCCACTCTTATTATTTACAACACATTTAATAATATCATTAAGAAATATATATTTTATTTTTGTTATAAAAATAATATAAATAATTTAATTTAATTGTTCAACTTATATTCTATTTTTAATCCTTACATTACTTTATAACTTACACATTATTTTCTTCTTTTTATTTATTCCATTACATTTCTTTCAACATTCCCTAATATTACTTGTAATTTAGATGCTAATATAAAAAATTAGTATAAATGTAATATGATATATTTAATTTTATTATTAATAAATTATTTTTAATATACAAAAATATTAAATGAAATAATTGATTACATATTCAATTGTTTAATAAAAATATAAGTAAATTAAAATCAAATTTATTTATTTAAATTCTTTCAATGTTTTTAGATCAAATTTTTAAGTAATAAATTTAAAATTAAATATACATTAATTGAAACTTTATTAATATTTTACAACTTATCCATTGTTTTACTATTTTCTTTATTGCATTTTTTTCCTAATTTAACTAATAAAATAAGATTCTACTTTTCTCTCTTTTATTATCTAATTGACTTAGTTAACTAAATATTTTATTCTTTACTTTTATTTTACTTCACAATTCAGCTATTATTTGTTACCTTTTTATTATTTTATATTTATTCTTGTTATTTATAATTCATATGCTAATATAATTATAAAATAAATGCACCACAATATATTTTATAAAATATTTTCAATAAATTAATATGTTTAATTTGATTAAATCACTTAACAACATATTTTATTTTTTACTCTTATATTACTTATATTACTTCACAATTCATTTAGGGCTTCTTTTTTTTTATTTGTTTCATTATAATTTTTTTCCCAATCCACTAATATAATTTAATACTAATGTTACAAAAAATTATAAATATTATATATTAGACTTAAGTTTATTATAAAATACTTAAAATAACTTATAAATTTAATAGAGAAAACTTTTATTAAAGTAATTAATTTTATATTTTATTTAACAAAATATTTTGGAATTAAAATTAAATTTATGTATTTAAATTTTTTCAATATTTTTTGAATATAAGTGTTATATTTTTTAAATTAAATATACATTAATTAAAAATTTATCAAGACTTTACAACTCATATATTATTTCACTTCCTTTTATCTACTTTATTACATTTTTTTTCATATTCACTAATAATATTTGCAACTTAGATGTCAATACCACTAGGTAGTATAGATATTATATTATATATTTATATTAATTGTAATAATATTTTTGTGAATTAAATATTTAATTTAATTATTTACTTAAGTTCATAATTTATTTTTAACTCTTATGTTATTTAATGATAGAATCATATTCTCTTCTTTTTATTTGTTTCATTTAATATCTTTCTTCTTTTCTTTTTTATATTTATTTTTAATGTTTATGGCTCAAACACTAATATCATTAAATAGTGTATATACAACATGACATATTTTATTTGTGTTATTATTTTTATTTAAAATATGCTTAATACTTAATTTAATTGAGTTATTTAAGTATATATTTGTTTTTCAATTTTTATATTATTTTTCAGCTGTTCTATTATTTTTCTTCTTTTTAATTTTTTAAATTACACTTTTTTGTTTTTTTTTCCATCCATCACTGTTATTTATAACTTAGATGCTAATATTATTATATGGTATAGATATAATATGATACATTTAATTGGATTATAAAAATATTTTAAATAAATTAAAATTTTAGTATATAAAGTATTAATCAAATTATATAATTATATTTTATCTTTTAAAATTAAAATAAAATTTATTTATTTAGAATTTATCAATATTTTATTTATATTATTTTTTAGATACTATATTTAAATTAAATATACACTTCTTGGGATTGTGTCAAAGCATTACGGTTCAAATATTGTTTCTATTCCATTACATGTTGTTCTTTTATTTTATTCACTTTTATTATTTATAATATAGGCATTAAGATCATTGAATTATATGAATATAAAATAAAATATTTTCTTTTTATTATAAAAATATTTTAAATAAGTTAAAATTTAATTCAATTATTTGATTATATATTCTATTTTTAATTCTTATATTATATTTTAAGTTTTATTATTTAGAAATTTTAATTTATAATTATAAAATATTGACAAAATATATTTCAAATTTTTTTATAATTTTTATTATATATTTATATATATTATTTTTATATTCATAATTAAAAAAAATTGATACCCGTGTAAAGCATGGGTATAAACTGTAGTTCAATGGTAATTTACTGGTGAGACATTTGAGTAGAATTCCATAGGTAGAAATAAAAAAATAAAAAGAGTTATTTTCATCATTATAATCATATATCATTAGTAAAAATAACATTATTCCTATTTAAATGGGTCATTGGTAACGGATCAATTATCACTGCTAACACGCGCTTGATCTGTCCCGTAGTGGTGAGCCGATATCCATTTGACCATTGATAGGTACTGAATGAAACCACCGAGTATATTCCAACATTATCTTTGAGAACTACGCCAACTCTTTGAGAACTACACTAACTCTTCTCAAAGTTCTTGGCAAGATTCATCCCTTGATCAGATTCCAAACCCATATCAACATTTTAAAGATTCTTCATCTTCTGCTCTGCAACTCAAAGAGACAGAGAAAAGAGAAACTTTTCCTTTTGAAATAATAATAATAGTAAAAATGGCTCAGAATGGAGCTTGGGATAAATTGGAAACTAGAATTGATACAGAAAATGAATTTGATTCCAACCAGAAGATCACAAAGCTGAAAGAAGAAGAAGAACAACAAGAAGAAGAGATTACAGTGGAAAAAGTGTTTGAGAAGCAAGAGGTGCCATCATGGAGGAGGCAGCTAACAGTCAGGGCCTTTGTGGTGAGCTTTGCGCTCAGCGTGCTGTTTTCTTTCATAGTGATGAAGCTGAACCTCACAACTGGGATTATTCCTTCACTCAATGTCTCTGCTGGCCTTTTGGGTTTCTTCTTTGTCAAGACTTGGACCAAATTCTTGGAGAGGTCTGGAATGTTAAAGCAACCTTTTACCAGGCAAGAGAACACCGTCATCCAAACCTGCGTTGTTGCCTCCTCTGGCATCGCCTTTAGCGGTAATTGTCTTTTCACTCGTCCCTTTTCATAATGTCATTAGGTGATTTTGATCATTTAATATTTCTGGGCTGGAGATTATAATAATACCATCAAATTATAGTCAGATTTGATATATGAAACTAAGTAGCCCTTGCAATATAGTTGCTCATTCATATAAGACTAAGTTTCTAGTATTTACCTTGATTTTCGACCTGATCCTCCAGAAAAATGAGATCAGCTTGGAAGTTTTGTCCCTTTATTCAGTTTTCTGGCACTGGTAGAATGAAAAATTCTTTTTGCGATTGACTTTGTACCAACAGGAGGTTTTGGGAATTACCTCTTTGCAATGACTGAACGCATAGCCTCGCAATCCTCAGGCAACCGGGATTTCAAGAACCCATCATTAGGCTGGATAATTGGATTTCTCTTTGTTGTTAGCTTTCTTGGTCTCTTCTCAGTTGTACCTCTAAGAAAGGTGTGATGCCATTCTTGCTATATAAAATTTTACTGCAGTTTCCATTGATATCCCTCTCTGCAGGAAAAAAATTATTTGTGCAACATATCCCCTTACATCCTGCGAACCTGGCATAACTTGTCTAAAGTTCAAAACATAGAGTGCTAGTTACAATCCCCTTGCATCGGATTTCTCTGAGTAAAGTTTTGCATATAGCATAATTGTTTTGAATATAAATGAATACATTAAAACATTAGAAAACCTGCAAAATTTATGGCTTGTATTACTTGTTTCAGATTATGATCATCGACTTCAAATTGACATATCCAAGTGGTACAGCAACTGCTCATCTCATCAACAGCTTCCACACTCCTCAAGGAGCCAAACTAGCAAAGTAAGGCACTGTAAGCTGATACTTCAAAATGTGAATGCATCAAAAGTTAGTGATCCAAATGAATTGACTAATTCTTTTCAACTCTTCTAGGAAGCAAGTGAAAGTGTTGGGGAAATTCTTCAGTATAAGTTTCTTATGGGCTTTCTTTCAATGGTTCTATACTGCTACTGATACTTGTGGATTTCAAGCCTTCCCTTCAATGGGGCTTAAAGCATACCAGTACAGGTAAGTATGTTTTTGAATTTTCATTTTGATGAACAAATTATTAAACTTGGAATAAAATGTGAGATGCTTTTAAATAAGCTCCGTATTCAATTAGAAGCCCTTGTTGTAACCTTCAGTTGTTTGCAGGTTTTATTTTGATTTCTCTGCAATTTATGTTGGAGTGGGAATGATTTGCCCATACATCATAAATATATCATTGCTTCTTGGAGGAATCCTTTCATGGGGGTTGATGTGGCCACTCATTGAAAATAGAGAGGGAGATTGGTACCCGGCAGGCCTCGGCAGCACCAGCCTAAACGGCCTTCAAGGTTACAAGGTGATTTTCCGGTTCTAAAACACCGGTGGCATTGCATTTGAGCAGCATTATTTGTAGTACTAGCGCTACCATTCACGAAACTTTATACAATTGCACTCACATTTGAGGCATATTACATTGTGCCTGTACATGTAAAAGGAGTTGTGAATGATGGAAGTGCAAGTAATATTTTCCATTACATTTATGTCTTTTTATATGAGCTCTAATTTATTGAATTTCCCTTGTGCCTGAGTTTAGGTATTTATAGCCGTGGCCATGATCCTAGGAGATGGTTTATATAACTTCTTCAAAGTGCTAGGTCATACCCTCTCAGGATTGTATTTTCAAATTCGCAAGAAGGGAAGGGACAATGTTCTTCCTGGCGATCAGACATCTTCCACAAAGCCTCAGCTATCCTTTGATGATCAGCGCCGTACCCAACTCTTTCTTAAAGATCAAATTCCCGCATGGTTTGCAGTTGCGGGCTATGTTGCCATAGCCGCCATCTCTATAGCCACTCTTCCACACATCTTTCACCAGCTAAAATGGTACTACATATTGGTTATCTACCTTATTGCTCCCACATTAGCATTCTGCAATGCTTATGGCTGTGGCCTAACAGATTGGTCCCTCGCATCCACCTATGGAAAGCTAGCCATCTTCACCATTGGAGCGTGGGCCGGTGCATCACACGGCGGAGTACTTGCTGCCTTGGCAGCTTGTGGAGTCATGATGAACATTGTAGCCACAGCCTCTGATCTGACGCAGGATTTCAAGACCGGCTACCTCACCTTGGCTTCCCCTCGATCCATGTTTGTGAGCCAAGTAATTGGCACAACAATGGGCTGCGTAATCGCTCCCTGCGTTTTTTTGATTTTCTACAAGGCATTTGGTGATCTTGGCATGCCTAATAGTGAATATCCTGCTCCATATGCGACTATTTACCGGCAGATGGCTGAGCTGGGAGTGGAAGGCTTCTCATCTCTGCCAAAATATTGCCTCCTCCTTTGTTATGTCTTCTTCGGTTCTGCAATTGCCATCAACTTGATTAGGGATTTTCTGGGGAAGAGAGGGTGGTTTATACCACTTCCAATGGCCATGGCAATACCATTTTACTTGGGGCCATACTTTGCCATTGACATGTGTGTGGGAAGTCTGATATTGTTTGTGTGGGAGAAGATAAACAGGGCCAAGGCCGATGCTTTTGGGCCAGCGGTGGCTTCTGGTTTGATATGTGGTGATGGAATTTGGAGTCTGCCTGCTTCAATTCTTGCTCTTGCCGGAGTTAAGGCGCCAATTTGCATGAAGTTCTTGTCAAGGGCAACAAATGAGAGGGTTGATAACTTCCTGGGTTCTTGAGGCCATGTTTGGCTCAAGAAAATTAAATATCATGTGCAAATCTGTGTCAATTACTGCTTTGCAATTATGTAAAGCGAAACCTGGCTTCGGTTTTTCAATTTTCCAAAATGTTCTGAACGGTAATGTTGTTTGGTTCAAGGGCAGATGCATGTGCAGTGTAGGGTAGGCACGTGCCCACCTGAAAATTTGAAGGAGATTACATATTATGCGTATGTAGTGCCTTCTATAAAAAAATTTATAATGTCTTCGTCAGAAAAGAAAACTGCTTTTACAATTAAAAAAAATTCTAATTTTATAATGAGTGCAGTAAACTACTAAACTATAAGTACAAAATCAATTGAATGGATGTGAATTAGGAAGATTTTGATATATTAATTTTGTTATTATTGTGAAAATGTTCGCCAATTGAATGTTATAATTTTAAAAATTTTACTGATAAATTGAGTATGTGTATAATGAATTTTTTTTTATATTTTGATAAATATTGACATTTTTAGATTGATTAGAGATTTATGGGTTAAATTTTTCTATGCTAAATTTATTTTTATGTAATATAAATATTCAATGTATTTATTAAATTTTACTTCCTTTAATTATAAAAAAATATCAAAAGAAAAGTAACAAAAAAATCTTCAATTAGATTATGTTTTACTCTAACAAAAAATTCTCGCAATTTATTTTGAAAGATTTATTAATTGATCATAAACAAGGATTATAATCCGAATAATCATTGTGATAACTTTCCTGAAACCAATTTAAAAAAAAAACTAAGATTAATTGCCTCTAGAGATAATAAGCATTAGAGAAAAAAATTGAATTACCCACTTTAAAAAAAAAAATTCTAGATCCATTATTGATTTGATTCAGATAAGAACTAGACTTTTATGAAAAATTGAAGTTCCAAGAAAGAAATTCACCTATAAACTTTTTAAAAAATACTTAAAATTATTTAGCTAACATTAAAAAATAGACCCTTCCTAAACATTAACTTCTCTTTTATTTTGTTCAAAATAATTATTATGCCCTTTACAATTATAATGCAACAACTTAAGAATATTAATGAATTTAAATTGTCTTTAATTCTCTTTTTTAAAATCATGTCTTTAGTGTCTTTTGTATCATAATTTTTTGAGCATGTAATTTTTTATTTTTTATATATGACAAATTAAAATGACTCATATATTATATTTCTTTTAAAAATTATGGTAATTATGTAAAATATATGTAATTATAAAATTATTACTTAAAATAGTTCACACATTATAAATTACTAAAAATCACGTACGTAATGTTGGATGTTTTCAAATTAGAAAAATATCACATAATGCTATGATGTCAAACTCATTACTTTACACAATTTAAAAATTCTTTGAGTAAGAATTTTAAAAGTAGAAGTGAAAATAAAAAGAAAATTTTAAAATTTCAAAGGTAATGAAAAATTATAGCTACACATTCTCTCTTTTAATTTTTTTTTTTTACACATGTTTCTCATACGTTTTAAAATTTTCTACTTCCAAGACACATTCCTATGAATGATTTTAATCATGTTAGACACTAAAAAACTTACTAATTTTATTTTTTATATTTAAAAGTGATAAGTTAATAAAATAGGCTTACAGTCTTCCTTACTAGTACTTGGATTGTTAATGAAAATTCCACAAAATCTTAGTCAATTGCCACTACACAATTAAAGTGTCCATTGACTTTTATAGACTTTTTTATTATTATTTATATGGATGGTTTCAATTGTTAACGACTTTTATTAAAAAAAATTATTATTTATATGGATGATCTCATAACTATTCATTAACATTTTTTTTTTAAACTTCAACTTTTTCATAATTTTACCTTTTTTATAATAAAACAACAATAATTATATTTATCTTTGTATATTTAAATATCATTGTACGATGACATACCTATTGGTGCAATAAAGATATAATTCTGTAAGGATTTTAATAATAAGAGTATATAAGGGCAATTCTATATCTGACGAGGAGTAGGGAAACAACTTTTTGTGTTTTTGTGAGAAGTAAAATATTTTAGAAAGTATAAATTGTTTATTTTTAGTTCTGGTTTGGGACAATAAGATATTTTAGAAATTAGATTTATTTCTTTGTGCCTCTATTTTTACTGATGAATAGAATGGAAACCCTTGAAAATTGCATGGAGAGCTCTTTGGTTTAGAATAGGCAAACAGAGGCAAAATGAGGTGCTAAAACCACTTGAGACCATGGCAATCCAACCGAAACCGACATCCACGATTAAAAGGGTGACAAATTAGACTTAACTGGTCTCAACTAACCAGTGTACGGAGAAATGATACTTCCAATTAACTTCTGCCACCCATATGGCTCTCGTATCATGTTTAAACTGGGTTGTATCGCTTCATTTTGGGGCTTCGAAAACATTTTCATCTTAGGGGGGAATTTGATTTAAATTAAGCAAAGGGAATAAATTAGAAAAGGGAATTAAGGGAAAAAAAATCACTTCTGATTACTCAATTTATTTGGTTCAAACAAAAAAAAAAATTAAATATTTTTAATTTACTTTATCAATAATTATTATACTAAAAAATAATTTATTTATAATTATTATTAAAATAATTATTATAATTATTATCTTATTATTTTTATTTTATTTATTAATATTATAATTTTTATAATTATTTAATATCAATTATTAATGTCTTATTAATATTATTTCTATTATTACTCTTATTATTTTAACTATTATTAATATCTTAATAATAATAATAATAATTAATACTTTCATAATGATATTAATTATTATTTATTTAATTATTATTTTTAATATTTATTATTATTTTATTAATATTATTAATTATTTTTATGTTATTAAATATTATATATTCACTAATTATTTAATTTTAATTATTAATATTTAATTTTTATTATTATTATTTCAATTATTACTATATTGTATATTGTAATAATGATAGTTATTATTTTATTATGAATATTTATTATTTTATCATTATGATTAAATTATTAATATTATTAATTTTTATATTATTAAATACTTTATTATATTTATTATAATAATTATTTATTTTTATTTAATTAAATTTATTATATTTTATTTGTTATTATAAACTATTATTTAATAATTATTTTTATTTTTACTTATATTATTATTTTATAATCCTAAATTATTATTATTATTATTATTATTATTATTATTATTATCATCATCATCATCATCATTATCATATTGAAGATGATAAATTCAAAATCTATAATAAAGGAATGGAATTTCCTAAGAATTTGTAAGGAATCACTATTTTCTTATTTGGGGTAATCTCATTAAAGAAAAATAAGAAAAGAGAATGAATTTTTTCTGAATTAAATAAAAATAAAGAGAATGAAACTCCACAATTCATTTCCCCTTTCCTGATTACCTCCAATCAAACAACCCCTTACATGATTTTCCTAGGTACCATCCATCCCATTCCAAAGGGCAACTGAGTTGCCACTTTTACCAAGCCCATAAATCAGATGGTAACTTCCTTTTGGGCTAGAAACAATTTATGCCTACTTTACGGGTAACAGTCAATTGGACATGTGTTACATTTTTAGACCCATCCCCCTCCATCTAAGAGAAACTGATTTTCGGAGCACATTCAATAAGATGGCCAAAAAAAGGGTATATTTGATAAAATTGAGTACAGGCAAAAAGGAAGAGCAATACAACTTCACCAGTACATTTTGTACAATACTGTCAATTTTACTTCTATCAAAAGCCCCAATCATCAGTGGTAAAGTTATTCTAATAATTGTCAATTCAAAGGAAGGGGAACTCATTGATTTGCCAATAAATGTCTTTGTATTAAAACAAGGAGACCTGTTCTAGATAAGTCTGTCTTCAACAAGCTTCCTCTCTCTACAATTAGGATGGTGCATCTTTTCTCATATAGGAGGGGCTAATAGGTTCATCACTTGCTTATCCTTGCTTTGGCATCTCTATGTAGTCCAATCTTCATCGCTTCCGTCAGTATTCTAAATAGAATTATAGAGAAGTAATAAACGTAGTAAGTTAGACATAGGTTAACACAATTCCTGCTGTAATTATAGATTTATATAGATTATAGAAGCTTAAGTTATGCATAATTCACCTCTGGAGCACTAGAAATTCCTTCAATGTCATCATCATCGTCAACCTACATTGTTTGCGGACAATGTCAAACTACTGGCTCAAAGGAAACCATCATTTAGATTGCACACTTCCAGATTTTCATTCATATTTAAGTGTGCCGAGCAATTAACTTCATTGTGCTCAGAGCATGTGATAAAACTGTGACCAGAACTGAATTAAGAAAGAATGTTCTGCAGCAATATGGTGACTCTATAGCAAGAATTCATGTCAATTTAAAGAAAGAATCGTACAACTCCTAGATTAAAACACAAGAAATTCCCTAAATATACAAATATATGCAGAAATGAAGTTCAGACCAGATCAATCTTCCTTTTCGAACCCTTTCGCTGTGACTTCTGACCGGAAACTGAAAAGGATCAATCATTTCTATTTGTTAATCTTTGCAATCGCAGTCACTATAAGGTAAACAAAAAACAAAAAGTAACAACCTTTAGATGATGGAGACTTCTTTTGATTTCTTGGAGCTTTCTGAAAATACGATTTAGACAATCGAGCCCATCAGTAACAAGTCCACCCATCAATTGTCAACTACAGTGACTTACCAAAGGAATACTACTAATGTACCCAGAGAGTAAATTAATACTTGACATGCAAACAGAAATTGCACTTCATAAAACATACAAAGGATGTGAATTATCCTAACAGTTTTCCGCATGACTACTTTAAACAAGTTTTTGTGCTAACAGTTTCAGAGACTTGCCTTTTCTTCCACTTTCTTGAATAATGTGGATAAAGTCGCCTGAACAAGTGAGCCTCGCTTATTGGATGAGATTTCTTTGTTTACAGTTGCTGAAGCATGTTGAAACAGCTTCTTAGACTTGGATCCCGAAACACACGCTTTATTTTCCTTTGGGACTTGACTTCCTTCTACTGCATTGTCATTGCCAATATCGACAACAATGGAGTATGGATTTTTTTTTTGTATTCATGAATTAAGGAAGGAAACACATACATGCTAATAAAACACAGAATGCAACACCAATAAATTCTAAAAACCCAGGTTTACTCGTGAGCAGAGATGGCAAGAATCAAAGAAAAAAAAAATAAGCTTGGACTTCACTAGATAGTCAACTGTAGGACATCTACACCGTTACAATCTTCTGCAGCAGTATCAACTTCAACACCAATCTCATGATGTGTTTTTCCCTCTCATTTTGAATTTTCTGCGAGTACATAAGTGATCATGCTTCTTGGGTGGAGGAATCTATACATAAGTGATCATGCTTCTTGGGTGTCACATATTTCATCTGAGGAAAATAGTCAACAAGGATGGAGTAGTGTATCTAGATTTCATTCTTGTAGTAATTCTCCAATGGTTGGGTTTGAGAACAACAGAGTTGAACAAGTAACTTTGGAAGCAGTTCACGGTGCACAAGATCATCAGGGAGGATCAGTTTCACTGAAAGATGCCTTGCATACCATTTCAACCATGAACTCTCAAAACATTGAAGATCGCGATAACTCATTGCCAGTGGCATGTGACAACACCAGTCATTCAAGTATCTCTGAGGAGCAGCCTCCAATGCATTTTCGTTTTTCAGATGATGAGGTCACTCAGACAGAGAAAGAAGTTTCTTCTGCAGACTACAGTGAAAACAGCCAGAGTTCTGGATCTACCCGCTGGAGATGGATTCCCATTGAGAAAAAAAATGCTGGGTTTGCTGTATCTGAATCTGATATTTCTTCGTTGGAATATTCTGATGTACCATCCAGTAAGGATTTTACCTTGGAACCAAATCGTGTTTCTACATTTAATGCAAACATTACATACAGTAGTCAGATTGACCGTCATTTTTCTTGTCCCGACAGAGATGAGAGTGAGAAATTGAGGACTCAGGTTGCATGCACACCGACAGAGCAAAAGGACAAACATGTGGTACCTCATCACTTGGTTTGTGGATGCAAGAATTTAGATGCATTATAAAATAGCTCGGGCTGTGAATGATGCCTTTAGGGCACAACTAGCCTGCGAAGCTGTTAACATGGTTACCGGTGGCCCAATTGCTGAATTTGAAAGACTACTTCATTGTTGTAGTCCTGTCATTTGCCAATCAACAAATCCACCTAGTTGTCTGATTCTGACCTGCTTACATGACCATGCTAGTGATGTCCCCCTTAGGGGACAAGAGACACCTGACATATCTCTGGAATCCTTTTGGCAGTGGTATGAGAAGCACGGGAGCTATGGTTTAGAGATAAGGGCTCAGGAGAGCCTGGGTCTTGGTCTAATTCCATTTCGAGCTTATTTTGTCCCTTATTTGTCAGCAGTTCAGCTGTTTAATAACTGTAATGATCAATGTGTACATATTAGTAAAAAGTTTTCTAATTGTAAGGCTTCAGAGCAATATGAAATCAGTGACATGTCAGAAAACACATCTACTGCCAGTCAACATCCAATATTCTCTGCATGCTCTCCTTGGCCTTGTTGTCAAGATACTTGCGTTCCAACACCCACAAATGAGATATCTTGTTCTGAAGTAACTTCTGTTAAAGATAATGCATCTCTCAACTCTACATGTTCTCGTGATATAGAGCTTCTTTTTGAATATTTTGAATCTGAGCAGCCTCAGCAAAGACAACCTCTATATGAGAAGTAAGTGCACTTGCCCTTTTGTCTACTTTTTGAGACGTTATTTTCTTTCATAGACTAGGTGTACGTAATTGCTTGGTGAAGTTATAATCTGAGTTTTAGCATTTATCAGTATAAAAATCACTTAAAAGGTGCATGGACAACCTTGAATGCCCTTTTATGACTTGATTACTACTCTGGGGAACTATTGGCCGGGAACATGGCTGCATGACTGCATCAAGGGCAAAACCACTTTCAAGTGTTTTTTCAGCTCAGTCATTTTATTCTTGTGTGCAGAGAGGATAGAAGTTTTTTCAGATGTACTTTAAAATTGGTCCTCATATTCTCAGCTTCTGCTTGCAGGATAGATGACCTGGTTAAGGGTGATGTACCAAGCAAGTCCAAAGTGTACGGGGATCCAACTAAACTGAACTCAATAAACTTACAGGATCTTCACCCTAGATCTTGGTAAGTTTTCTACCGTCAACTGTATTTCCCTTGATCAAAAGAAAGTGCATCTTTTATCTG
Source organism: Sindora glabra (assembly GCA_020226215.1). Classification (NCBI taxonomy): domain Eukaryota; kingdom Viridiplantae; phylum Streptophyta; class Magnoliopsida; order Fabales; family Fabaceae; genus Sindora; species Sindora glabra. Next base: position 82,033,051 of record CM035229.1, read on the forward strand.
CTTTAAGATAAGTCAGGGTAAAGAAAGCATCATCAAGTCACGTGAAATTTCAAATGGTAGCATATTTTACAACCCAATTTGCAGGTACTCGGTAGCTTGGTATCCGATCTACCGTTTACCGGATGGCAACTTCCGTGCGGCATTTTTGACTTACCGTTCATTTGGACATTTGGTTCGTAGAAGTATCAAAACTGATTCAACAGCTGTAAATTCTTGTGTAGTAGCTCCAGTTGTAGGTCTTCAGAGTTATAATGCTCAGGTACGAACTCGTTGCTTTAAATGCTTCTAGATTTTTCATAACCCTGCTGTTTCCCACTATGTTAGGTTCATCATGCATCGCATGTCTTATGAACAGAGTGAATGCTGGTTCCAGCTGGGTCACACTGCGCAGACAGCAGAAATGTCAAACTTAAATCCTTCTATACTTCTTAAGGAACGTCTGCAGACACTTGAAGATACGGCGTCTCTTATGGCCAGAGCTGTTGTCAACAAGGGAAATATCATCTGCACAAATTGGCATCCTGATGATGAGTTTTTCATCTCTAGGCGACGCTGGTGAGATCTTCAAATTTTGTTGTTCATAATAATGAAGTAATTCAACTGGCTGCAAATAATTTTGGCTGCATATAGAGAGGATTTAGTAGGCTGTAGGTGCTTAATTCGGCTGATATTCATAATGCTTCTGTGTTCAGCCCCCAGTTAAAGCCGGTACCTTCTTTTTGCTCCATTGATTTTCTGTTCATCTTTCTTTTCCGTAGAAAGAAACATACATCTTCGTCGATACCTGTAGCATATGTAGTGCTGATGTTGATAAAAACTTAGCAGGTTTTTTTGCTCGGAATTTCTCTCTCGTTTAGATTGCGATTTTCTTGCATTCGTTGATCTAAATTCGACCAAGGTTATTACTCTCCTCCTAATGTCTAAAATGTGTATCACTGATCTCGTATAAAAACATGAGAGTACTTGAGTTGGCACAAGATTGCCTTGCATTTAGTCCATCGTAATCCTATCCTAATAGAAGATAAACATTTAGGAAAATTCTAAGAGGCATCAGTGTATGTTGTACCAGTGTCTGAAAATCGTTAGATTTCATTCAGCCTGCGCAATACTGCGTAATCCAAAAAATCTGGACCTTCGAAATAGACTGGTGCACCATACAACTGGTGCACCGAAATCTCTCCCAAACATGTAAGTTTAAAGAGAGAGTTTATGGCGCATCACAATAGCTATTAGATGTGATTGTACATTAAATTGATAATCTTTTAGATAGATCACATTATGTCATATCATAAGTTTCTCATTAAAGTTCAAATTTAATTTCTCAACTTTATATATTGTTAATTTTTTTAATATTGGAAGAAAAGGATAATTTTTTTTTATTAAAATTTACTCTTTTAATAAAGGATAATTCTAACATATTCATACTAAAAATTTAAGTATTAATATCTTGACTTTATGGTAGAATGAGAATCATTAAATTTTAATGATATAAAAATGGATAGTTAATATTTATGATTAAGAGACTTATTTAATAAGTAAATAATTAATAATATGATATTTTTATTTTGAACTATAAATTTTCTTTTAATTTTGAATCCACCAATAATTTAGAATAAGTAATTTGAGTAAATTATTTATATGAATATTTTTATACCTCTTCACTATATAATAAATATAATTTAATGATTATTAATTCAAATTTATTTATAATACATTGTAATTTAAAACTTTCAAATTTTAAATGCTTTCAAAAAAATTTCACATAATTATTTTAAAAATATAAAATCTAGTTAATAGTTAATAAATTAAAAAATTAAACTTTTACTTTATGAAGCTATTTTTCATTTCTTCTTCTCTCTTTTTTTTTAAAGAATCTTCTTCACTTATTTCTTATACTTTAATATATAATAAAATCTTTTAAAATGCTCAATCTAGAAATAAAATTTAGTATTATTTTTAATAATTGATATCCACTGATGCTTTTGAAAGAAATGATATTTATATATGTTATTTTTCTTACACATATCTAGAGGAATTTTTTAAACTTTTTAAAATATGTTAAGTAATGTTTTTTTAAAAATAAAACTATTATGCATGCACTTTTAAAAATATAATATATGTATTTCTTTTTATTTTTTCATCTTATAAATTACATTAAACACAAGCTTTCATAGTATACATACTACAATTTTCAAATAAAATATTTATTTTATTAATTTAATTTATTATTATTAATTTTATGTAAAATAAAATCAAAAATAAAAATAAATGAGATAAATTATTTTTCTCCTCGTGATGTATAAAATTATAAAAAAATAGAGATTAACAATAAAAAAGAAAATACAACTAATAATGTAATGTGTCAAGTTTGAAAATAGGCTATTTGTATTATGTTAAAATTATAATAATAAATTACCTGGATGGAAAGTTTTTAAATATATATACATAGATCAGTAAGTAAGCAAGTAAGTAAGTAAGTATGTATGTATGTATGTATGTTGATTTTTTACTAATAATTTCTTTGTATTATTTGATTTTATATACAAGTCTAAATAATTTAAAAGAATGAAACGTAAAAATTATTGCATTATATTAAAAAGAATAATAGCATGATTTCTATTAAAAAATTGATTAGTTTAAATAAAAAAATTTAATTATTTGAACGTAATACATTAATCTCTAAATATTATTTTATTGCATTGTATATAACAATATTTTTTTAACAAATTTACAGCAATTAAAGACTTTATTATTGATAAAATAATTAAAATAAAAAATTTAAAAATATAGTATATAGTTTTTTTAATTTTTTGGACAACTAACAATTTTCTTCATTTAATACAAAAGTACCGAATTTTATATAAATTTTCTTTAATATAAGTGAGTGTTTTTAAATAGTGAAAAATAATTTTTTATTTCATGCAATGTTTAAATAATGAACAATAATGTTTAATCAATTTTTTACAATAATTAATATGTTATTTTATTTAATAAAATAATAATTTTATCAAATACTTTGAAGATTAAGTACAAATATAAATTTAGAAATATATATGTTTGAAGCAAAAGAGAGAGAGAAAGAGATAAAAGAAAGATTTGAAGGAAGAAATTTTTAAATTTGTGTAAAGAAAGAAAAAATATTTAACCTTACTTTTTTATTTAACTATTAATTTATTAAAAAAATACTTGAGATTAAAATAAAATTAAAATAAATTTAAAATATAATTTAAAAGGTTTATAAAAAAATAATTAACTTAAAATTTTTTCTACATAAATAATGTGTTATCATTTTATTAGCTTGTCAATTAAAATATAAATGCCAAAATGGATTCGTTCTAATACTCGAAAATAATATTTCAAAACTTTCGTATGTTCTTCGTTACTCGTATGGATAAAGCCTTTGTTATAAAGTATATGACTTCGTAGAGATCAATTTCTAGTCGTATCCTTTAATAAAAAATATTTTATATTTATCTTTTTCTTAAATTTAAATTTAAATTTATGTTCGTCTTTCCGTCAACCAAGTGAGAGGCTGGCATTTCAAAGGCAGTTTTCGTTCGTTTTCTATAACCCCATTCATGTGCTGCGTGACCTTAATTACAAGGATTAAATAAGGAAGATGCTAACAACATGGAATTGTTGTTAAACATTAATTGCATATATCCGATTAGTAAAATTAAATGTTTTATTTTTATTCTCAATAATATAATAAATAATAATATATTTAATAATAAAATTATATTTAATATTTTATTTCTATTTTAATAAAGTATTTAATGTATTATTATTTATTATACTAAAAAAAGTAAAAAATAAAATATTTAATATAATTAATTAAGAATATGTATTTAATATTTAATAACACTAACACATTCCTCTCACTAATTGCCATTAAGTAAATATAAATGCGATGGTAAAGCAAACAAATGAAATAAAATTACATTTCGTTGCATCGACGTTGATAGTTCAATTTGTTGTCTTATTACCCATTAATCAGTGGTTTTAGATTGCCCGACAAATGTCATAAAAATATCCACTCAGCATTTCCCAGCCTCAGCGACCAAAACACAATAGCGTGGCCATAAGTCCAAGTAGCCAGTACTAAACGACACATTTATGAATTGATTTTGAAGGTGAAACCAACTGCATCCTATTTTCCTGTCGTTTTCGATCAAAGATCAATTTATTCGATCGGTTCCGTATCTCCTTTGTTGTCCTCCGATAATAGAATTTTCTCTTCTTATCATTGGCATCAAATTTGGAACCATATTGCAAGAAGATTGAAAAGTCTTACAAATTTATTAAATTCAACGTAGATAAATTTTTTGAACTGACCTTTTATCACAATATTGAAAACTGTAATATGTATATAAATAATGACAACAATAAATAAATTTTTAGATATAGTAATATTATTCGTTAGGAGGCAAACAAGACAAGACAATTCTAATATTTAATTGTTCAAGTTTTAATTTTTAAAAAGTATATGAGCTCAAGCTTCAAGCTTAAGTTCAAAGTGAAAAATAATTTGAACTTGAATCCTAGCTTTACTCAGGTATGAATTTGTTCAACCAATATTTTATTTATTTAAAACTTCTAGTCAAATTTGGAATATTTAAATTCAAATTAAATTTTCAAAGAATATAAATGTAAACAAGTTTATATAATTTTACTAGAATAGTTTGTTATTTCACTAAATTTAAATATATAAAAATTTATCTTTCATAAATAAATCAAATATTTTTTATTTCAATATAAATTTATTTACCATTGTCAAAATTTATCAAAATATTTATAGAGTCTTCATATAATATTAAAAATTATACTTAGCAAGTAGTAATTAAAATATCATACTTTTTCATACAATTTCAATAATTATTAATATAATTTAATTTTTTATATATTATATTATTTACATATAACTTTTTAGCAGGCAATTTCAAGTTATATTAACTGATGCCGTAACTTGATTACGTACGACTTGCTATCCAGTGTGCTTGAATTATGTAAGACACAAGTGTGGATATAATTATCTTCCATAGTTTTACAATCATCGTGTATAATTACTTAGACTAGAAATTCTTATTATTTATTAGTGCTACTTTAACTATCATCGTGTATAATTACTGTCATATTTGTGTATAAATAGTATAATCAAAATCAAACTAGCTCTCTTTAACTATTTTATAATGAGTGAGATCATATAATTTAAATTATGTTTTGTATATAATTATAACAATTGTTTACAAGAGTATCTGCCAGTGTTATATTCTTCAGAAGCCGTAGGTGTAATCATCTTTATTTACTCCATTACTCTATCATATTTGCTTCCCGCCCAACTTGCTTTCCTTTTTTATTTACTTTTTAATTTTTCACTCAATTCTGTTTAAATATTTGTGATCCTATATTTACACTTCTTTTTAAATTATTACCAATTTTTTTTCCTTTTATTCATTCCATTACTCTATTATATTATGTACACATTTTTTTTATTGACGTTACTGCATATTTTTTATATTCACTTTATTAATTATATCTCAAATATTAATATTATTAAATAGTATAGACAAAATACAATATATTTTATTTTTATTATAAAAATTTAAATAACTTGAAATTTTAATTTAATAAATTTACTTTTTATATTTTTATTACTTTTAAAATTATTACATAATTTCTTTTCTTTTTATTTTATCTGTTACCTCATTAAATTATATCCATATTATGTCTTTTGACCTCATTTATTGTATTTTTTCATGTTAATTCATATTATTTATAGTTCAAATACTATATCACTTAATAGTATAAATATAGCATGATATTTTTTTTAATATAAGAAATTTTAAATAAATAAAAATTTTAATTGAATTAAATTACTTAACCACTTATTGCATTTCAAATTTTAGATTATTTTGCATTTCACCCGTTCTACTCCTTCTTTTTATTTACTTCATAACATGTTTTTTATCTTTTCTTTTCTTTTCTTTTTATATCTACTCTCGTTACTTACAACACATGTAATAACATAATTAAGAAGTATATATTTTCTTTTTGTTATAAAAATAATATAAATAATTTAATTTAATTATTTAACTATAGATTCTATTTTTAATTCTTACATTACTTTGTAATTTATACATTATTTTTCTTCTTTTTATTTACTCAATTACATTTTTTTACATTCCCTGATATTATTTAGAATTTAGATGCTAATATAAAAAACTAGTATAAATGTAATATGATATATTTAATTTTATTATAAATAAAGTAAATTTTAATGTACAAAAACATTAAATGAAATAATTGATTACATATTCTATTGTCTAATAAAAATATAAGTAAATTAAAATTAAATTTATTTATTTAAAATTTTTCAATGTTTTTATATGAAATTTTAATTACTAATTTTAAAATTAAATATATATTAATTGAAATTTTATTAATATTTTACAACTTACCCATTATTTTACTATTTTATTTATTGCATTTCTTTTATATTCACTCCTAATTAAACTAATAAAACAAGATTCTACTTTTCTTTTTTTATTATATAATTGATTCAGTTAACTAAATATCATAGTCTTTACATTTATTTTACTTTACGATTAAGCCATTATTTCTTACCTTTTCATTATTTTATATTTATTCCTATTATTTACAATCCATATGCTAATATAATTATAAAATATATGCACCACAATATATTTTATAAAATATTTTCAATAAGTGAAAATGTTTAATTTGATTAAATCACTTAACAACATATTTTATTTTTTACTCTTATACTACTTCATAACTCAGTCAGGCTTTCTCTTTTTTTTTTATTTGTTTCATTATATTTTTTAACAATCCACTGATATTAATATTAATATTGCAAAAAATTATAAATATTACACATTAGACTTAAGTTTATTATAAAATACTTAAAATAACTTATACATTTAATAGAGAAAATTTTCATTAAAATAATTAATTACTTATTTTATTTAACAAAATATATTGGAATTGAAATTAAATTTATGTATTTAAATTTTATCACTATTTTTTTGATAGAAGTGTTATATTTTTTAAATTAATTATACACTAATTAAAATTTTATCAAAATTTTACAATTTATATATTATTTCTCTTCCTTTTATCTACTTTATTGCATATTTTTTTATATTCATTAATAATATTTACAACTTAAATGTCAATATCACTAGGTAGTATAAATATTATATTATATATTTATATTAATTATTATAATATTTTATGGGAATTAAATATTTAATTTAATTAATTACTTAAGTTTATAATTTATTTTTAACTCTTACGTTATTTAATAATAGAATCATATTCTCTTCTTTTTATTTGTTTTATTTAATATCTCTCTTCTTTTCCCTTTTACATTTATTTCTAGTGTTTATGACTCAAACATTAATATCACTAAGAAGTATATATATAATATGATATATTTTTATGTGTTATTATTTTTATATAAAATATGGTTAATATTTAATTTAATTGATTTATTTAATTATATATTCATTTTCAACTTTTATATTATTTTTTACCTCTTCTGTTATTTTTCTTATTTTTAATCTATTCAAATACATATTTTTATTTTTTTTGATCTACCACAATTATTTATAACTTAGATGCTAATATTTTATATTGTATAGATATAATATGATATATTTAATTGGATTATAAAAATATTCTAAACAAATTAAAATTTTAGTACATAAAGTATTAGTCAAATTATATAATTATATTTTATTTTTTAAAATTATAATCAAATCTATTTATTTAAAATTTATCAATATTTTCTTTATATTAATTTTTAGATACTGTATTTTAAATCAAATATACAGTTATTCAGATTTTGTCAAAGCATTACGGTTCAATTATTGTTTCTATTCCATTACATGTTGGTCTTTTATTTTATTCACTATAATTTAGACACTAAGATCATTATATTATATGAATATAAAATAAAATATTTTTTATTATAATTTTTTTTAAATAATATAAAATTTAATTTAATTATTTAATTATATATTTTATTTTTAATTCTTATATTATATTTTAAGATTTATTATTTACAAATTTGATTTTATAATTTTAAAATATTGAAAAAATATATTTCAACATATTTTGAAATTTTTATTATATATTTATATATATTATTTTTATATTCATAATTAAAAGAAAATTGATACCCATGCAAAGCACGGGTATAAACTCTAGTTCAATGGTAATTCACTGGTGAGACATTTGAGTAGAATTCCATAGGTAAAAATCAAAAAATAAAGAGGGTTATTTTCATCATTATAATCTTGTATCATTAGTAAAAATAACATTATTCCTATTTAAATGAATCATTGGTAAGGGATCAATTATCACTGTTAACACGTGCTTGATCTGTCCCGTAGTGGTGAGCTGATATCCATCGGACCATTGACAGGTGCTCAATCAAACCACCTAGTATATTCCAACGTTATCTAAGCCGACTCTTTGAGAACTACACCAACTCTTCTCAAAGTTCTTGGGAAGATTCATCCCTTGATCAGATTCCAAACCCATATCTACATTTTAAAGATTCTTCATCTTCTGCTCTGCAACGCAAAGAGACAGAGAAAAGAGAAACTTTTCCTTTTGAAATAATAATAATAAAAAAAATGGCTCAGAATGGAACTTGGGATAAATTGGAAACTAGTATTGATACAGAAAATGAATTTGACTCCAACCAGAAGATCACTAAGCTGAAAGAAGAAGAAGAACAAGAAGAAGAGATTACAGTGGAAAGAGTGTTTGAGAAGCAAGAGGTGCCATCATGGAGGAGGCAGCTAACGGTCAGGGCCTTTGTGGTGAGCTTTGCGCTCAGCGTGCTATTTGCTTTCATAGTTATGAAGGTGAACCTCACAACTGGGATTATTCCTTCACTCAATGTCTCTGCTGGCCTTCTGGGTTTCTTCTTTGTCAAGACTTGGACCAAATTCTTGGACAAGTCTGGAATGTTAAAGCAACCTTTTACCAGGCAAGAGAACACCGTCATCCAAACCTGCGTTGTTGCCTCCTATGGCATCGCCTTTAGCGGTAGTTGTCTTTTCACTCGTCTCTTTACATGATGTCATTAAGTGATTTTGATCATTTAATATTTCTGGGCTAGAGATTATAATAATACTATCAAATTACAGTCAGATGTGATGTATGAAACTAAGTAGCCGTCGCAATACAGTTGCTCATTCATAGAAGACCAAATGTTAATTTCTAGTACTTGACTTGATTTTCGACCTGATTCTCCAGAAAAATGAGATCAGCTTGGAAGTTTTGTTCCTTTATTCAGTTTTCTGGCACTGGTAGAATGAAAAATTCATTTTGTGATTGACTTTGTACCAACAGGGGGTTTTGGGAATTACCTCTTTGCAATGACTGAACGCATAGCCACGCAAACCTCTGGCAACCGGGATTTCAAGAACCCATCATTAAGCTGGATAATCGGATTTCTCTTTGTTGTTAGCTTTCTTGGTCTCTTCTCAGTTGTACCTCTAAGAAAGGTGTGATGCCATTCTCGCTATATAAAATTTTACTGCAGTTTCTATTGATACCCCTCTCTGCACGAAAAAAATTATTTGTGCAACCTATCCACTTACATCCTGCGAACTTGGCATAACTTCTCTAAAGTTCAAAACAGATACTGCTAGTTACAATCCCCTTACCTCGGATTTCTCTAAGTTTTGCAAATAGCATAATTGTTTGAATATAAATGAACACATTAAAGCATCAGAAAACCTGCAAAATTTATGGCTTGTATTACTTGTTTCAGATTATGATCATCGACTTCAAATTGACATATCCAAGTGGTACAGCAACTGCTCATCTCATCAACAGCTTCCACACTCCTCAAGGAGCCAAACTAGCAAAGTAAGGCACTGTAAGCTGATAATTCAAATATGTGAATGCATCAAAAGTTAGTTATTCAAATGAACTGACTAATTCTTTTCAACTCTTCTAGGAAGCAAGTGAAAGTGTTGGGGAAATTCTTCAGTGCAAGTTTCTTATGGGCTTTCTTTCAATGGTTCTATACTGCTACTGATACTTGTGGATTTAAAGCCTTCCCTTCACTGGGGCTTAAAGCATACCAGTACAAGTAAGTTTGTTTTTGAATTTTCTTTTTGATGAACAAATTATTAAACTTGGAATAAAATGTGAGATGCTTTTAAATAAGCCCCGATTCAATTAGAAGCCCTTGTTGTAACCTTCACTTATTTGCAGGTTCTATTTTGATTTCTCTGCAATATATGTTGGAGTGGGAATGATTTGCCCATACATCATAAATATATCATTGCTTCTTGGAGGAATCATTTCATGGGGGTTGATGTGGCCACTCATTGAAGACAGAGAGGGAGATTGGTACCCGGCAAATCTCGGCAGCACCAGCCTAAACGGCCTTCAAGGTTACAAGGTGATTTTCCGGTTCTAAAACACATCTGGTGGCATTGCATTTGAGTAGCATTATTTGTAGTACTAGCGCTACCATTCACAAAACTTTATACAATTGCACTCACATTTGAGGCATGTTACATTGTGCCTGTAGTTGTGAATGATGGAAGTGCAAGTAATATTTTCCATTACATTTATGTCCTTTTATATGGGCTCTAATTTATTGAATTTCCCTTGTGCCTGAGTTTAGGTATTTATAGCCATGGCTATGATCCTAGGAGATGGTTTATATAACTTCTTCAAAGTGCTAGGTCATACCCTTTCAGGATTGTATTTTCAAATCCGCAAGAAGGGAAGGGACAATGTTCTTCCTGTCGATCAGACATCTTCCACAAAAACTCAGCTATCCTTTGATGATCAGCGCCGTACCCAACTCTTTCTTAAAGATCAAATTCCCGCATGGTTTGCAGTTGCGGGCTATGTTGCCATAGCCGCCATCTCTATAGCCACTCTTCCACACATCTTTCACCAGCTAAAATGGTACTATATATTGGTTATCTACCTCATTGCTCCCACATTAGCATTCTGCAATGCTTATGGCTGTGGCCTAACAGATTGGTCCCTTGCATCCGCCTATGGAAAGCTAGCCATCTTCACCATTGGAGGGTGGGCCGGCGCATCACATGGCGGAGTACTTGCTGCCTTGGCAGCCTGTGGAGTCATGATGAGCATTGTAGCCACAGCCTCTGATCTGACGCAGGATTTCAAGACCGGCTACCTCACCTTGGCTTCCCCTCGATCCATGTTTGTGAGCCAAGTAATTGGCACAACAATGGGTTGCGTAATCGCTCCCTGCGTTTTTTTGATTTTCTACAAGGCATTTGGTGATCTTGGCATGCCTAATAGTGAATATCCTGCTCCATATGCGACTATTTACCGGCAGATGGCTGAGCTGGGAGTGGAAGGTTTCTCATCTCTGCCAAAATATTGCCTCCTCCTTTGTTGTGTCTTCTTCGGTTCTGCAATTGCCATCAACTTGATTAGGGATTTTCTGGGGAAGCGAGGGTGGTTCGTACCACTTCCAATGGCGATGGCAATACCATTTTACTTAGGGCCATACTTTGCCATTGACATGTGTGTGGGAAGTCTGACATTGTTTGTGTGGGAGAAGATAAACAAAGCCAAGGCAGATGCTTTTGGGCCAGCAGTGGCTTCTGGTTTGATATGTGGGGATGGAATTTGGAGTCTGCCTGCTTCAATTCTTGCTCTCGCTGGAGTTAAGCCGCCAATTTGCATGAAGTTCTTGTCAAGGGCAACAAATGAGAGGGTTGATAACTTCTTGGGTTCTTAAGGCCATGTTTCGCTCAAGATAATTAAATATCCTGCGCAAATCTGTGTCAATTATTGCTTTGCAATTATGTAAAGCGGAGCCTGGCTTCGGTTTTTCGCTTTTCCAAAATGTTCTGTACGGTAATGTGGAATCGTTTGGTTCAAAGGCAGAGTGCGGGATCGGCACGTGCCCACCTGAAAATTTGAAGGAGATTATATATTATGTATATGTAGTGCCCTCTGTAGAAAATTTATAATGTCTTCGTTAGAAAAGAAAATTGCTTTTACAATAAAGTAAGTTCTAATTTTATAATGATTGCCAGTAAACTACTAAATTATAAATACAAAATCAATTGAATACATGTGAATTAGGAAGATTTTGGTACATTAATTTTGTTATTACGAAAATGTTCATTAATTTTACTATTGAATGTTATAATTAAATTTTACTGATAAATTGAGTATGCGTCTATTGAAATTTTTTTATATTTTGATCAATATTAACATTTTTAGATTGAATAGAGATTTATGGGTTGAATTTTTCTATGCTAAATTTATTTTTATTTAATATAAATATTCAATGTATTTATTAAATTTTACTTCTTTTTATTATGAAAAAATTATCAAAAGAAAAGCAACAACAAAATCTTCAATTAGATTATGTTTTACTCTAACAAAAAATTGTGACAATTTAATTTGAAAGATTTATTAACTGATCATGAGCAAGGATTATATATTTTGGATTATAATCCAAATAATCATTGTGAAATTAAGAAAGATTATACGGTAAAATGTCTTTATCAATCACAAAAACATAACTTTCCTAAAATCGATTTTGAAAAAAGAAAAACTAAGATTAATTGGCTCTAGAGAAAATAAGCATTAGAAAAAAAAATGAAGCACCCACTCTTAAAAAAAAAAATTCTGGATCCATTAGTGATTTAATTCACACAGGAAATATATTTTTATGAAAAGTTGAAGTTCCAAGAAGGAAATTCACTTATAAACTTTTTAAAAACTGCTTAAGATTATTTAGCTAACATTAAAAAATAGATGTTTCCTAAACATTAACTTCTGTTTTATTTTGTTCAAAATAATTATTATGCCCTTTACAATTATTATGCGAAAACTTAAGAATATTAATGAATTTAAATTGCCTTTAATTCTCTTTTTTAAAATCATGTCTTTAGTGTCTTTTGTATCATAATTTTTTGAGCATGTAATTTTTCATTTTTCATAAAAAATTCAAATGAACTTAATGGATTATATATAACAAACTAAATTGACTTATATATTATATTTCTTTTAAAAATTATGGTAATTATGTAAAACATATGTAATTATAAAATTATCACTTAAAATAGTTCATACATTATAAATTACTAAACATCACGTAATGTTGGATGTTTTCAAATTATAAAAATACAACATAATGCTATAATGTTAAACTCATTACTTAACACAATTTAAAGATTTTTTGAGTAAGAATTTTAAAAGTAGAAGTGAAAATAAAAAGAAGAAAATTTTAAAATTTCCAGGGTAATGAAAAATGATAGCTACACATTCTCTATTTTAATTTTTTTAACACATTATTCTCATACATATTAAAGTTTTAAAATTTTCTGCCTCCGAGACATATTCCTGTGAATGATTTTCATCATATTAGACTTTAAAAAACTTACTAATTTTCATTTTTGTATTTAATAAGTGATAAGTTAATAAAATAGGCTTACAGTCTTCCTTACTAGTACTTGGATTGTTAATGAAAATTCCACAAAATCTTACTCAATTGCCACTACACAATTAAAGTATCCATTGACTTTTATAGAGTTTTTATTATTATTATTTATATGGAAGATCTCAATAACTATTCTTTAACAATTTTTTTTTCCAAACTTCAACTTTTCCTAATTTTTTCTTTCTTATAATAAAACAAAAATAATTATATTTATCTTTGTATATTTAAATATCATTGTACGTTGACATACCTATTGGTGTAATAAAGATATAATTTTGTAAGGATTTTAATAATTTAGTATATAAGGGTAATTTTATATCTGACGGAGTGGGTAAACAACTTTTTGCATTTTTGTGAGGAGTGTAATATTTTAGAAAGTATAAATTGTTGATTTTTAGTTCTAGTTTGTGACAATAAGATATTTTAGAAGTTAGATTTATTTCCTTGTGCCTTTTTTTTTTTTTAACTGATGAATAGAATGGAAACCCTTGAAAATTGCATGGAGAGCTCTTTGGTTTACAACAGGCAAACAGAGGCAAAATGAGGTGCTAAAACCACTTGAAACCATTGCAATCCAACCGAAACCGACATTCACGATTAAAACGGTGAAAAAGTAGACTTAACTGGTCTTAACCGACCGGCGTATGGAGCAATAATACTTCCAATGAACTTCTGCCACCCAAACGGCTCTTGTATCATGTTTAAACCGGGTTGTGTCGTTTCATTCTGGGGCTTCGAAAACAATTTGATCTTAGATGAGTTTCCTACGGACCATCCATCCCATCCCAGAGGGCAACTGAGTTGCCACTTTGACCAAACCCATAAATAAGATGGTAACTTCCTTTTGGGCTAGAAACAGTTTATGCCTACTTTACGAGTAACAGTCAATTGGACATGTGTTCCATTTATAATCCAATCCCACTCCGTCTAAGAGAAAACTGATTTTCGGAGCATATTCGATAAGATGGCAAAAAGAGGGTATATTTGACAAAATCGAGTATAGGCAAAAAGGGAGGGCAATACAACTTCATCAGTATATTTTCTACAATAATGTCAATTTTACTTCTACCAAGAGCCCTAATTATCAATGGTACAGTTATTCCAATGATTGTCGGAACTCACTGATTTACCAATATTAGTCTTGTTAAGCATGATAGTGATACATTAACGGTCAGGGGATACGTAAACAAACCCACTTGACACATTTATTTGCATTAAAACAAGGAGACCTGTTCTAGATAACTCTGTCTTCAACAAGCTTCCTCTCTCTGCAATTAGGATGGTGCATCGTTTCTCATATAGGAGGGGCCGATAGGTTCATCACTTGCTTATACTTGCCTTGGCATCTCTATGCAGCCCAATCTCCATCGCTTCCGTCAGTATTCTAAATAGAATTATAGAAAAGTAATAAACGTAGTAAGTTAGACATAGGTTAACACAATTCCTGCTGTAATTATATATTTACATAAATTATAGAAGCTTAAGTTATGCATAATTCACCTCTGGAGCACTAGAAATTCCTTCAATGTCATCATCATCGTCACCCTACATTGTTTGCGGACAATGTCAAATTACTGGCTCAAAGGAAACCATCATTTAGATTGCACACTTCCAGATTTTCATTCATATTTAAGTGTGCCAAGCAATTAACTTCATTGTGCTCAGAGCATGTGATAAAACTGTGAACAGAACTGAATTAAAAAAGAATGTTTTGCAGCAGTATGGTGACTCTATAGCAAGAATTCATGTCAATTTAAAGAAAGAATTGTACAAGTCCTAGATTAAAACACAAGAAATTCCCTAAATATCCAAATATATGCAGAAATGAAGTTCAGACCAGATCAATCTTCCTTTTCGAACCCTTTCGCTGTGACTTCTGACCGGAAACTGAAAAGGATCAATCATTTTTATTTGTTAATCATTGCAATTGCAATCACTATAAGTTAAACAAAAAACAAAAAGTAACAACCTTTAGATGATGGAGACTTCTTTTGATTTCTTGGAGCTTTCTGAAAATACAATTCATGTGAGACAATCATCTGATCAGTAATAAGTCCACCCCTCAATTGTCAACTACAGTGACTTAGCAAAAGAATACTACTAATGTACCATGAGAGTAAATTAATACTTGACATGCAAACAGAAGTTGCACTTCATAAAACATTCAAAGGATGTGATGTATCCTAACAGTCTTCCGCACAACTACTTTAAACCAGTTTTTGTGCTAACAGTTCCAGAGACTTGCCTTTTCTTCCACTTTCTTGAATAATGTGGATAAAGTCGCCTGAACAAGTGAGCCTCGTTTATTGGATGAGTTTTCTTTATTTACAGTTGCTGAAGCACGTTGAGACAGCTTCTTAGACTTGGATCCTGAAGCACACGCTTTATTTTCCTTTGGGAGTTGACTTCCTTCTACTGCATCATCATTGCTAATATCGACAACAACGGAGTATCGATTTTTTTTCTGTATCCATTAATTAAGGAAGGCAACACATACATGCTAATAAAAGACAGAATGCAACACCAATAAATTCTAAAAACCCAGGTTTACTTGTGAGCAGTGATCGCAAGAATCAAAGAAAAAAATAATCTTGAACACCACTAGATAGTCAACAATAGGATATCTACACTGTTACAATCTTCTGCAGCAGTATCAACTTCGACTACCTTTTCTTCGTGTTCAGAAAGGACAGGACTGCTTTTATCTGAATCATCACCAGAATAACTTTCTGCATATCTGAAATTGATAGAAGGGAGATAAATAGGACATACAGTCTCAGACATCATGGTTTTAACCAAAACCATACAATAAATGTTTAATAATCAAAACAAGAGTAGCACACAAAACACATTAGTATAATCACTCTATAGGCTCATGGCAAAATAAAACTTCGTTACTTCTGAAATTAAAAAATTGTCAAAACTTCATTGCAGGAAAGAAGCACACATAAAGTGATTAATATAGAAAAAGGCTAATACTTATATGTTTTTCCTGCAGTTCTCTCAGAATGTCTAACTGAAACCACCTCCTTAGTGTCTTTATTGTTTTCACTGCCTGATAAATCATCCTCAGTGGGTGTCTTTGGTGAATCATCCTCTACATGTTGAATCCTTCTTTTGATAACATTTTGACTAATCACAGATGATGCACCAGCACCACCTTTAAAGTCACAGTCAGCTTGCTGCCCCTGAAATAAAAGGACATTCCAGAGTTGGATCACAGTGAGACTTCATTTATTCATCATGCCAAAAAAGGGAAAGCAAAAGATTTTCCATAGAGTCAAACAAGTCTATTTAGCAAAAGTATTAACCTCATAGAGTTCCATAGGAATTTCAAGCCTTGCTTCTTCTGGATTCTCATCTTTCTTCCCAATCCACCATGCATCCGAAAACACAATCTACAAAATTCAAAAATATTGTCAATAAGAAATAACAATTCATTCCTAGAGACCAATTTCAGAAGATGCAAACTTGTCGATGCTCAAAGAGATGCTTATAATTGTTGATCTATGACTGAAATGATTTCACCAAAGCTTGAGGAAACGAAATAAAGCACACTATTGTCGGTCCAAGATGCATTACAAGGAAGAAAATATATATTTCTTTTAACGGAGACAGGAATACAGCAAATCTTAGCTTACATAGACATTGGGATAAAGTTGCAACTTTAACACATAAAGCAAAAGCACATATAAAGATGTATAACTCAGAGGCAAACCATATTCGCATGGATTCCGAAAGCACATACCTTTAATTTACTTCGTTTAAATGGAAAATAGGTAGTCTATTGTGCTTAATGATAGGAAACATGTGGCTCTACCGCTCTAGTTTAGAGATATAAACAAAACTGCAAATAATCAGTAAGGGAATTAACCAACCATATTATCAAAATAATCCTCGCACATAACATTCTTCCCACCTCTAGAGAACTGTAAAGTCAAATATCTGTTCTTGGGATATACAATAGTCCCAAACAACTTCATTTGGCCCTGAAAAGAGAAGGAGAAAAACAAATCAGACACTTCTGTGGCTTCAATAGTGTAAATGTTCCAATTTATATATTTTTACATGTAAATAAATCACAAACATTTAGACCAACCAAAACCACCATACATTCACATTCATTTGTAAGTGGAGGTCTATCTAATCACATGGATTGATGTTCACATTTGCATATTCATTTCCACTATATAAAGGACACGCAAATTCTTATATAGTTGAGGGAAATTGGACTGGAGTCACTGGACTGCGTTTTGCTTTGGTTCAGGGGTCAACTATATAAAGGACACGCAAATTCTTATAAACAAAAGAGACCAGAGAGAACATCAAAACAGAGCAAAAGTTCCTAACAAAAATTTGCATGTCCTTTATATAGTTGACCCCTGAACCAAAGCAAAACGCAGTCCAGTCCAATTTCCCTCCTAATAACTCAGTTCCACAATTCCCCAAAACATAAACATAGTAAATACATAGATCAAACCCTCGAAATGCATTAAATAAGAATATCAACGGCATAAGGAAAGTCGAGGTAGAAAATGGGGTTTGTCATTCCCAAATCCTGATATTGCAAAAATGAAAGCAATCCAATTTCCATGCTACTGTTTTTGCCAAAACGTATCGAGCAAGAAAACCTCAAAATTGCATACATTAGAGAAACGAAAGTTAAAAAACCTGAGGGAAATCAAGGTAGAGAATGGGATTTTTTGTTCCCAAATCCTTTAGCTCGCCGATTTTTCCGCCACTGATCGGAGCAATGAGACCAGGAAATGAGAAGAGGAACCTATTCTTTCTCTGAGATTTCTTGAGAATGTCTTTGCCATGATGCTTCAACACTGTCTTCGAAGGAGTAAGATGAACGGAACTCTTAGCTTGGTTTTCAGAGAGTATGTTGTTGGAAAAGGCAAGCCTTTTGAGTCTCTTGCGAGCTGTAGCTTCTGGGTTTTGAACTCCACTTGCACTTGCTTCTTCTTTCTTTGTCCCTCGTGCCATTCTGATTCCTGCTTCGCTGAAAGTCACTCCCCGATTCACTGAAACTAAAAGGCGGGAGCGGGAAGAAGCTGATTTTTATTCTTATCGTGGCTTCTTAGGTTTCGAGACAGGACCCAATTTATATGTTTTTCTTACATAAAATTACATATTTGACCTTTGGCTGATGATATTTGATAATCTTTTATTTTCAATTCACGCGATTAAAAATTAATTTATAAATTATTAACTTAGTTAAAAAGTTATAAACGATATTTATAAATGTTTTGCACATCAATTTATCAAAAAATAATTTTTAATTTCATAAATTATTTTAAGTAATTTATAATTTATAAAATAGTTATTCTAAAATTTTAAAATTTTATATTTTTTAATAATTTATAACTCATAACCTTAATAAATAATTATATTTATATTTAAATAATAAATTAAAATTAAATAAATAAATATGAGATGTATTCTTTTCCTATATTCTACATAAATAAAACTAAGTAATAAATATACTATATCATAAATTATAATTAATTTATTTTAGGTAATTAAACTCATATTTTAAACTATAAATATATAAATATATATAAATAAATATATAATACCATTAAATATAATTATATAAGTAAATAAATATGTAAGATGATCGATATAATTAATTAACTTTTAAATAATTATATTTTAATTATGAATATTTTAATTATATAAATATAATTTTATATTTAAATAAATATTAATTAATTTTATTTTTTATCTACTTATATTATATTAATTTATTATTTTATATTATTTTACATTTCTAACCAATTCTACAGTTAGGTTCGTAAAAGGCTTTTTATACAACTAGCTAATTTATCAACAATTGATTATCTTATAAACTACTTACATAAAATAGAGATTAATAAATTATCTTGAGTGATTTATAACTTATGATTTATTATTTTTTAAAAAAATTAAATTTATCTTTTTTTATTAATTTATGTTCTATATTTTAATAAATAATTATATTTTTATTTTAAATAATAAAAAATAAATATATATAATATCAAAATTTTAATATAAATAATTAAATAGAATATAAGTAAGTAAATAAATAAATAAATGCTTTGGTAAAATATAATTAATTCAATTTTCAATAATTATAACTTTATTTTGAACTATAAATATATAACAATACCATAAAATATCGTTAATTATATTTTAAGTACTTATATTTCTATTATAAAAGATAATTAAAAAATTATATAAGCTCATAAGATATAATTAATTTAATTTTAGATAATTATATTATTTTGTTCAACATCTTAACTACATTATTATAATTTAATCTTCAAATAAATATGAATTAATTTAATTTATATATCTATATATTAATATATTATTTTATATTTTTAATTAGTTCAATATTTAATTTTATAAAATACTTCTTACACAATTAGCCAATTTATCAATTACTCTTGTAAAATAAAGCTTATGTATGTATTTAACATAACAAATAAGCTAACTTCTAAAACATACTGACTTGTTTAAAAAAAAAAGTTCTTGTTTAATAAACTATACAAGATAATTTACAACTTATAAATCAATAACTTTTCAAATTTTTTTCATATTTACCCATTTTCTTTTAATTAAATAATAACATATATCCTAATTATCTAAATAAATATTTATCATATCCTCCAATTCAATATAAACAAAAATAAGTAAATAAATATATATTATCATAAAATATAATTAATTAAAATTTTTATTATATTATTATTTTCAATAATAAATACAAATATAATATCATAAATATAGTTAATTATTTTTTAAAAAATTATATGCATCGATCGCCTCTTTACAATTTACTTGATTTGCATTGCTAAATTCATTACTTCGGCTTTAAACACCATTACCCAAACCTGATATACACGGGTTGCCTTGATTAACTTGATATGAATCAGTTGATTAACTATTTTGGCCTTAGAGGCCACTAAACTCACCAAAAAAATCTTTGGCTCTAACTGTTTTATATAAGCAGCTGATATAATAGTTAATAAGTCAAAAATATTTCATAAAATTAGTTATTAAATCATTTAAAAATATAAAATGATATAGAATAATATGTTAATATAAATATTTTATCTAAGGGAGACTAAATATAATCAATTTGTATATTAGAGCAATCAAAATTATAGTTAAGCCTAATTTATATCATCTATTGGATTGAGAGAGAGAAAAATTATAAGCTCTTCGTTTGTATATATTGTCGTTCTTGCGTTCTCAAATTATTTTATGAATGATTCTACAGGAAAGTGGGACTGAGAAACCTATTGTTGCATCTATTGCTGGATTAACTGCACCCCCCGGCCGTCGTATGGGTCATGCTGGAGGCGAGTTCTTTCTCTTAAGTCTTACCTTCTATTTGTCGGGATAAAGTATGGAATTCCCAAGTTTTCAGTGGAACTTATTTGACTGATGTGTGGTGCTATAATTAGTCTTAAATGCTTCTACAAACTACATGCGCAGTTTGCAGCTCATGCAATGCTTATAAACTAACAGTTTTTACATTATTCTTAAAAGGTTTCTTCTGATATTTGGGCCCTCCCTGATATCCTTTAATTGCATGCCTAAGCTGGTGGTACAGGAGTGTGATCGCTTCGGTCACAAATTGTCCTATAGTACTGGAGATATTTTACAGTTATGCCTGCATCTTGCATCATTCTTGTTGGATACTTTCAAATTGACAATTTGCTTGATTTTGTTTTTGCAGCTATTGTGCCAGGCGGCAAAGGTACTGCACGAGACAAAATTAAAACCCTCAGGGAAGCTGGGGTCACAGTGGTCGAGTCTCCTGCGAAAATCGGAGTTGCCATGTTGGATATTTTCAAGCAGAGGGGCTCAGTACCATAGTTTGAGAAATTGGAAATCGTTTAGTTCCGTCAAAACATTACTGTCTATAACTGGTTGGAAAACACTTGATTTACATTTTAATTTGAGTCATTTTTTTTAGTTTTGGCAAGGAGAGGTGCATTGAAATAAGATGTTTATGATAGCTGAAACATCTGAAATTTTTGACGAGGCAGCTTCAGTTTTGAGTGCTCTTACTAAATAACAGCATTTTTTTTTTCTCTGCAGTGACTTGTTGCTTCTGCCGGGCTTTTCCGCGGTGCAGCTCCCCATTCTCCTGAATGTATATGAATGTCTACCACGTTAGCTGTTACTAAGACGCCATTTTATGTTAGTTTACTGAATTTATTTTCGCAACTAAGATGAGTATTTTATGATTTTTCCCACAGATAACCCACGGTTCTGTAATTGTTAGCATATGTGTCAGCTGCATTTTTGTCTGTTAGCATTAAAGTCTCTTCTTTCTCTTTGGAATCAACCTCGGTCTTAAATTATGCGTTTAAGAGGGGGTGTACGATTAGCAGATTTTTTTTTCCAATTTTTTTAACAATATTTTAAGGGAGTGATAAATTTTTCATGCTTGGTTCAAAGTTAAAGAAAAAATTATTTGGAAATATGACATATTCATGAGAATATTTTGAGTTCAATGCTTCTTCGAAGTATGAGGTGAGAATTTACAATCACATAATTTGAAAATGTTTTATGTTGGATTTTTGGTTGTTTGGTTAGAATGGAACGAGAATATGTTAAAAATTATATGATAGAATCTTCATTTTCATTTAATTGATAAAGTGACAGAATTATTATTTTATCATTCTTGAAATATATTTATGAAAAAAATATTCTTATTATACTCAATAAATAAAGATTTCTTACACCGTTGCTTATTTTAAATTTTCAATACTCAAAAAAAAAATTACGTTTCCTTTAGAAGAATCAAACTTACACTTGTACTACAAAATCATAATTTAATATCGTTAGATCAATTATGTTGATAATTATAACATTTTCTAACTTAACTTAATTAATATGCTCACATATTTGAATTGTACCTTACAATCTCTCATTACAATAAATAATATAATTATTATTAAATTTCAAAATGTAATTATTTTTATAAATACATGTTATAGTAATTAATTAATATTAATAAACAATTTTTTCAATTTCATTTTTTTGCTTAGTCTTTATTTTATTTCGATCTTCATTTTCATATTATTTTATTCTCTAACAATTTAAAAAAAATTAACATCATGTTGAATAAAATCCATAATTTCAAGAATAAAATCATAATTTAATATCCTTTAATCAATTGGTTTAATTATTATTTTATTCACTAACTTAACATGACTAACATGTTTAACTATTTGGATTGCAATTTTATAACCTAACTTTCTATTATAATAAATAATATATAATATTATTAAATTGCTATTTATTATGAATAATGATAATTAAATATAGATATCCATAAATCAAATGTTGTATTTCTATTATGATGAATCATTAGATTTCAATTTACTTTATGTACTATTATTATAAAATTGTAACATTTAACTTATCTGTCATATAAATATGAATTATATGAATCATTCTATATATAATTGAATAAAATATAATTTTCCTCTCATGATTCTCCTTCATCTCTTTTATATATTTATTTAGTTATCTATTTAGTATTGAGCATTTTTATAATATGTTACCAATATGATTCTCTTTCAAATTACATTTTTGGATTCATAAAAGAAACAATACCATTCAATTTGCTCAATTTTGCAAAACTTGTAAGCTTGACTTCTCTCCTTATCAAATTTAGATATGATTAAATAATGATCTCTACTATATTATATAGATTATTTATTTAAAAATCTTTTTTATTTTTCTTTACAATTATACATATTAAGTTTGATACATAAAATAAGAAAAACTTACATATGATTACTCTTGTTATTTGTAACCATTATTATTTGTGTATAAAATTATTTCTTTATTCATGAATTGTTGCTTTACATGATGATGAATGATTCTTTCATCTCCATTGTGCAATATAAATTTTATTACTCTCTAGTTTTGTTTTACTAATTTAAGTATTCAAATTTTTTTTACGTGTTAGAACATTTTTTTGTTAATTTATATTTTTAAACATTTGCTTAGAACACCTATATTGCAAATCTAAAATGTTAAAGAAGAAATACATAAATTTACAAGTAAAAGCCTTGCTTATTATTAACTTTCGATTTGATTTGGACAATTTAATTTTATTAAACAATATATCATTTACCTCATATTTTTACGTGTTGGGTAATTTGTCATTTGCTTTGAGTATGCAAAAATCATCATCATCATCATCATCATTATATATATAAAGGTTAAGATTCTTCCTTTCATTATTATGTTTCAAAAAGCAAGCATAGATACAAAGATTCAAACATTTTATTTTTCACCAAATAAGTTGCAATCAAATTATAAAGGTAATGATTTTATTTTGTCACTATCTTCATGTCAAATAAATTTTATAATGACAATAATGAAGCAAATAAATGAAATAAAATTTCATTTGGTATTATTTTTATTTTCTTTATCAATTACATAATGTAGTTTTTCTTTTTTTTCCTTTCTTTTATCATCACGTAAAAGTTTCACTAGCATTCTTTTGGGTAAATAAAATAATTATTTTTATAAAAAATAATAAAATTCATCTTACTAGTTTTATTAAATTCCATGAAGTGAATGCATTATTAATAAAATAAGGCTTATAACTGTGCATGTAGAAAAAGGCTAATTTAATTTATGAAATCTTGGTAGTTATAACAATAGTACAAATAATTATAAAATTAGTTTTCTCCACCAGAAGTTAAAGAATATAATTAGAAAGATCTATGATGTCAAATGGTATTAGAAATTTTGAAAGTATATGCTACTAAAGTCATATAAAGTGTCTTAGTTATGTACTTGTCATATATTTAAACATCTTATGAAACTTTACTATGCTTCACTCTAAAGAAAAATAAAATAAGATCAATTTCGTTAATAAGAATAATGCTTTCAATAATAATTTTTATGATATAGTACATTTCAATGTGTCAAATTTCTTTATATATCCTAAAGAAAGAATTGATAATTTAATTAATAATAATAATGGCCACCTTCATTTTGTATTAAATTAATATTGAATATTTGTCTCTTATAAATAGTGTAATAATGCAAATGATTTTTAATAACTAAAAATATTTTTTCTAATTAAAAATTGGTGAAAATTATATCAAAATAATATCTAATAGTATAAATATAATTTATATGCATTTTTGTTAATTAAGTTTCGAACATATTTAGTTGATTGATATGCATTATTATCAATTAAGTCTTGAAGATATTTTCTAATTTTTAGAGACATATGATGAAATAGATAGTTCATTACTTTACATTATAATAATGGTCTTGAGTAATGAAAAATATTATTGTCATTTTTTTATATGTATTATGTATGTACGAAGTTAATTGAAAGAATGATGAACTAGAAGTTTCTTGATCAATTTTTTTTTCATTATTTGGCATGATTGGATGGGTTATTTCAAATCAATAATGATATAAAAAATAATTGAAAATTGTCAAGATTATTCATTGAAGAATCAAAAGATTCTTTAATAAAATTTTATGTACTACTTATTCTCAAGGCAATTATAAGGCTACTACCAATTGAGATTAAGATTGAATTTCTAGTAATTTTGGAATGAATATGACATGACATATGTTACTCTATTTATCCACTATATAAATATATATGAACTATATAGATATTTTATTATTTTAGTTAATTCTTTAACAAAATAGTGGCATATATATTTATTATCAATTTGTAACCTAATGTTTGTAAGATTATTTGCTCAAATAATTTAACTTTGAGCATAATTTTAATTTTGCAATTAAGACAATATATCTTGATAGTGTTGGTGAGTTTATATCCAAAATCTTCATTAATTATAATATGCTAATTAGAATAATTATTGAACATCTTGAAATATATTCATATACAAAATGGCTCAATTATAATATTTAAATGTCCTAAATTATTAGCTATATCTTTAAGAGAAAAAAATTTCCTATATTATTTCGAGAGACATGTAATTTTACATATTACAAAACTTATACACATCAAGTCTAAAAACTAATTCTCCTTTATAATAAGCTTTAGTTAAAAGGTAAAATGTTATATGAAAAATTTTGATTGTGTAATATATTTTTATTCCACTACAATGCATATAAATAATTTCTAAAAGTTATAGAAAATATAAATTCAGATGTGAAATTGTATTTCTAAAAGTAAGGGGAGAAAATATGCAACTATGAAAATGATATGATATGATATGATATTCAATCATTTTAATCCTTATACAAAATGATATTAACTAGAAGTTCATAAGATGATTGGTTTATAAAGTATAGCAAAATTACTAGATATATTACTAACTCAAAGAAAATAAATAAATATTATTATTAGCTATAAATGCTCCTATTTAAATTAATGCCTAAGTAAAATAATCTTTTTATCAATAATAATTAGGTCTAGTACATGCTTAATGCATAATAGACCTATGGGTTCTAAATACAAATATCTTTAAAATCAAGAAGAAGTAAATAAATGGCCTTATTAAAGAATTAAATATTTTTGAAGATATTTGAAATAAAATTAACAATAAATTTCTTAAAGAAGTTATGATTTGAGACACAAGGATAAACTTCTAGAAAAAGTTCAAGCACTTGAAATTATAAAAATAAAGAGATCTCAATTGATTATATCTTCAATGAGAAAGATTGAATCAAAAAGAAAATAGCCGTTAATAAAATTTACTCTTATATATAATATAGAGCTCAAATTTATGAAAAAAATAATCATTAATAAAGATATTAAATTTATAGATTGATAATGTATAATTATTGGCCAAAAGAAAGGATAAAAGACATAATTTAAATAGAAATACAAAATTTAAATTTACTTGTAAAGTGAAGAAATAATTAGAAAGTGTTAAGCCACTGAAACACCTCAAAGTTGTGAAGTTAAATGTATAATTGTATTAAGATAATAAGAAAATTAAATTGCAAACAAAAAGTATGGCTGTACATAAAGGTTTTTATAATGATTATCATTAGCTATAAGAATATTTATTTTTATGTGATAGATATAATTTTCTGGCAATGTATTAAAACTTGATATGCATTTAATGGGATTAATAGATCCTATTTATATGTAACAATTAACAATGATATTATATAAAAATTCTTAAATGATTTCATATGCTTGAAGCATGAAATTTGAATTTTTAAGAAATATATTCAATTAAATTACAAAAATCTTTGTATGGATTAAAGTAATCCAAATGAATGTGTTGCAATCATTTTAATGAATTTTTGTTCAAAGAAGTATATAAAAATCCTTTGTATTTTTTGTCACGACTCTAACCTAATCGTGACTAGCATAAAATCCCTTTTCGATTTCCATCAGCTTATTCCTAATTAATTACCTTAATTCAGAATAACAAATGTCGTGTATTTATAAAGAATTTAGTATTTCAGAAAGGAAATATTCAATGAGATTTTTATAAAAGATAAAAAAGTCAGGCATGATTATAGTCCTCCTAAAATAAGGATAAGCAAGTATAACTAACTTAAGAAAAAATTAATTCAATGTTCTTTTTATCTAATTCTATGACAAATAAGATGCCTAAAATATTCTATATACATGAAACTATGTTACCAAAATATCATCAATAAGTTCTCACAAACTTTAACTCTGAGGAGATAAAGGTGGAGGCGGAGGCTCAGGCTTAACTTAGGAATCTGTAAAATGAAATAAAAAGAAGTAAGTCTGGGGTTCAATGAGTGAATAATCTATAAGAATAACAATAATTTACAATAACTTAACAATCAGGCTATCCTCTTTAACCAATCATATCACATTTAACCATATTAGAAACTAAGAGCTAATGTTAATAAAATTAACATATGATCATTTCATTTTTCAATGCCTTATATATGAACACTGAAGGATAACTATAATCAAGTTACATCTTATTTAGAACAATAAACAATAAATAGAATACAATTATTTACCTTTTATCTTTTGAGTTAGCTTTATACCTTCTACAAGCTTTCCATCCTTATCCTTTCAGAGTCTGCCTTATACCATTTACAAATATGTCATTGAGGATTTTCCATCTAGTAATCATAATATCACCTTTCTCACATTTCTCATTTCTACTGTCATTTGTGGCATGATTCACAATTGTAATTTGAATATTAGAGCTTAAGCTTTATTCAATATAACCACAATTCAATTTTAATATACATTATAATACATATCAACATCATTATGTCGTCTGGAATAGATATAAGCATTCATACATATCATAGTACTCAATTCATAAAGCATTTCTCAATATATATATATATATATATATATATATATATATATATATATATATATATATATATATCTCATTCCATGAATAATGCAATAAGTTCATTACCTCATATATTATATCATATAACTTCTACCTCTTCATATCATAATTATCTAACCTATGTAATCATCTTATACTTATCATGAATCATATTATCTTTAGTTTTTAGTGACTAAATACTCATGTTAGGTAATTAAAAGTTATAAAAACATAAAATAAATAGGGTATATGTCATTATATGATCATCTTAACTATGACCTTTGAGTGGTCTTCTATGAATAACTCAAAAATTATAAATATAATATCCATGAAACTCATTTCATATGAAAATAAACTTAATAAGCTTTTCATAGATTAATTATTTACCTAAATCCATTAAGTTTTGAAATGATTACACCTTTTTGAAAATAGATGTAAAAAGTTCATTTTTTGAAATCTTGAATTTTTGACATTTGTCCACTATTTTGATTTAATATTAATTCCATTTGAAAATAAACTTAATTACCTTTAAAATGATAGGTAATTTGTTTAAAACGGATGAAGAAGTTATGCCCTTTCAAAGTCGGTATAAAATTTTATAGTTAATAAATTGATTCATGAATTAATTCACCCACCTAATTTTTGCATCTACACCCTCAGAATCAATTGGTCATTAGATTCTGAAGTCCAATTTCACCTTTGGATCCCTAGAATCGATTTACACATGAAAATCTTAATTTTCTACGAAAAATTTATTGTTCATCGGACTTTGAATACCTTTTAAATATATATATTATACACCAAACCTTAATATAATAATCGATATACTTATCTAATCTATTTTTCACCTCTTTCTATTATTTATTACTTTCATAATATTAAAATAAATTAAATTTAAGTAAAATTATAAAATAACCCATATTTCACCTATATTATCATATAACCTTAAAATTTATAGATTTAACTAGATTATGCACTCGCCTTATATGGAAAAGGATGTTAGAAGACTAGTTTAAATATCTTTCAAACCTAACCATATTAAAATCCATAGTTTCTAAAGTTAGGGTTTAAAATGCTTAACAAGATTAAATAAACTTCAAATCCTTCATCAATCAAGAAGAAATAAGAGGGATTATTGATAAAAGCAATGTTCTTACCTTAATTAGATCAAGAAATCAAGAAGATTTAAAGTCTTTTTGCCTAATTGATGGAGTGGTGTGGAGATTATGTGGAGAAAATGGGAAAAATTCTTAGAGAGAGATGGAAGAATTGGAAGGACGAAGTGAAATGAAGGAAAGATAGGGTTTGGGGGTTGAAATGGAAGAAAATAAGGCTCTAGGGGCATTTTTGAAAAGTTACTCTTAAACCTCTTCCATACTTATATGCTTGCTTATATCGGTGTATAACTTTATATTTCAGGATTCTAATAAACTTTTCCTATTAAAATTTCACCCAATCACATTTCTACATTCTTATTTTTATTAATCCTATTTTATTTCATATTTCACATATAATATTCTTAATTCACTTGAATTTAGCAGTTGCTTTAAACATTCTTTCTCACATCATAATTTCTAATTTATTAATAATTAAGGAGAGTGTAACATTTTTATTAAGAAATCTAAATGTAATTTCACTATAATTACTACATATATTAGTAATATGAATATTATTAAAACTTATGAAGAGCTTCCAAAAATAATAGAGTATTTGAAAATAAGAGTTTAGATAAAAAGTTTTGGAAATTTAATTTTTATCTTGACCTATAAATCAATCATTTAAATGATAAAACATTTATTTATCAATCAGAATGAAAAGATTTTAAATATTTTTATATGGATAAATCACATTTATTGAGTGTTTCAATGATTGTTTAGTCATTTGGTACGAAAAAAGATCCATTTCGAATTTCAAAAAGTAATAAAAAAATTTTTACTCTTGAAGTATCATATCTTAGTATAATTGATGCACTAATATATTTT
The DNA here is from genome assembly GCA_020226215.1 of Sindora glabra. Taxonomy (NCBI): domain Eukaryota; kingdom Viridiplantae; phylum Streptophyta; class Magnoliopsida; order Fabales; family Fabaceae; genus Sindora; species Sindora glabra. The sequence goes on from CM035229.1 coordinate 82,062,834, forward strand.
GTTAATTATACATGTCTTAATACAACTTTTTACCAAGATATAGTTTTTTTTTTCAACTAAAAGATACTATAAATAAAATTCAACATCATTTTGGTATCTTTAGAATAATAATATGAGATTATTTTATTTTTATGAAATTTGAATTATAACTATCTAGTTATACAAATTAAGGATGTTTGATCTATACAAAGTTTAATATCATATTATTATTTTTAAAGATACATCTATATCATATTTTTTGTTAAAATAAATTACAATTGTAGACTCTTTAACATGTTTGTAATAAATGAAGAATCAATTCTCTTGAATTTCAACAAAGAAATTTTAACAAATCCATGTTAAGGTAACACTATGTGCAAAAGTTTAATTAGAGGATGATACATTAAAGGAGATGAAACAAATTTTATTTCATCAAAGTTCTTTTTGATGTTTACAAAAGGACTATGATCATATTTGATTATGATAGCAAATTTGTGTAAATTATCTTTAATAGAATTGCTAGTAAAGGCATTGATTCAAAAATCTTTAATGATATTTTCAAGCACTTTTTCTTCCTTGACCATGATTTTTTCCCATTGGGTTTTTATGGCAAGTTTTTTAATGAGGCAGAATATTTGTTGAAAGAATAACATACTATTTTTCTTTCACTATAATTTTTTTCCTATTAGGTTTTTTCCCAAGGCATATTCTTTACAAGATATACATTTAAGGGAGAATGTTATAAATAATGATAATTAAATATGGATGTTCATAGATCAAATGTTATATTTTCATTATGATCAATTATTAAATTTTAATTTTTTTATGATCTATTATTATAAAATTATAACGTTTAACTTATTTGCCCTATAAATATAGGTTGTATAAATCATTCTATATACAATTGAATAAAATATAATCCTCCTCTCATAATTCTCCTTCATCTCTTTTATATATTTATTTAGCTATCTATTTAATATTGAGCATTTTTATAACACTATTAAAATTTATTCTTATTTCATGTTTAATTTAAGGTTTCTATATATATATATATATATATATATATATATATATATATATATATATGCCTCTCATTTTAAGAGATAAATTAAAAGACATTACTTTCAAAAAAATATTTTTTTAATCTAAGTCTCACAATAGTTATTAATTAGTCAAATGAATAAAAAATCATAAAAAAAAGTAGCTCTTTAATTAAATTTATAAATTAATTACAAACGTGTGCATAGTATGGATACGCTTACTAGTATTTTTACGTCCCATTATATATATATATATATATATATATATATATATATATATATATATATATATATATATATATATATATATATATATATGTTATTTTTTCTTGTTAAACAAAAGGCCAACATAATTGAAAAACAGGTTAATGCCAAACTGTCATGAAAATGTTTGGTGGTTTTTGACAAATAGCATAATAAATATCTAGAATATGCAATATATATGTAAATTATGTTATTATTATTTAGTTGTTATTTCAATATCACTTATTTGGTATATGACGACTATATAATTTAAGGAATTGAAGCATTGCTTTTTTTTTTATTACTTTTAGAAAGATATTCTATTAGGACTAAAATTCAATTTTGTTTCTTATGAAATTGAGCTTGTATTAATTTAGTCATTGTTAAAAATTTGTATTAATTTTATGTTTTTGATATTAACTCCACCTTAAATTTTAATTCTTTTGTATATGATATAAAACTGTTGAAATACTGTATAAAAAATCTAAAATTTGATATAGAATTAATCTAATAAGGATTAAATTGATATAAATTTTTAACGAGTGACCAAATTAATACAAACTCAATTTTATAGGAGTTAAAATAATTTTAGTATTTTATTAACTAATATGGCTTGGCTTAACTATTTGTGAGGATTTAGATAAAATTATTATGACTCTCCTTAATCACATGTTTGGATTCCCTTTAATGTTGGCCGTTATGCTTAGTGGATAATCCTCCTTAGAAAGATCTCTAGCGCTTAAAAACTAATTGTGTTGTTAATTTCTAACTTAATTGAGTTTAGCAATAATCTCTTAGTGTGTTTTTGCTGCTAACAGTTCTAGCATACCATGAGCATCATACCCTATAATATTGAGAAAACCTTTCTTTTTTGCCATTCTTTATTACAAAAAAATATTTTATTATCTTTGGTCGAGTATTATTGTCATTGATAACATTTATTCATAGATTTAAATTTAATCTATTATTAATATAAATCAATTTTATACCATTATCTACTCATGTATTATCAATCACATTAATAAAAACTATTAAAACATTCTTAGTATTAATAAAATTTATTAATCTTTTAATTTGTCATATTCTTTTTTATTGACAGTATAAAAAAATCTTTTATTGATGTAAATTAAATTTAAACTTTTTTCTCATTCTATCTTGAAATGAACATTTTATTTATAATTATATTAAACATAATTATAAAATAATAATTCCACTTCATCCCATTCATTCAAACCTAAAAGTATATAAATTAAAAATAACAGTAACCGAGTGTCTGTCTATATATATATATATGATAAAAAATTTGTAATTATATATTTTTAATTCATGTATAACCGATTTGTTTGGCATTATTGACACAATAATAACAATATTCTTTACTGACATATAAATTATCTTTTTCAACACTAATTAACTGATTATTATTTTTGGGTTTACAATATGGGTAACAAGACATCAATTATATAAAATTAGACAGGATATATCGATGATAAACCATTTTTATATATGCGAACAGATTTAATAATATATCGATATAATATTTCTACACCAGTGTGCCGAAGTTCCTCCCTAAAATAAATTTTTCGTTGGAGACGGTTATTCGAAATGTTCATAGGACAATACATCAATGGATTCAAACCCAGGCTTTCATTCAAATTCTTTCCCATTCCCTTTGGGCCTGAGAGTGGCAATTCGTAAGCCCAATATGAGAATCAGACTCCGGCCTTGAAGTGTGTACGAAAATCTGGCTCTTTATCTCTCTAGACTCTCTTAGTTCACGGCCAAAAAAGTCTAGAGAGAGTATAGTCAGAGTGCCACCGGAATCCATATGCTCATTCCCTCGTCCTCGTCCCCATCAGATCCGAACTCCTTTATTCTGAAAAGTCGTTGGTTCCGGTCGTTGAACCCGCATCACTCAGTATCTGCACTTACTAGGGTTTTGCGCTTTTTCTTTCATGGCAAATCCAGACCTTAAATTAATACCCTCATCTTGAATTCACGGATCCTTATTCTCCATTCCCTTTCGACTATGGCTGTTGCAAAATCTGGATCAGCAGAGGCCAGTTCCGCATCAATGCAGCCGTTAACGACGTCGTCCAAGTCCGATCTGCTGTCCAACCTCTCTTTCAAAAGCTTCAAGCTCAAGACGAAGCAACAGGAGCTGCTGATCCGAGTCACCATCCTTCTTCTCGTTTATGTCTTGGCTTTCATCAGCCGCTTGTTCAGTGTTTTGCGATACGAGTCTATGATCCATGAGTTCGATCCTTATTTCAATTACCGAACCACTCTCTTCCTGACTCAAAAGGGTTTCTATGAATTCTGGAACTGGTTTGACTATGAGAGTTGGTATCCATTGGGACGAATCATTGGAGGCACTCTCTACCCTGGTCTTATGGTTACTGCAGCTGTGATTTACTGGGTTATGCGATTTTTGAGATTTGCAGTTCATATCCGTGAGGTTTGTGTCTTAACAGCACCCTTTTTCGCATCTAATACTACACTGGTCGCTTATTTCTTTGGTAAAGAGATTTGGGACTCTGGCGCTGGTTTAGTTGCTGCTGCATTGATCGCCATTTGCCCTGGTTACATTTCGAGGTCGGTGGCTGGTTCTTATGATAATGAGGGTGTTGCCATTTTCGCCCTGTTGTTCACTTTTTACCTGTTCGTGAAGGCGGTGAACACGGGGTCGCTTGCATGGTCTGTGGCTTCAGCTTTTGGGTACTTCTATATGGTTTCGGCTTGGGGTGGTTACGTCTTTATAATTAATTTGATCCCACTTTATGTGATGGTTCTCTTGATCACCGGGAGGTATTCCATGAGACTCTATGTTGCTTATAATTGCATGTATGTGGTTGGAATGCTGCTTGCCATGCAAATCCGGTTCGTGGGATTTCAGCACGTTCAGTCTGGGGAGCATATGGCTGCCATGGGTGTATTTTTCCTGCTGCAGGTTTCACTCTTCCCTGTCCTCTTTTTCCCCAATATTTGTCTCTTTACAACCGGGTTTAATTGCTTAGGATGTGTTAAAGAAGTTTGTAACAAGTTAATTGCTACATTGTAATCAAACTTTGCACGTTTCCAAGTCACAAGTTACAAGCTAACATACTAGTGTTGTCTGTAGATTTACTTGAAGTCTGGATGGAAATTTTGTTTTGGGCTCAAATTCGATTGTTTTTGCAGGTATTTTACTTCTTGGATTGGGTGAAGTACTTGCTTAATGACAAAGGATTGTTTCAAGCTTTTTTGAGGATCACTGTGACTTGTGCAGTTGGTGTTGGTGCCATTGCTTTGGGAGTAGGCACAGCATCAGGTTATATTTCTCCATGGACGGGCAGGTTCTACTCCTTGCTTGACCCTACATACGCTAAAGATCATATCCCAATCATTGCATCTGTCTCAGAGCACCAGCCAACTGCTTGGTCATCTTTCATGTTTGATTTCCACATCCTCCTGTTTCTCTTCCCTGCTGGGCTTTATTTTTGCTTCAAGCGGATGTCAGATGCCACCATATTTATAGTTATGTATGGTCTTACTAGCATGTATTTTGCTGGTGTTATGGTTCGGTTAATTCTTGTCGCTACACCTGCGGTATGCCTCATTAGTGCTATTGCTGTTTCTGCCACTGTAAAGAATTTAACTTTGGTGGCAAGGGCCAAGACCAAAGCTGTTCAGAGCAGTTCTAGCAGAGGAACTAGTACTGCAAAAGGTTCTTCTAAGGTAGGATATTACATAGAAACTAGAAAGGCTTCTCGAAATTGAGTTGCAATTTCAGAGTTTAGTTTTTCTTATTTGATTGTTTATTATATAGTTGAGAATGATATGCCCTGTTTTCTTGATTTCTTTTTCTATATCGTTTTCTTTTTCATTGGGTGTGTTAGCTATACTCTATTGTCTGAATGTTGTTTCTTTTTGTTACTGTATTTGTTCCTAAGCCTCCGTGTCATCACCTTTTAAGTAATTATAAAAAGTGAGATTTATTTACATTGTGTCTTAGATGGTTTCACCTCTAAATATTTATGACAAAATGGCTCTAAAATTTGTACCTTTTTCCCCCCCTTGAAATTGGTAATGGGTAGAGATGTACATGGGTTGGTCCATTGGGCTTCAGGCCAGGCTTTTTATGTATAATTGCATGAAATACATGGCCCAAGCCCAAGCTTGGCCTGAATAATTTTGTATATGGCCTGAGGTCCAGCATGAAAGTCTAATTATTTTAAGTAAAAAATAAATTTTATATAAAAAATACACATATAAAGAGATAATAGGATATTTAAATATTTAAAATATTTAGATGTAGCAAATTAAGCTTTTTTGTATTAAAAATAATTAGATATAATTATTTTTGGTAATATATAATTTTATTATTAAAAATAAATTTATAAAATTAGGACAAGTTGGGCCAACCTATTTCTTATTACCATGGCTTGAGCCAGACCCAAATATTAATTGAGCCTTGAGAAATAAAGTCCAATAAACATTTGGCCCATAAAAAAAAAAAAACCTAAATTCTATATTTTTTCGGATTGGGTGATGTACAAGTCTAGTATCTGCCCAGCCCATGTATAGGTCTAGTAATGGAGTTGGTAAACAATAGTAGTTGCTTAATTTCCTATGATAATTTTATAGACACCATATATTTGTACTTTATTAGTTCCTTTATTGTCAAGTTGAACCTTATAGATCATTCTTGGAGTAATGCTTTTTGCAGTTTTGTCTCTCAAGTAATGTCAAACACATCTTTCATTCCAAATATTGTGGTGATGTGTCAAATTATGTTGCTTGTATCATTTATGAACAGGGTGCAGTTGATCACTCCCAACCTTTCCAAAGAAATGGTGCTATTGTGTTACTTCTTGGTTCTTTCTATCTGCTTAGTAGATATGCAACACACTGTACATGGGTCACATCAGAGGCTTACTCTTCTCCCTCAATTGTCCTGGCTGCAAGGGGTGCTCATGGCAACAGAGTCATCTTTGATGATTATCGTGAAGCTTATTTTTGGCTACGGCAGAATACTCCTGCAGATGCTAAGATTATGTCATGGTGGGATTATGGTTACCAGATCACTGCCATGGGAAACAGAACAGTCATTGTTGACAACAACACATGGAACAATACACACATTGCAACTGTTGGGCGTGCAATGTCTTCTTATGAGGATGAGGCTTACGAGATAATGAGATCACTTGATGTGGATTATGTATTAGTTGTCTTCGGTGGTGTCACTGGCTATTCATCTGACGATATCAATAAGTAAATCCATTTGATATAATGTGTATTATATATCTTGATTTTTCTTCTATCATATGAATAATACCTTGTGCATGTAGGAATCATTCTGTTTTCTTTGGTTTCCTCTCATTTTGTATGTATATTTATCTTCATCAATCAGCCAAATGTTATATCTTTCTTGTTATGATGCTTCCTGCATTTGTTATAAGATACTTATAAAAAAGTTGTGTAGGTTTCTGTGGATGGTGAGGATTGGTGGTGGAGTTTTTCCTGTAATCAAGGAACCTGACTACCTTGTTAATGGCGAGTACCGTGTAGATAAAGGTGCAGCTCCGAAGATGCTGAATTGTCTCATGTAACTTCCTTTTCTCTGCAATCTGCATGCATGAGTTGATTTTTTATTCTGGTGGCTAAAGTGGATCTATACGCCATTAATATCTTTTAACATGGTTATTTTCATGGTAAAGGCCCTATATATAATTTTAGGGATGAACAGGTAAAATCAGTTTGATTAGGTCTAAAAATGGTATATGTTGGAATATGCCCTTATGATCACTAAAATTGGTTTAAAAGTGCTGCTTCCTCTTTGAAAGACCTAACTTGGAATAAACGTGCAGTTCTTTGCCTAGGTGGCCATGCCTAGAACTGGGCTAGGGTATTTGGGTCTACCTGGTCATCAGGGTGCCAAGTTATTTAAAGGTGTAAAAGAGGAAGATGATTGATTAACAGTTAGCACTGTTATTTCTCCTTTTATTGAAAAATATCATTTACTGATAGTCCTTAAGGAATTTAGCAACTGGGTACATGCCATAGGGTTGACTTCCAGATAAACTCGTGTAATTTAAATTTTGCTTTCTTTTTTTCTTTTATCAGGTACAAGCTGTGTTATTATCGATTTGGGGAGCTGACAACAGAATATGGCAAACCACCTGGGTAAGTTCAATAACCTCTGTCATTTATAACTTGATTTTATTTTACTGCTGTCATGATAAATAAGTCAGGTGACTGGCACTCAATGTGAATATTTTGAATGTTGATGTGAGTCTGCATAAATGTCAGCAGTTGGCGTGTTTAAATCCTGCAGACATAGGGATAGTGTGGGTCTAGAATCTAAATCCTCCTTGAGCTTTAGGTTTTGTGAGGATGATGTGTGTCAAAGATGAAAGGTTCCATTGTTTAGCTATATGAAGAATCTGTACCACATGCCTGCTAATGGAAAAATTCATTCTCCTTGTTAATAGTCCACTTCATAACGTATGTAAAATTTTGCAATTGGCAGGGTATGAGTCGTATTTTTTGTTTGTATGGTTGGAAATGTGTTACTCTCTCCATTCCTATTTATTTGTTATCATTAACTAACTTTACACATATTAAGAAGGTAGTTTAATTGTTTATTATTAGTGAACTTTACACAAGATTATTCTTTATGTACAAAATTCAAGATAATTGAAAATAGAGAGAGAAATATAAAGGAATAAATGCAAGTGGGTTAATAGTGTAAAATAATAAAACATTTATTAATGAAAAAGAAGAGTAGATTTGAAAAAGAACATTTAATGTTTCATTGGAATTCTAAAGTGATAAATAAAAAAATTCTTTAAAATATAACAGATAAAAAAAAATGGAGGGAGTAATGTTTAGGTGCAGTTAGTTTTTTACTTTTATTTATAATCACACATCCTGGAATGACAGGTATGATCGCGCTAGGGGAGTTGAAATTGGAAACAAAGACATAAAGCTGGAGTACTTGGAAGAGGCATTCACTACACAGAATTGGATAGTTCGTATATATAAAGTGAAACCGCCTAAAAATAGGTGGTAATTCTCTCTTATTCCGCTCATCTTCCAAAACCCACAAAAAACAGAAAGAAAATGCAAGATCCTTGTTTTCTTTGCGGTAAAAGTGATAGCATTACAGTGAATTTGAGAGCTCAGAACTGTTGGCCCTTTTGTAGTTTTGTAGACAATTTTTGAAATACGCATGTGTAGAATTCAGTTCAGGTAATGCAAGACCCTTAAGAGATCAAGAACTGTATGCCATTTTGAAGTTTTGTAGACAATTTTTGAAATATGCACATGTAGAATTCAGTTCAGGTAATTTTCTGGAATCGCTTAGTTCAAAACATTTTTAAGAGTCTCTTTTAGTCGTGCCATTAGTCCAATGCCTTGTTGCCGTATGGTTTATATAATGGCAATCGTGCATGAGTAATCGACGTTTTTCTTGAATTTAGTGGGTAAAAGGCAGCAGGTGGAAGATCCTAGATAGTGTGAATGGTACGTATGATAGGGGTCTAGTGGTTAGAATAAATGATAAGATAATTCTGACGATGTTAAATTGCGACTTTCCACTCTCGAGCGTTGCTTCTATTTGGATACGGAAGTATGATGGTGTTTTTGCTTGTTTGTTTGTCTTTTTTTTTTTTTTCTGGGGCCAATTTATGTTGGGACGAGACTGGTATGGTACCCTATAACTTCAGAGGGTATTATAAGGCTTCGTTGCATTTAAATATTAATTTTAATGATAATAATATATTTTGATTTGTTTAAACGTGAATTACTTGTTGCATTGGACCTACCACAAAGTTGAAAGATGATTGAAGATTATTAGTTGGGATTTTATTATTAATTAAGTTTATTTGTATTAGAGGAAATTAAGTTTAAATGGTTCAATTAAAATTTGGAAAAGATATTTTTCAAAATTAAATTGTGTCAAAATAATTTTTGCATAAGTTGAAATCAAACTTTAGGCCAAAATAGGTTTCAAAATGATCAAAAATAAAGTTTGAAATAAGTTTTAATTAGAAAATATAAATTCAAGGTTAAGGAATTGATTATACAATTGATTTTTCTCTTTCAATAACATTTTGAATAAACCTAATAGATTCAAATTTCTTCTTCTAAGCTTTTCATAGTGTAATTTACTTTTGAAGGTTTTTGAGCTTAAATTTCAAATTTTAAATATTCATTTATTGTGGTTTAAGGTGAGATATCTTTAAAATTTTCAAGAATATAGAATTTCTTAGTTAAGTATTCTTTGAGTGAGAAATCTCAAAGAGATTTGCTTGTATTCAAGTAGATATTTGTAAAAGCTTCCTAAAGTGCTTAGAATAAACTTAAACAGATAGTGAAATTGACAAAATTCAAGTAGGCTTGACAGTAGATGTACTTTATGAGGTGTTGAATCTTTGAGACTAAACTATTATATATCCTTGCATTTCATTTTTCTTTAATTCCTATCTTTTTATATTTTTTGTACAATACTCTTTTTTTTGCTTGTTGAGTTGTTGAAATTTTTTATTTTAATTGTCTAAGAATTGATTGTTGCATTGGGTGAATGTTTGTCTAGTGATTTCAAGTGTAAATTGTTTATTTTGTAAAATAAAATTTGATTTAAAAAATGATAAAATTCTAAAATTTAATTCACTCCTCTTAAATGAAATTCTTAATTACAAGTTTGGGGTCAATATCTTGTGAATTAATTTATGACCAATTCTATTATGCATCAATTAAAACTCAATGCATAGAGTAATCAACCTTATTAGTAAATAGTGAGTCATTAAATTAAATTTTCTTGCTAAAAAAAATATAATATTCAATATAAACTATTAGATATTCAATACATAAATGAATTTCATGTATTCGAGGGTGAGTTCTTCAAGTAAAAACATACATATACTTATTAACAAATATAAGATTGACATATGGCAGAGTTACATCCTTCTTCACTGGTAATTTTATTTGTTCGCACCGGTTCTTGTATTTCTAGAAGAATTGAAATTGCTTATTAATCCTAAACTGTCCATCCAAAACATATTGGTTAAGCGATTTTTGTGCGCGCGCGCGCGCGGTTGCATGTGTTTTTTCTATTTTTATTTTTATCATTTTTATCTAAGAGAGTGAAATTGAGAAAAGCGAAAGTTACGGATTGTTGGAAAATCATCTCTCTTATCGTTATATACAATACATAACGATAGGTCGATAGGTCGTGTTTTAGCAGAAATTTTTACTCTCTTAAATTGTAAGATTTATTTAAAAAATAATTGTAAAATATTTTATATTAATAATAGATTAAATTTAAATTTTTTTGATAAATTTAAATTTGATTCATTATCAATATAAAATATTTTACATTCATCAAAATATTTCACAAAATCTTGCACTAAGGGCATATTTGATATAAGAATGAAATAATTAATTTCAAATATACTTAATAACTAATAATAACATTTTAAGTAATTGATTATTGCAATTTGATTGCATAGTTGTTGACAATTTACTTTAAACTTATTATTACAATTTTCTTTTATTTATTATAATAATACATTTGGATATTTTACATAAATACGATTTAAAATATTTTAATCTTCATAACACCCAATCATTTCATATTCTATATTTTGTAAAAATGTTTTATAAATAATTTTGTTAGCCTACACTCTTAAGTAATGATAAATAGTTTTTTTTTTTTAATAGGATGTAGATTATCATTAGGTTGCTTTAGATTAGTAGTAAACTTTTATGAAGAACAAAGATTCAAAAAGTGAATAGGAATAATTTTGAAAATCGACACCTCACTAGACAAAGCTATAAACCATTTTACAAGGACAATCCTCATTAATATTTAGCACAATTTAATGGTTTATGTTTTGACACAATCAAAATATTCATACCTTGAGGCTTGAGTTTTTATTTGAAGTATGATAATTTTAGTGTTAAATTTTGTTTAGTGTAACTAACTGATGACCTAATTGATAAATTAACTAAATATATTAGAAATGTTTTAATTATTGAATTAGTTAAAAATTATAAAATAACATAAAAATATATGTTAATATAACAAGATATATCAATTAAATTAATTCATATTTATTTCAAGATCAAATTATATTAATGTAGTCAAAATCAAAATATTTAAAATAAGTATATAATTATTTAAAATTTAATTAATTATATTTATGATATTATATATTATATGTTATTTAAATAATATAATAATAATAATTTAAAATTTAATTAATTATATTTTATGACATTATATACTTATTTACTTATTTATTTTTAATTTATTTATATTAAATTAATGAGAATATATTAAATATTTTTTACATAATTAAGATATAAGCTATCATTTAATTAAAAGAATATGACCTAATTTAAAAAAATTAAAAATTACTAACTTATAAACTATGTATTATCTTGCAGAACTTATCAAATAAAAATTTATAAATTACTAATTTCTAATGTACTAAATATCTTTATAAACTAATTTATTTATCATGTAAGAGTGACGGTGGATATGGGCGTGACTCTATGGTAGAGTGTAAGCCCGTAAATTATATTTTTATAAATATAAAAGTAAATATATCAAATTAAAAATTTTAATGTAAAAAAAATAATGAAAACATTGAACAGATCCTAGGCTACTCGTAGTTGTCATTTCTAAAAATATGTTTAGGTTAGCCTTTTTTTTTTTTTTTTGTTTAATTAGCCAGTTTTAATCTTTCCTAATAACGAGTACCTTTTAACTTATTGGTGGAAAGCCCCTCCAATGATGTTTCACCATATTATTCATGTGGGAGCAAGTGTGATTTAGAAATGTGATGGGTGTTTAGTACCAAAGGCTCTATTATGTGAGAAAAAAGGGAAACACGCATCTCGTTTGAGATAATAATCCTATTATTGCAAAACAGCTTTGCTTTGAAAACAACCCCTGGCCACTGCGAAAAGGTAATTTTCTCACTTCTTTGAATGTGTTTGAAACCTCATATTTATTATTGTTGATTGATAAGAAGTAAAGTCATCTTAAAACAAATTCTTTCCATTGAATCATAAATTAATTCTGAATTAAAACAAAGTAGAAATCTGATATAAAATTATTTTTTGTCGTTAAGGAAATTGTCTTAATGCTTTTGGAGACCCGAGTGTGCCTTGTTAATATTCAATAAATTTCAATAAATTGAATTGGGTTTGTTATTATTGCATTGATAAACAATTTCATATGATAACTTTGTTTACCAAATTTGAGGCGAGATCCAAAAATTTTTAAGATTAAATACTGAAAAATTAAGTGTAAATGTGGCCTTACTTTTAATTGTTATCAACTAATTTTGCCCATCCGCATTGCTCGTTCAAGATTATTTAAGTGAAGCGTAACTCTAGAGCAATCATGACGTCTCCCTGCCTATAGTAAGTTAATTTATGGATTTAAAATGCCAAACGCATTTAAGATTGGAATCAAAATTGATGTTGAAGCCCACATATGGACTATTAAGCAATCACTCTACTTAGAGAAATTTGCGCATTACATTGTCTCCTATTCCTTTCATTTTTATCCACATATAAAAAAATATATCTAAAATTAATCCCTCCTCTTTTGAAGTGATACAAGATGTCTTTTGAGTAAATTATATTGTGTTCTCATGTAGAAAAAAAATCATATCGTTTGTTCCCTCATTTTGAGGGAAGAAATTAGACATGCATGAAAAATTACTGCTATTTAGTGAAAGGCCTACGAAAAAAACTTAAGGGTACAATCCAAAGTCAATAGTGGGCATCCATGCTAGATTTAGGGCTGCGCTTATAAAAAGTAAAGAACAAAACCAGATGAATGGATGTCCTCAACCTCAAGACATCGGAGCAACTGAACGATATCTGACTGAAACTGCAAAGGCACAAGTTACCACCAGATGTGAAGCATTTTCTATTCACTGAATTATTAATCTTCAACATGATTAATCATGGAACATAACTGCGATAGTGAAGCCAATGCTGATGGAACATAATCCAAATTCAATAGCATTGCAACTCAATCATGAGAATGGGCAGTACATGTTCTGTAAGAAGTTTCAACAGAAAATTCATAATACATACTCTGTATTAAAAAAGAATGCTATGATAAAATTCAGATGAACTGGACGAGATGACTTTTACTCAACTGGTTAACAAATGAAACTATCAATCTGCAACAAAAACTAAGTTTTAACAGAAAATTCATAATACATACTCTATTAAAAAAGAATGCCATGATAAAATTCAGATGAACTGGACGAGATGACTTTTACTCAACCATTTAAACGAATGAGACTATCAATCTGCAACAAAAACTTCTAATCCTCGTGGGACTGCTGATATTTATATTTTTAGTGCATTTGATAAAACCCAGCCGCAGACCTTCAAGCACCTTTTCCCAGCTAGTACCCCAGCAGCATTTTACCTTGGGGTGACATTCACCCCTTGTTATTCATCTCCTTAAATAAATATCCTAACCATGTAATTTACTCACCTTTCCCTTTTTCTTTCTGACTTTCTCATTGAAAGCAGATGAATTTTGTAGCTGTATGTGACTAGTGTCAAAAAGGAAAATTGGCTCAATGATAGAGATGGATAGTTCTAATCAAGAGCAGCTTTGTTCCTGCGGCCAGTTATCGGGATTGGAAGGCCATCAAAAATGGGTTTGGCAATGGCTGCAGTTGACAGAGCTTGCAAGTCTGGTTTCAAACTCCACCTTGCAGGTGGCCAGACAGTTGTTGAGGTTCCCTTTTCCTGCTCTTTGAGGCTTGATGTGCTTGATGATTTACGCACTCCTGAAAACCCATCAGTAATTATAGATTCTCCCAACCCCACTGGAATAGAATCTAACCATCCCGATTCTGATTCAGCAGTCAGTGCTGTTCGGCTAGCTGATTTTGGCCTCATGGCCAAACCCTTTCCAGTTGAAGGAGAGAAGCCATTGGTTCCACCATTATTTTCTTCTTTCAACAGTCTTTCTGGTGTACCAGCTCTGCTATCAACTTCAGCTTTTTGACGCCTGCGGACAGATTTTTCACCACCTCCATCCCCCATTTCAGCAAGAGGCACAAATGCAGGGACTTCACCATTTTCTGACAGTAAATCATAAGATAAATGCCTTGAGATGGGATGGTGATCTGAAATTGGTGAGGCTTTAGGAAGCCATTCTTCTCTGGAATTATCTGAACCACCAGACCTATAAACTGCCATTTCCATTCCTTCAACTATACCTCTGGGATTTGAGGACTTGAGTCCATAGTATTTCTGTAAAGTGCTCATAGCTGGAGACATCTTCTGTCGTGGGGCTTTCAGTCTCAAAGACCGGAAAGGTTCCTGCGCACTAGATTTACCTTCATAAGGTTGCCTTTCAATGCCATTATCACTGCAATAATTTTGAGAAAGAGGTTAGGTGAGTTATTATAATCCAGCATAGAATTATGCACCCAAATAACTTTTAAGTTATGCTAACTGAGTATTGGCTAACTTCGAAACCATGTGCTTAAACTCCACTGACTAGCTACTTTATTCATCCTTCTTTCAAAATGTCAGAACAAAAATTTGTTTTATTTTAAGTTCTAGAATATATAAATTGAAGAGCAACGAAAAGCAAATCATGAAGAAGATCGGAAAACAGAAAAAGAGAGAAAGAGAACTCTAGACTCGTAGGTTGTAAGTTCTTTGGTAGATAACAGACAAGCATGGGAGTTGTGTTAACGATTAGCCGAGGACAACTTTTCCTAGTTGCAAATAAAAAAGATGTATCTAGATAAGATATTTCATTATTGAATATCAGGAGAGAGGCTGAAGAGATGAGAGTATATTTTACCCCGACTCAGCAGGTCCATCAGATTGAGTGGGAGATGGCGGATGTCGTCCAGGCAATGGAATTCGCAATATCTTTAATGCAAACATTTGCATATCTGTGGCTAACCCATTCATCCTTTTGATGTCAGCTACCTAAATTGTTATACGGAAATTTCATTAAAAGGAAGGCAGAAAAGTATCCTAACATCATCCCAGAAAGCAATTATTTATATGCATCATTTGGCAGAGAGAGGGAGAATTCTAGGGCTAGTCCAACGTTAACTGCATTACTGAGGTAATTAAACATCACATAACCTATGTAATAAAGGAAGAGCCAATGCACCTATTATAATAATAATAACAAGGAAAACAGCATGCGTGCATCCTCATATACTAGTAAGAACTTGTATACCAATTCTTTGATGAATATGTCTTTGCATCCTAGGCAACAAACCTTATCTCATGCACCCCTAGACAACAATTCTCTATCCTAGTACTTGGAGATCAGTTCATTCAAGAAAAATCAGATAATCCCAATCGTTCCATTAAAAAGAATTCGAAAGAAAAAAGAAAAAAAAAAGAAAGGAAAACCGGACCATTCTTAGAGTTGTAAAAACAAAGCTTAATCTTCATCTTTGTCTTTATCTACAGAATAACACTGGCTTCACCATTGTAAATTAAAAAAATAAATAAATACAAACACACATATAAACCAAAAATTAATATGGACAAAAGTATAGCATTAATAAGCAACTTGAACGACAATAGTAGTACCTCAACACCATACTTGATGGCCACACCAGCAAGAGTATCCAATTTGGATACTGGATGTTCGATAGAGTTGGCTCCATTTCCACCACCTCGTCCTCCTCCATTCTGCAATCCATTTGACGGAGACATCTGCTCCGATCGATGGTCACCACTGCGCCTTCAAACGCAGATTCACGAGCAGCCACCGACACCAAGATCTACGATCTCAGACCCAAATATTTACAAACACAGCATATAAATTAGCAATAAGGTGAATGGAAAAGGACTTGCGTTTCCAGTAGCGCAAATTGTGCAACGAAGAACCGAAATCAAACTGAAAAACGGAGGAAAAAAGAATAAGAAGGGTGAATAATGGCTTAGAACTGTGGAGTTCGGGTAGAGAGAAATGAATGTCTTGCGTATGGTTCAACACGAATTTGACTTTATTCTTACTACTCCCTATTCTTCCTCATGCGTGTTTTCTCTGTTAAATAACCACAACATTTTGTTAATTTCAGCAAAACACACACAAAAAATTAATAACGGGTTAGCTATTATTATTTCTTTATGTAATTTAAATTACATGGAAAAATAAGAAAATTTTCATTTTTTATGATAAGAGTAATTGAATGGATTTTTTTTTCTTTTTTTAAAAAAGAGTCGAATGGTTGTGCAGACACATCATGATTGTTTGTCAACTTTAGCTTCGGAATCGCAATTATTGGGAGAGGTCTCCTTTTTCTTGCTTTTCCGTTTGTTATGATCGGCTTAATTAATTTTAATTTAGACGGTAATTTTCAACTTCATTATTATTATTTTTTTAAAAAAGGTTCAAGTTGTAAAGCGCAAGAGTTGTATATTTTATTTTATTTGCTAATAAAAAATGATTATTTAATTGGGTTACGCGGTGAGTGAATGGGTGCCACCGACACCTTGCCAACCCGTTGCTTTCCCCTCTATGCTATGATAGGATTACATTCTGAAATATTGAAAAATGCTGGTTGGAGAGATGATTTACCTTTTTTTCCGTAATAAATAAAAACATTCGTAGAATTATAAATTATGTAATTTGTATAATCTGTGAGGAGAGAATGACATTCTACGAATGTAGTTGAAATATTAATATCTCTCTAACAAGGCCACCTCTGAATTTTTTCACATTTTTTTTGAAAGAATATACTTTACATTTTTAAAGTTTGTCGTTCAACAAATTATCACATTAAAGTTCAAAATCAAATATTTTACTGATATCCTATTTTAAAAAGTGAAATAATTAAATTTAGGTTCAACGAAAATGAATAATTTATTCCCAACAAAAACTTTAAAAGAAGAACTTGTTCTAAATGTAGCCTTTAAGAGATAAACTGTACTTTATTTATTTTTAATCACATTATTATGATTATCTAAAATCATTTTGATGATAAAGTAGCCCCATGCTTTCGTGATTTCCCACCACCGTCATTTCCAAACATTCATGGTTTTTATACTGTTATAACCCGTTTACCGCTGAAACCAGGGATCAATAAATCTAATTCCACAAATTTGCAAGAATCAATGAATCTAATTCCACAAATTTGCAATGTTCCTAACAGTAATAAACATAATATATTGAAAGACAAAGAAGTTAAACATCATATTAAATCGAGATTGAAAGTGGAATTCATAAATCCACTTTCCTTTAATCTGAAATGTCCCGTAGTGCATGGAAATTATTAAATCAACTTGTATATCTATTAGACTCGATTAATATTTTTTATTTTGGATCAATACACCTTTTTAGTAAATAGTATTAATGTCAAAAATATCTAAGTGTGAGATTTCAATTAATGGACTATAAGGTACTAAGCTCATTACATTATTCAAATTAATGGGTATAAATTCTATGATATATAGGATTTATGATTTGGTTCTATGTCTATAAAGAAGTTCCTATCTCATCAAAATTTAATTTATTAATATTTGTTCCATTGGTGATACTATATGCCCCTCAAACTGTGATTAACAAAAAGAAAGTTCTAATTGAGGGAGGGAATCCCTTGTAACAGTGTTAGAAGATTTCAATAGATTTGTATTGTTAATTTCCAAACAATAAAAATTGCATTGAAGAGTGTATAATCGACTTACATGAATCAGGCATGTCTATCTATATTATCATTTGATAGCAATTAATTTGTGGTATTCTGATGCTATAATCTAAAAGTCAAGATTCGTTGAATATGAATCAATTTCATTTAATTATTGCAATCTTTTTACATGTGCTTTTGCATGTATTCAAAAGTATTTTTTAATAAAGAAATTAAAAATTTTATGCATTAATAACTATAGTTCATGCTCAATGTAAACAATATTTATAATTAATAATTATGAATATTGTTTAACCTTAATTTATAATGTTGTTATTGTATACATAAATATAAATATAGAAACCAACTCCTTCAAAATGAATTTTTTTTTTAGTGAAAATAAGATAGATGAATTAAGGCAGGAAATTAACTCTTATAAAAAATTTGAAAGCTTTTCTAATTTACTAAGTGAAAGATAAAATAAATGAATACAAAAATTAGCATAAAATTATCAACCATAGTAATGATCAATGAAATAAATACTTATATTTCATCAAATTGATATCAATATTATTATTTGTTAAAGAAAATACTGATTTGTATAAATATTATTATTGTTCAAAAGGTGGGTATTTATTCATATTAATAAATTATTCATAAAATTATTATCAAAATAGTTAGCTCAATGATATAGGATTAATATTTCCTTCTAAAAATCATAAGTTTGAAATAAGATAAGATGATGTTATTTGCAAAAGTATTTTTATTTAGTGTGTTGTTATTTTGTATTTAAAGTGATTGAAAATTACTATTCAATCTAATTGTATTTAAAATAAATGAGATTTATATTATTTTTTGGAAAAATAGAAATTGGACACCAAAAGGGACAATCCCTTCGATGTAATATAGATAATAAAAATTTAGGGATCTATTTGGATTATATTTTTAAAAATCGTTTGTAGTTTTCAAAAATAGCACCAACAAACTTGTTTAATAACATGTTATCATATCTTGTTTTTAAAAAATATTCTTAAAATTCTTGTTTTAAAAATAGAGAAAGAACAAGTTTTAGATTTTTTAGTTTATTTTTTATTTTTAATGAAATTTTTTAATTAAATAAAACTTTTATTTATTTGCTTCACCAAATATCCTCTATTCTTTATTTTCCATGAATTCAAAAACAATTTATGAAAACAAAAAAAACTTTTTGAAAATAACCTTTAAGAATAATTTTTAAAAATAAAAATATATTCAAACACATTTAAAATTTTTTTAAGTATTATGATCTAGCAAATTGTAATATAATGAAAAAAATTATTAGAATAGTGTTAACAATTGACACGTTAATAATCTTTTTTAAAATGAATGCAATATTTTTCTTCTTACATAAATATAGTTGCCAAAATTGATTTATCTTTTACCAAAAAGATTTTACTTGATTAACTTTTTCTTGGATGTGGAAATGTTTGAAAAGCATTAGCAATTGGCATCTTATTAAAAATGTTTAAAACTTATGCACAATTACTCTCCTCAAATAAATGCAATTACCTAATTTAGTTTAGTTGTTGTGAAAAGTATTTCGCATAATTGATTGTCCTTTGATTTGACTATGGTATCGCACTTTAAAGTTGTTATACCTCTTTGTTTAAATCTTCATTGATTTCCTTCAACAATTGGCCATATAAACAATTAGTATACTCCATTAGAACCCTAACACTAATTCCCCAATTTCTTTTTAAAAGATTTGGTTACATGGACTCACACATTGTGAAGTGAAAGAGAACTGAATATAAATGATATATCATTGAAGATATCTTTGAAAAAATGATAATTGATATTGCTTATAAGCATTATGAATGAAATAATTTATTGTCAAAATAAAAAAATAAAATTAAAATGCCACGACTAGCACGGAACTTGTTAACCCAGTTTCCACCTGTTTAATCTAGATTTATTACTTAGTATCAATATCATTTTTGCTAATAATGTTAGATGATTTACATAAAAGATCAAATATTTATATTTAGTTATGTATATTCAAAATTATCATGGTAAGGAAGTTAAACTTGTTTATTTATCTTTATGATTTAAGGTTAAGCTAGATTAACTAATCCTAGTACCTACAAAGTACTCTTACTATTTTAAATCCATTACACATTGCAAGGCCCAAGAAAGTATTTGTTTATATGAATAAAATAATTTTTTTCTACCTTGTTCAAAATGAGCTTTGATGAATCTACTCTTACTATGGCGATAATGAGCTTTTGTAATTGTATTTGCAAAATTAAAAAAATAAAAGAGTGAGTTTATAACTCAGTCAATAAATAACTTACTTAAAATTAAGCATGAAAGAATACATACCATATTTGCAAGGCCTAAAAAAGTATTCCTATATATGAATAAAATAATTTTTTGCTACTTTGTTTAAAATGATCTCTGACGAATTTATTTTTGCTATGGTGGTGGCAAGCTTCTGCAATGGTATCTACAAAATTAAATAAATAAAAGAGTGAGTTTATGACCCAGTCAATAAATAACTTACTTAAAATTAAGCACAAAAGAATACATACCATGTTCTTATTATTCAGATTATTCTTTAATACATAATTATATAATTGTATACAACAACTCTAATAGATAGCAACATTTTCATTGAAATAAATAATAATAAATAAATAGGAATAAAAATGCAATCCAATCTTCTTGTGGCTTCTAATTAGCCTTATTCCTTTACAAACCCAACCTTATCCTTTTAAGGTCTATCTTATCCTTTAACAAACATTTTTTGGATCCAATTTAATATCATATATCATAGATTTCATCCATTTCTTTTATAATTTTCAATTTGACAGGATCCCGTATTGGAATTTTAGCAACAATAATCAAGTGCAAGTACATTGGCATGTTTAAATATAAATATATAAACCATATGTCACCATAATACTATAAAATTTCATAAATATGTAAGATTGGGAATAGCAAGGTGATAATCAATTATATAATTAACTACTGGAGTTTAGAAGCAAAATTTGATCCTTATAGTCAACTATATAATAAACTATATTTATTTAGAGATCAATTCTAGAAGCCATGTTGATTATAGGCATTTAGAGAGCAAACTTTTTAGGATAGTCAACATAAGCCTTCTAAAAGCCATTCATAAAGTTGTAGTTGACTATAAGTTGGATTTTATGAATTTTTTCATATTTTTATTGTTCATTTAACCATATTTCACCAATTTATCAACATACATGATGTATGTTATTTTACACTAAAATTAAATGAAAAACTTGCTCAAAGATGTAACAAAGGGCAAGTTTGAGTCGTATCTAAGGGCATCGAAGAAGTCAAATGGTAGAAAAAATTGTAAAAACAAAAGGGTTTTCAAAAGCATATTTAAACTTACAATGAAATAAAATTAAAATAGAGTAAAATAGGATATAAAAACTCAATTTAAGAAATTTCACATTTTAATCACATCTTATCATCGACATTAACAAGGTTACTTTTGAGTTAACTATTTAACTATAAATTACTCGAATACCTTGTAGTAATCCTTAATTAATATTGAAAATTAATCATTTAATACTAATTAAATCTAGATTGATATCAACCCTAATCAAATAGTAAAAGCAATTAATTCATTCATAGTCAAAACTAAATTAACAATCCTACATATAAGAAACTACTGATTTATCTTCTGATCCTTCTAAGTAATTATAATTTTACATGTGAAAATTAAACACCTGATTGCTATTGATTTATAATTAATCTCAACTAACTTACCTATGAGAATTAATTATAATCAATTATATAGTTACAAATTATCAAGAGCAATAAACTAGCATACCTAATTAGTTAATCACTCAAAATAATTATAAAACAAAAGTAAAATAGAGAAATAATGGATAAATAAATTGAAAGTAAATTAAATTAAGACTTTGTTTCATATAAATAATTGATAAGTTAACTGATAGTCGATTGATAAGTTACTTAATAATTGATAGTTAATAATTTATAGTCGATAATTAACAAGTTAGTTAAAATATTTCGTAAAATAGTTAAAATATTTTATAAAAATAGTTGTTGAACTAGATGAGCAACAAACTAGCATACCCAATTAGTTAATCACTTAAAATAATTATAAAATAAAAGTAAAATAGAGAAATAATGGATAAATAAATTGAAAGTAAATTAAATTAAGGCTTTATTTCATGTAAATAATTAATAAGTTAACTAATAGTCGATTAATAAGTTACTTAGTAGTTGATAGCTAATAATTTATAGTCAATAATTAATAAGTTAGTTAAAATGTTTCGTAAAATAGTTAAAATATTTCATAAAAATAATTGTTGAACTAGATGAAATTATAAAATAATATAAAAGGATATATTAATAAAAATAAATATATAATTAATATAATTTATATTTATCTAAAAATTAAATTATATTAATGTAATTAAAAAGTTTAAAATAAAAGTATAATATTTAATATTTAATTAATTATATTTTATAAATTTATATACTTATTTACTTATATAATTTTTATTTTATTATTTATTATAAAATTCTAATTACTTAAAATCTAATTAATTATATTTTATAAAAATTATTTAAATTTATATTACAAAGGGTATGGGTTATAAGTTAATAAAAAGAATAAGTATAAATTTGAAAATAATTTAAAGAAGTAGTAGCTTATAAGTTAAAAGTTATTTTAGGTAACTTATTAAATCAGAACTTATAAGCTAATACAAGAAATACCTCTAGAGGTTAGCTTATAACTTATTGATCAAGTTAATAAGTTATTATTTATTGCGTGAAACGAAGCCTAATTCAAAGCCTCAAAATCCAAACCAATTTTAGAGTATTAATATGTTAAACTGATAAGAGAACTTTGCCATTTATGGTCATTTTCATAAGAAAGATAGAGAAAAAATAGTTATTATCTAAAATAAAATGAATACCTTTATAGGCACAAAATCTAGTTAAATTTGAACTTCTAAGCTAGAAAATCTAATAGGCTAAGTTAGTATATAGTTATAGTGAACAAGGCTTTATGTTATGCCCTACATAAAATTAGGATATATGTTTTATTTACTTTTATTTATATTTATATTTACATGTAATTAATTAATAATTGTGAATATGTTTAGGGTGGAATTTTATTTAAGAAGAATAGAATTCTACGATATGAATAGGAAGAGCAAAATTAAGTATAAGCTAGTGTATGATTAAATTCAAATAAGGGTGTATTAAGGAGATTTAAGAGCTATTTTTCTAAAATACCTTTGGTTGCCTAAAAAATTACCAAAATTCCCCTAAGGACATTAAAACCTAAACCTGACCCTTTCTTTCCCATTTTTCTTTTTTCATTAACTGACTTTCTCCTTTTCTATTTCTCAAATTCTAATTCTTTCAAAATTTAGCAAGATTCAAGTGTAGGAGATCAAATATCAACCAAAAATTCTAGCTCAACTAAGGTAATTTCAATAATTTATTAGCTTTGATTAAAAGGATTGATGAGATTTGGGTTGGAATGGAGAAAGTTAAAGGGATCAATGTGATCTATTTCTCAAATTCTAATTCCTTAAACATTTAGCAAGATTTAAGTGTGAGAGATTAAATATTAACTAAAAATCCTAGCTCAACTAATGTAATTTAACTAATTTCTTAGTTTTAATTAAATGGATTAATGAAATTTGAATTGGAATGGAAAAAGTTAGGGATTTAAGTTAATGGCTTCATATTTATGTTGAATAGGGCAATTTGATCATTCCTCTTATTTCCTTTCATTTCCTCCATCACCAAGCAAGTAAATAATTTACTTACTACTTATTAAAAATTATAATGGTTGTGTGGATAAGTTGGTTATTCTAGGAACTTTGATGATTTGATGTTGAATCTAGCTAATATGTATAGTGAGATTGTTGTGTGTTGCGGTTGGTTTATGGAATAGGTGATAAATATAAAATGAATTTTGAGTTGGACAATGTGGTTGAGGATTTATTTGTAAAAAATGGCTATTTGAATAGTAAATTCATAAGAAATCTTGAAAATTCTAGATTGCATTCAATTATAATAATAGAATATGGGCATGAGAGTTATCTTTATCTAGCTATATTTGACTATTATAGTTGAATACTTTAAAAAGGCTTTACCTTTAGATGGTTATATTCGAATATGGCCTTTGAATTTATATCCTAAAAGCCATACTCAAATACTATATTCAAGTATTTGTAAATGAGTAGCTTATAGATAGTAGTACTCGACTCCCATAATCAAATATAAGTTCTAGGTTCTACTTCTAGAATCATATATTTAACTATAGTAGTTAAATACTTATAGTTATTTTCCTAAACTTTGCTTTTTAATATTGAATATGGTTAATTGGCCTAGTTGCAGTATATATTTAATGATGTAAGTGAATTATAGATGAATTATTTGCTAATTTATTATACATATTAACATTATGCTTATGCAAGATTACATAGATTATATAGGTATTTACTTACCCTGTTTATATGAATGTATAATTGATATTGATAATGAAATCTCAATGGGAATGTGTTATTAATGGGAAATGTGAAATGGAGGGATGGATATGGAAATGTAATGGAATGGTATTGAATTGAAATTAAAAATGTTTATGAACAGTTAAACTATTCAAAGGAACAAGGTTAGATTTATTAATAATTACGGATAAAAGGAGTCACAAGATGGCTTGATTGTTTGCTATTTATTGTTCTTGATATTACATATTTTCTATACTATTTCTATAAATATGAATGATGTTAAAACATGAAAGATCATATTTGATGATAAAACTTAGTATATTTAATTATAGATGCATAAATATGTATTTGTTTTGATAAATAGATTATTTACTTGCTGAGTTAACAACTTAATATTTAGGTTTTTTTTTTTTACTTTTACAAATTTGTTTGTAAGAGCTCATTTATCCTCAACAACAATTTAGGAGTAAAGATTGTAAGAATTTTTATTATTTTGGACTACCATTAATTAGAGTTTTTAATTTTTATGAAAACTAAATTAATATATATATATAACTCAATTTTGTAATCCAAATTATTATTAAATAATCCAATATATTTTAATTTATCTTTTAGAAATACTATTTTATTAAGAATATGATGGAACTTATTAAGGTAAAGCTAGTGTGAAGCCTATTATTAAATTTATGATGAGTGGTCTCAATTAAAGTTTATTATTGAGACTATGATAGGTGGACTCAATTAAGGTTTATAATATGAAACTAGGTTTTCTCTCCATATATAAGATTATTGATAACTTGCCTCATGAGAATTATCATGTATTGTCAAATGTGAAAGAGAGGAAAACCTAAATCTCTTAGCAATTAATTTTATATTAATAGTTTCTTTAAAATATTATTAAAGTAAATTAAGATATACGTAATCCTAATTTCTTTTTTAATTTTAATTCATCAAAATTTATGACTTTAGGTTTGATATGAAGATCCTATTAAATATTAAAAATTCTTATATATGGTATCGAAGTAGGTTATATTAAACTAAAATTCTAATTTAATTAATTATAATTATAATTTAATTTTTATTAACAAATATTTTTGTATGATTTTATCAAAGAAAATTTTTTAATCATACAGTACTATTTTGGCTTTTGGAATATATATAAAAATTTGTTTTATATTATATTATACATATATATTTCAACACCTTTTATATATTACAAATTGAAATCCATTTCATATATATGTTTAATTTGATGTTCTCTCTCTCTCTCTCTCTCTCTCTCTCTCTCTCTCTCTATATATATATATATATATATATATATATATATATATATATATATATGTTTAGCAATTTTTGTATATTAACAAATTAGAAGAAATCTTATTTTGGATTACATGAATTTGTCTCATACTATATATGTAAGTTCAGACGTTTACTATACGTTTATTATATGTTTCAATGTTTTAAATGTATATGTTTGGCATCATTTTCATATATATATATATATATATATATATGCTTTGACTTTCCTACACATATATTTTATATATCTTTTAGCATTTTGTATGTATCATAATTATTATATATGTTTGATGTTTTATATATATCATAATTTCCATATATATATATATATATATATATATATATATATATATATATATAAAATTTTGTGCATGTTATTCGTGCTTTAGATTTTATGTGTATGTGTTTTTCCTCTATTTAAATTAGTATGAATTTATTAATATTTTGAAAGTTGATGACAAACATTGAAATTATTTTGATGTGTTTTGAGAATGAGACACATCTTGAAAAAAATTATATGAAGATGGATATTTTGTAATGAATAATTTTAAAATGTTTTTTCCTATTTAGAATTAAGTAGATGGAATTAAACATTTGTCATTACATAACTATTTAACAAGTTGACTAATTCCACTTTTAATTTTTTTTGTTAGTAGAGATGGATTATTTTGAAATATGAAATTTATTTTATCTTTTTTTAATACAATGAATTTAAAAAAATATCAATGACACTTTTATTAGAATGTACATTAAAAAAATATAAATTATTTTAAATTAACATCCCAATTAAAGTAGAGGTCAATTAGCTAAATATAAGTATGGTGTAAATAAAATCTATGGATATACTAATGGTTCCGTTTAAAGATGTAATCAAAGTTTGATTAGAGGGCATGGGCATAGAACATAAACCAAACTTAGTCCCATTAGTATTAACTGGAATGAATATAAATCTTTAAGTTCTAATTATGGGATTGGATTCAATTTTAAGCAAGCATTAAGTCAAATTGAAAATACAAACTTTACTTTTTCTCTTATCTTAGGTTGAATACTAAATCTTTCATGTAATAGAAGCTTAAGATGTTAAGCAATGACTAAAAGTTATTTTTTACACAATTCTTCTATTAGTGTTGCTAAAATATTGGAAACTTTTAAGTTATGCATGATGTTTATGATTTTGAAAATTATCAAAATAATTATATTAATTTTCAATATGTTGTAAAAGACATTTTACCTATAAGATGTTATTCCATCTTAAGTATATTTGTTTTATGATTGTATTTTTATTGAGATTGTATTTTTATTGATTAAGTTTAATTTATTATTGGTTATATGATATATAATTACTTGTGTGATTTATTATTATATATACTAATGGAATTTGTTTTATTTTTTTAATATATTTCTTGGTTATGAAATTTGGAGATAATGAGATTATCAAATTCAACCATTGATATGGAGTTAAGGAAAATTCCAAATATTTCTACTATGTAATTTACTATTTTTATGGATATTGTCAATTTATTTTAATTTATACATGATGTGTATGCTTTATGAAATTACATACTAAAGTACATTCATAAGATGATGCATGTAGAATTGGCTTATCAGTTTTACTCTATAATATTGGCCATAATTAATTACTTATATAATAATTGAAACAGTTGAAATTGTTTTATTTCTTAGGAAACATGCATGTTTAGAGTGGAGATGAAAATAATAATTAATTATAAATAATTATTTATCTCATAGAAATTTATTGATGAAGTGAGTAATTATTAGCATAGTAGCTTACTTACTTAACTAATACATTCTTGTTATTTTTTTTAAGATATGATACTTGATTATGTTCTATTGGTTATCGTATAAGATTTTATTAATAATGTAAGTATCTATCATCATAGTAGATTACTTATTGATCCAGTAGAATCTTCTTAAAGTATTTTTGGGATATGATAATTTGTCATAGGCTATCTCATAGGAATTTATTTAACGTTAATAAATATTCATCATTATAGTAACCATTCATTAAACTAATATATTTCTATTAAATTTTATAGAATGTTTTCATTATCTTAATTAATTTATACTATAACTTACCTATAGGGGGTTATTGTATGAATTAATTAAGTAAAATATAATTTTTTTGGATAATTTCATGTATTAAAAATCTATTTACCATAGGTGTGAGATATTTTATTTCTCCTAAGAAAGGTGATCTTTCTATCCACAAGTGCTGCATTTGCTTTTCTTATTGAAAATTTATTTATTATCTAACCAACTTGTTATTGGGAATTTTAAAATATTCTATATTTTTTACCAATAAGAGAGTTGGTAATGATACATCTAAAGTCCTAATATTATAATACTTATTACTATTTATTTTTCATGTGTGAAACAATGATTATGTAATGATAGCACATTTTATTTAAATAGTAATCCAACTTCCATCAATAAATTTTGACTTTATTTATTTAAAAAAATAATTATGATTTAAATTTTAAATACTTTTGATATAAATTCCATTAGAATATGAAATTTATCATTTATAAAATAATTTATTATTATGCGTATATATTATTAAAAAAATAATTTTGTTCCAATTTTGTTAATTTCATAATTTGTAAGGTATGTTGTTATAGCAAATTATTGGTGATTTTATGGAATTTATATTTTTATTGGAATAATATGAAAATTAAATAATTATTATTTTTTAATATTAAATAAAATTTTATTATTTATAATATTTATTGATTATATGGGAGTTCTTATATATGTGAAACATTTTACCCATAAAAGATTATACAATTTTATACTTGAAATCTTGTATAATTTATCAATTATATTTTGAAATTATTTTTTCTAATTTTATAATTAATTTTGCTAATCATTTATGAATATTGCCCATAAAGGTTTAAAGAAATATAAACTATTTCATTTTTTATATCAATTCATGAATTTCTTAATAAAAATTTTAATCGGAGAATTCATATAAAGAAATAATGAGCACTCTAAGCTTACATTTTAATATGTGCTTAATATTTTTATATATTAAAAATTCTTCCATGATGTCTATAATAAAATTTGACAAGTAATTCATTTATTTCTAATAAGTGATACTTTTATTAATTAAAGTTAAATTATTCTAAAATAATTATTAAAAAATTTTATCATTAGTGGAAGTATTATGATATTAAATATAATCATTTATATTAAATGTTGATATTATTCTCTAATATTATTGTTATAATTTTAAAGTTATAATATCATAGTATAATTAAAAAGTTCTATTTCAAAGTTTCATATATATATATTTGATGATCATAAAATGATTAAGTATGCTCATATGTAGTTATAAATTTTATGAGCATTTTGTCAATTTTTTAATTATATATATATTCCTTATCATATTTTATAATTTTTAACACAATGATGTACTTAAGAATAATTAATATATTTTGAAATATGTATTAAAGGTATAATAAGTTTGCACTTTTGATCAACTTTTTAAGTTTTAAACTATAATATAAAATATTATAAGATATAATAATTTTATATTAGGTACTAATGATTCTATGATGAATTAATATATCATTTAAATATTATCTTAGTTTTGATAGTAATTACTTTCACTTGTTAATATTCATACCTTTAAAGGAATATAAAATTAAGTTTTTTTTTATGTTCATATTTGCCTCATTTAGATAATATTACACTTTTGTTTTAAGTCCTCGTTAATATTCTAGTGGGTGTTTTAATATCAAAATTTGATAAGTTAAATAATGAATTTAGAAAATTTGAGAGTATCTTTTTAGGATATGTTTGATACATTAAGCATAATTTAAAGATCTTACTTATTAAGGAAATATTTTACAACAAGTGTGAAATTAACAAAATTTATGAGAATTATATTATCTTTAATTGTTTATATACCTTGAAATGATTTTATCTTAAGGGAAGCTTGTCATTAATGATAATGTTGATCGTATATTATAAACTTGATATTTTTCTATAATTTAAATGATTAATGTATTAATTTTAAGAAGTATTAAGTAAAATTTAATTATTTTCTCTTTACTTTTTATAAATTGCAATATGTTGTGGGCTTATAATTGACAAGTTAGATAACTTTGTTTGTTATCTTGAAATATTTATTAAAGTATATTGTATAAATTAGTAATTGCTATTATTTGTATGCTACAAAAAATATTAAATATCTTATTGTCAGAATAATTTTAAAAAGAAAGTTTGGTATTATTATCATGAATATCAATATTGAAGTTTCAAAAACTTAAGAAATAAATTATTTTGATTAATCACATAAGGAATAAATTTTATTTTATTTCTTGTAATTATTAATGTGATTTATCAATGGGTGGACTCAATGAGGGTTTATTAATATAAGGTTATATTTCCTTTCTATACATGAGATTATTAATAATTTGTCCCATTGAAGTTGTTATGCACTATTGAATGTAAAGGAGGGGAAGAACTAAACATTTTAATAGCCACTTTTATACTGATAAATTTTTCAAAAGATTATTGAAGTAAATAAAAAAGTACATAATTCTAATTTTCCTTTTACTTTTAGTTCATCAAAATTTATAGTTTTAAGTTTGATATGAAGATCATGTTAAATACTAAAAATTCTTACAAAAATCTCTTTAAAAGTCATGTAGGAAACCATAGCCTTTGATTATGAATAGTCAGAAATGTATTAGGCATTGTTAATATTTATGAATTTGCTATAATAAAACTCTAAATGTAAATAATTTAAAACTATTCATAAAATATATGGTTTCTAGAATTAACTTAAAGTTAACTTTAGGTTGTGAAAATGGGTTCTACACTAGTCACGGTTAAATGAGTTTTGACTCCTTACTTAATTTGAAAGCTTATAACCTAATTTATAAACTAAATTACTAATAGTGTTTATAATAGTAAATTTTTGTAAGTTAACTTCTAGCTTATGTTTGACTACCAAAAAAATATAATTTCACTAATATCCAAACACAAAATTGTTTGAATGAATATAAGCTAACTTTAGGCATAAGTTTCATCTCAATTGGATTGTTAGAACTTTAGATATGACCTGAAAACTATGAATAGGTCATACTAGATAAAAACATTGCTTCATCTTCATGATTAAATTTGACCTATCAAATTTTTAAATTGTTTCATTTAAAATATGAAAATTTTAGAGATTCTTCTTAAATTTCCAATGCTATGAAGATCACTCAATTTGGCCCTCTAAAACTTAAGTTATAATTAGAAAGCTAAAATAGTATAAAACTGTAGCATTAACTGAATAATCTAATAATCTTACAAAATCATAACCTAATCATAAAACAAGATGAATTTCATAAAATTAAGCACATGTAATACTCTAAAAGGCATAAATAGGAGGAAATAATATAGATAATATCTTGTATATCAAATTCTCTCACACTTAACTTTTGCACATTCTCAGGTAAACAATTTTATTTAAGACTCTTTTGTAAAGCACAACTTATTGAAAACAAAAAACTAATCTTTTAAAGACTTTCAAATTACAAAATTTATAAGGAAAAGGACAAGCGAAGCTATCAAGAATCATAACACATTATAAACAAAAAATTTGAAAAACTCAAAATTAATCAATATAGCAATGTCATTCAAAAATGTCAAATTAAATTAGTAGACTTTTATAATTTCACTCTCCATCTCTTAAATGTTTTAAATTGGTGTTTTACTCAAATTTATTCCATGAAAATGCCTTACGATATGCTTGCTTATCATCTATTCTCTACTATTGAAATCATATGCATAATATAAATTAAAAGGATTATATTGAAGGTTGTAATAGGACTAAAAAGGGAATGAAAAATGATGATATGAAAAGGTCAAAATCAAAGAAATTAATAGATCATTTGAAATATATGCATATGGAAAATTTTTAAACCATTACAACTTCAATATAACAACCAAAATTTTAGTTTCAAATATATATTAATTTCTTTTTTTTCTTTTTCATAATTATTTTTATCTTAATTTTTTTCTTTTCATCATTTTTTTATTTTTTATATTTATTTTTCTTTTAATATAACCTTGGAATTGAAGTTGATAATATTTTTACACATATATACACACATTTATGTATACTTTCACACTTATTCATAAACCTATCTTATAAAGATTTTAACTGCTCTACTAATTTTTGAAGTTAGATAAAGATATTTATTTTTCATTAAAAAATATGTTAATGGGTTAAAAAATAATGAAAAGATAATTAAACTCAAAAGGGACTTATCAAAGATAATTTTTAAAGATTGACTATTTGGCATTATCTTAAACAAAAAATACTTTAATCATTTTTGTGCATGTATCCCAAATTTGCTTAGAATCTAACTAGAGTTGTAGTTTATGCCAATGGTACACTTTGTTGAGGAGCAGGGTAAGCTACCTTATAACTTAAGAGATTTTCAAGGCATTCCCTTATTTCATATCCTAACGGACCATATTTAGGTGATTTTCCTTGGAAACTGCATGTATCTTGTTGTTGTCCCTTTTTAAAGCTTACAAAGGTTAAGATTAGACAAAATTACCTCATCTGTTAACAACAAACTAAACTAAACCAAACTTTAATAATGAATGGTGGTTTATTATAATGTGTCAAACAAATATGAAATAAGAAAATAGGGAGTTTGTTAGTTATTAGTTGGGGAAGGTTTAACCTAACTTTAACTGAACTTAACTAAAATTCAAATAACTTACTAAGAATAATGCTATTTTGCTTATTCCCTTAGGTATTAAACTAACTTTTGATCCTTCATTCCCTCATTTAAGGCAAGTTTTAATTTAAATAAAAAACCTTAGTAGAGCTTCGAAACTTTTGTTTTTGCATACTATCTCTTACTTTATGCTTATTTTCATTTTATGCTTTTAATTTTGTATTAATTCTTGTGTTTGGATTTTTTTTAATTATGCTTCTACATTTTTTTGTATTTTTGTTTGATGTATGTAGTTGTGTTTTTATAATTTTGTGCTCTTTTGTATTTCTATAAATAGTCAATTTGTTTATAAATTAATAAAGTTTTAACAATTTCTTAACTTATTGTACTTTTTGGATTAATATTTTAATTACCTAAATTGTAGAAACAAAGGAATGATCATTTTAAAGTTAGTTTTCTAAAAGTCATTTCAATCATAAATAGTTCCACAATACTTGAGATATTTTAATACTTTAAAATTAACAATTTGCATAATTTTATTTTTACAACTATTATATTAAACGGTAAGGGTGTTGCAAAAGACAAAATTAAGACCTTCCCAAAGAGTCCTTGCAAAAGTTGGATACTACAGGTATTCATTTTGTTTTTATATATGTTATTAGCAAAAGGAAGTGTTGTGTAGAAAGTAACCTATCAGAACCCAAACACTCAACCAATAATGTATTTATTGATTAATTTAGTTCATGCATTGTGGTCAGTTATCATCAAGCAAAAATAATTGCCTTATAGTTTTCATCGATTAGATTATTGGGATTGCACAAACCATTTACACTCGATTGATGAGTAGCTCTAATAAAGGCATTGAAATGAAATTGTTAGTTTCCTTGATCTCTTCCTCTTAGTGGTTTATTGAAAGTGCTTCTTAGATAAGTTGGAGTTAAGAAAGATTTGCTTCTTTCACTCAAACAAGCATTAGGAGGAAGCATTCCTTCTACACTACGTGTAAAAGTGGATTATTCTGATTTTTCTACTTCTTAATTCTAGGTTATGCTTTCATTTCCTTTCTTTCTTTTACTCTAATTTCACTTAAAATGTTTAGTCTACTACCTCTGAATAAGTGGTGGTTTTAGTAACATGAGTCACATTAAAACAAAAACCTCATAATCTATGTATAAATCTTTCCATTTTAACCTTTTCAATGGGAATTTGATAACCTATATATTCAAGATAAATAGGTAAAATATGCATTATATTCAATGATAGAGAGACCTCCTTGTTTCAAATATCAAACTCCTTTACTCTTTCTTTTTATAATAAATGGCATAAAATAATTAATAAAACTTTCTTAAAAGGTTGCCAAGGTCAAAAGTGGTAAATTTGTCATCTTTGTTCTTTATGGCACTAAAAAACTAATAATGTGCTTCATCTTTTAATCGATGTCCTGCCAATTTAATTATTATCTACTCAAAACATGTGAGCATTCTCCCATATCCTTCAATTTAAGCAAAAAACTGGTATAAATCTACAATTGGGTCTAAACCAATAAAATGAGATAGCTTTAATTTATTAAATTTATGAATAATATATAGATCATATTATCCACATTCTCCTTGGGAGGGGTTTGCTCCCTTTTTCAGTCTCCTTTCTATTGCCTAAAAACTATAGTCCATAAAGGAACATTTTAATCATAGTCTTCCTTATGTTGGCTACTTTGAACCTAAGAACCTTTAAATGACTTTTCATTATTGGAATTGTTAGCTTGATAACTACCTAAGTCTACCATTTTTCTTGTTTCACAAATTTTTCCAACATTTAGTTGAGAACATAAATTAACTACAAATAACCTATAATGATAACTCCACCATCACATCTTTAGGCATTTTAAAGTCCATCAAAATTGTATTAGTGATATATAATCCTTAGTGTGCACATACCATTAATACAATTTCGACCAATATTTATTTAGATAGCAAGTAAATATAATCTATTTATCCTATGTTAAGGTCTTGCTTCTCACTAAATACTCCTAAACTATGCTTTAGTGCTAACTTGGTCAGGACCTTTCTGTAAACTATGCTTTAGTGCTAACTTGGTCAGGACCTTTTTGAGTTGTAATCAATGTAAAATCCATTAATCTTATTTTTACTAGTCTAACCTAGATTTATTACTTAGCATCAACACTTGATTTACTAATAATACAAGAGAATTTACATAAAAGACCAAATATTTGCAATTAGTTATATTTATTTAAAACTATTATGGTAAGGAAGTTAAACTTACTTATTTGCCCTAATGATTTAGGATTAAGTAACCTAACTAACCTTAATATAAAAAAGTACTCCTACTATTCCAAAACCATTACACATTACAAGGTCTAAGAAAGTATTCCTATATACAAACAAAATGATTTTCTATTACCTTATTCAAAATGAGCTCTATCAAATCTACTTATACTGTGATAGTGATAGAGGGATAGTTGCAACAACATTTGCAAAATTAAATAAACTAGTTGTTAAACTTATACATTCCACGGGTTATAAATTTTCTTCCATCTTAATTAAATACATATTTGTATAAATATTTTTTATATTAAAAATGTTATACTATATTCTATCATATTTATTATATAAATATATATATTTAATTTTTAAATTTTTTTTTAATTTATAGATTACTTTTTATGAATAAAAGCATACAAAATCAATCTTGTCACCAAGTATAGTATTCTTTATAAGTTTTCTACAATTTGCATCCATTGTTAAATGAAAAAAGTTTCAATCTAAAAGGAAGTCTAATGGAGAGTAAATGAAAATTAAATAACTCAGAACTTATCTTATTCTTCTCCTATTATTTGTAAATCACACTTAAAGAAGAAATTTATTTTAAAAAGTTCCTCCTAATATATAAAATTGGTATATATACTATTAAAGAATTCCTATTTTATAAAAAATTATACATGATGAAAAATAACTATTATTTTAAATCACATAAATCATACTTAATAGAAAAATTGATCTCAAGAAAAAGGTTGTTATAAATTCCTAAAGGAGAAGTCATATTCAAATTCATTAAAAATTTTAAATATTTCTTTTATGTTGATAAATTGAGCATTTTAAAATTTTAAATATAGTATTTATTCATAACTTGATATAATCAAGTATAACTTAGTTGAAATATAAGAGTGTTGTAGATATAACATGTTGTATAATAAAAACATAAAAATGAAGGTATAGCAATGAACATAGAGGAAAAAACATAACATAACATGATGTAGGTATAACTTTTTTTTCCTTTGGTAACATACTAATAGCTTTGCTTCTAAGAGGAAAAAAATTTCAATGATAATAGAGCCAACAAAAGAATAGAAAAATGCATGTTAAATATTAAACACATCGAGTAAAATTCATGCTAAAAGTTTGTTTTGAAACTTTTGTTCAAATCTATGCACATGAAGCTTAAAATAACTATTAAATTTGAACCTTGATATTTAAAAAAAAACCTATAAAATAAAAAATGAAACATATTCTTGATTAATTGAGAATACTTTTGTTAAAAAATTGAAATTTAATTTATTTTGTAATTAAATTAAATAAAAAGAAATTAAAATATTAACAGATTATATATAAAACTTTGACAATTTTCAAATTGATTGTAATAAAGTTAAGATAGAATATAATACTTGAAAATTGATATTAAGAAAATATTTTCAAAGTTTTAATAAACATATTTGATTTTATTTTTATATAATCTTATTAAAATAGAATAGAAATTAATTAATTTAATTTATATTTCGTATATTAAAGTTTTAACTAATCTAATGTATTTTCTATATTAAAATTTTAAAATAATTTATATTAAAGTTTTAACTAATCTAATGAATTTTAAAATAAAATTAAAATTTATCAAGTTTTACTTATACTATTTAGTAATATTTGCATCTCAAGTATAAATAGTATGAATGAACTTGAAAAAAAATGCAATAAAAGAGATAAAAGAAAGAGAAATAGTGCATCCACCATAAAATTTGGACAAAATTTTAATTAATGTATATTTATTTGAAACATATCACTTGAAAATTGGTATAAAATATTGAAAAATTTTAAATAAATAATTTTAATTTTTAAATATTCTTATTAAAAATAAAATGTATAAGTTATTCATTCAATTATTAATTTTTATATTAAAATTTTAACTTCTTTAAAAAATTTATAATATTAATAAAATATATTATATTATATTTATATTATTTTGTAATATTAACGTAAAGGTTATAAATTAAAAAAAATGGACATGTAAAAGCAA
The DNA here is from genome assembly GCA_020226215.1 of Sindora glabra. Classification (NCBI taxonomy): domain Eukaryota; kingdom Viridiplantae; phylum Streptophyta; class Magnoliopsida; order Fabales; family Fabaceae; genus Sindora; species Sindora glabra. The sequence continues at coordinate 82,099,559 of CM035229.1, forward strand.
TATACAATACATAAAAGAAAAAGAAACAATGTTTGACCTGTAAAGTATTAACAAAATCCGAATTGATTGTGTTTAATATGAAATATGACACTTAGAAAATTCATGTCACTCAAATGTTAGCAAAATAAAAAATAAATAAATTTTATTTTAATTATTAGATACTTTTATTTAAAATGGAATATATAATTAATTCATTTAATTAGTATTTTTTAATAAAATTTTTACTTTTTCAAAATTTTTCTATATTAAAAATAATTTTTTTGTATTATATTTACTTATATTATTTAGCTGTATAATTATTTGAAGCATAATTAATAGGAATGAATATGTAAAAAATTTATTTAATGAAGTTTATGAAAGAAAGAAAAATAGTGCATGTACTGTATGATTTTGAGAAAATTTTAATTAATATATATATTTAATTTAAAATATATCATTTGAAAATTGATATAAAAATTATCAAATTTTAGATAAATAAATTTGATTATAATTTTTAAATATTTTTATTTGAAAAAATTTATAATTAATTCATTAAATTAATACATTTTGCATTTAGGTTTTAACTTATTTAAAATATTTTTAATTATAAATATATTGCTTCGTATTTATAATATTAGATGATAGTAATATTTGAGTTGTAAATAATAAAAATGAACATATAAAAGGGAAAATATGTCATAGAGTAGATAAAAGAAAGAAAAACAATATTTGAGTTGTAAAGCCTTAACAATATATCAATCACTTGAAAATTGATATCATAGATGAAATCCAAATAAATAATTTGATTTTGATTTTTATAATTTTTATTTAAAACAAAATATGTAATTATTTAATTCAATTAATGCATTTTCTATAAATTTATAAATTATCTAAAATATTTTATATTAAATATTAAATATGTTATGTTATATTTATATTATTTAAAGATATTAATTAGCATTTAAGTAATAAACAACAAAAACGGATAGAAATAAAGTAAAGCACTTTATAGAAAAAAATAAAAAGAAGAGAAATTAATGCATAATTTGTGAAGTAATAAAATTTTAAAAAAATGAGATTAATAAGAAGATATGTATGAGAAAAGAAGAAGAAGAAGCAGAAAAAAAAAAAAGAATTAGCATTTTTCATAAATGCAAAGGATCCATATTCTCCTTCCTTTTGTTTTTCTACTCATGAGTTCATAAAACAATTTAGAAATATGTTATCATTAACCATTTCTTCCTGAGATTTTCTCTTCAAAGCTAAAATCATGCTACTTTAGCAATTTAAATCATAAATTTCTTTACTTCCTCTAAACTGAAAATTATTGTAAATTATGAAGTTTATGTGTATATGCCAATAATAATAGGAATAATTTCAATACAAAGAAACAAAAAGAAATGAAGACGAAAATGAAAATTGGAAACCTATTGTCTCTTGAGATCACAGATTTTTCAAACTTTCTAATTAATATGTCGATTATGTAAGGAAAAGATTTTGAAGCGAGGCCTGAAATCAATTTGTTGTAAAACACAAAAAATGATGGAAGGGATTTATAAATAGAGATAATGCAAGAGAGGAAGAGAGAAACTAATAAATATTAAAGGATAATTATGAAAAGTTTAGCATTTCAATCTTTTTTTAAAAATATATTTAAAGTATTATTGCATTAATATTTTTATTTACTTTAAATATATAAAACTGGGACCGAAACTCTTCGATCACCTTCTATATTTTAATATAGATTATATATGTATAATTTGCATTATTATATTAATGATACTACAAAAAGGTATATAAATTTATGAAAATGTCATTAATCATATTTTGTCATTAATTTATTTCTAGCTAATTAATGAGCTAATTAATGACAATTTAGCTCAACAATTGTTATTGAAAAAATTATAAATAATTTATTAATTTATGACTTATATTTAAACTATTTATTTAACTAATTTATCCCATAATAAATGAAAAATAGAATTTATATTGTATTAATGATACTAGAAACAAAGTATATAAATGATATAAATTTATGAAATATAATTGATCATGTTAACTTATTTCTAGCCAAACAAGATTTTTTTTATCATTAAAGAAATTAATTACAAAATTACATTATTACTCATTATTTTTTTATATAAAATAAGTTAATATGGGTTTTTATGGGAGCTAAAAGTGGACACCATACCTCCATATTCTCCTTAGTAGTATAAATATATTATACAAAGAATAAGTTAACCTAATTAAACTCCAAATCAGATGTTTCCTATAAAAATCTATGTTAACATAATCCTATATCTTATTAATTATGACCATGGCCCTTTACTAGTAAATCTATGTTATGCCAATAATTACAAAATAATTATAATTTTCAAATAGTTGGCTGGTCCATAAAGTAAAGGAAAAGTCCTTGAGAAGGTGACTTGTTTATTGCGGTGGAGATGGTATGGCATTTCAACATGTGATTTTAAAAATAAAAAAAATGAAAGAAGTAAGTTCAAGAATTTAAGAAGATAACATTTTACTTAAACATCTAAATTCATAAAACTGGAGTTTGATAACAATATTAGCTCAATTATGAAATAAGAGAACCTCCTGATGAGCTTCCGAAAGTGATAACCTATATAGCTACACACATTAATATTATAGGGAATATAATCTAATTGCCAACTATGATGTTAGAATTTGCCAAATGGGTACTAATATAATATTTTTATAAAGATATTATTCACTAAGGTATACAATCAAATAAACCTTCTTATAATTCTCAAATATTCTTATTCATTCATAAATCTAACTTTGTCCTTTCACAAAGATGCATGCGGATCTAGTGCATAAGCCTCAATATAACTATGCTTCACCCCATTGTCATCATCCTATAATTGTAGTGCATGCACATGCAAATTTTCCATAAGGTCTTAATCTAGTTAGTTTCATGAAAGGCATCAATAGAACTTAAACATTAAAATTTCAACCATAATATTAATTCATAAATTACATCACTACCATGCTTCTTTACATGACCTCATCTCATTTATTTATTACATAATTATAAGTACTCATATTCATTTAGTTCCCAATTAATCATGTTAAGATCATTTGTCCTCATATCAAGCGTATAAAAAGTCATATTATTGTTAAAGTCCTTGAAACATACATAGTTTTTGAAAGAAATAAGGTATAATCAATTATGTAAGTCCAAAGAGCAAGTATTTGGCTATAATTAATTACATGAACCAAAAGAGCTTATAATTGATTATATAAGCTATTATATGGGTCTAGATAACAAATTTTTGTGTTATAATCAATTATATGAACCCAGAAAGCTTATAACCCATTACATGAGCACAGAGAGCTTATCATTGATTATATTAAGAAATTTTGTTAATTCTTTTGCAAAAGCACAGTTTGTCTAACATAATTCAACATGGATTTTACTTTCAATCTTAAATCTATCCATCAAAACATCATAATCTATAAGAACTAAGTTATATTAACTAGATCCATCACTAAAATCACAAATTTCAAGCTAAAAAATGCAAGATTAAACCTTAACTCCCTTAAAAATCCATATTTGCAAAAATACCAAGATTTCTATGAAATCAATCAAAGGTTCAAGTTGAATGTTACTTACTAATTATACAAGAAGAGTTTGGAGTAACCTTGTTAAGGATTTCAATAATTAATCAAGATGAGGAAAATTTCACATTATAACATAATTTCTTTCTAAGGTTTTCTTTGATCAATTCATAGCTCAATCTTCATGGAAATAAAATAAAATCAACAATGAAACCCCTTGAGATTGAGGGTGTTGAGAATTCTTTACCTTGTTTAATTGAAGATGGAAGAGGAGAAAAAAATGAAGGAGAAGTTGTTTGTTAATGGTGGAAGTTTAATGTAGTGAGTAAATGAGGAATAATGTTAAGGGAAGGCTGTTTTGAGTGGAAAAAAAGGTTTTGACTGATTTTTTTGAAGGATAAAATGGAAGAGTTTTATATGGCTCCTCCAAATCATATGTCATTTATTTTGCCTTATTTTATAAAACTACACACATTAATGTAACTAATAATTAATAGTAACATTTTTTAATCCTTTTTACCACAACAACACCAATAACAATAATAACAATAATAACAATAACAACAAAGCTTTATCCTATTAAGTGAGGTTGACTACATGGATTACATTACATCATTGGACTCTATCAGAGACCGAATTTTTAAAAATATTATTCACCAAGAGATCCCTCTTATAATTTCCCCTATTGTCCTTTTTAACCTCCTTTTATAAGTTTTTACAAGGTTAAAGACCATGTGTTTGACTTTTCTTATTAGTGCCTTTAGTGACTTTCTTTGCACATAACCAAATCATCTTAACTAATTTTCTGTCATCTTCTTTTCAATAGGTGTCATGCCAATATTCTCTTGTATGCATTCATTTCATATCTTATCTTTTCTTATATGACCACACATCCATCTTAATATTCTTATTTTTGCTACCCCTATTTTTTGCTCTTATTATTCTTTTAAAGCCCAACATTCACTACTATAAAGTATAATTAGTCATATAGCAGTCTAATAAAACTTCTTTTTAATCTTAGCAAGTACTTTGTAGTGACAAATAACCCTTGATGCTTTTTTTCATTTTAACTATCTAACTTGTATCATGTATGTGATATATCCATCAATTTTTCCATCATTTTATAATGTATATCCTAGATACTTGAATTTAGACACTTATGGTATAACATACTCCAATTCTTACCTTCAAATTATTTATATCTTACTTTTTGTTAAATTTGTAATGTATGTACTTTATCTTACTCCTACTCAAGCGAAAACCCTTTAATTCTAATGCCTATTTTCAAAGCTCAAGTTTATAACTAATCTATTCTCTTGATTCCTTAATTAGAACTATATTATCCATAAATAGCATATATTGAGAGATAGTCTCTTATATATTCTTAATAAGAACATTCAAAACTAGATTAAACAGGCAAGGACTCAAGGTTGAGCCCTGATGTAAACTTATCTTTATAGTAAAGTCCTTTATTTTGTCTTTAGGAGTTCTTATACTTATAGTTACTTTATAATACATGTCCTGTATAGTACAGATATATGCCACACGAACTCCTTTCTTTCTCAAAATCTTCCACAACACTTCTCTTAGTACTCGATCACAGGCTTTTTTTATGTCAAAGAAAATCATATGTAAGTTTCTTTCTTGATTTTGATACCTTTCCATTAACCCCCGTAAAAGATAAATAGTCTCTATTGTAGATCTTCCTGGCATAAATCAAAATTGATTCTCTATAATCCTAGTCTTGTCTTTTAATCTATGCTCAATCATTTTTTTCTCATAATTTCATAGTGTAACTCATAAGTTTCATTCCTCAATAATCTGTACGGTTTTGAATATCTCCTTTGTTTTTATATGTAGGGACCAAAATACACCTTCTCCACTATTTGACATTTTCTTAGACCACAGAATCTCATTAGATAACTTAGTAAGTTAAAAGATACTATACTCTCCTAAACATTTCTAAACTTTAGGACTAATAGCTTTACCATTATTTATCTTTTTAAAAACTTCTTTTACCTTTCTAACTTGAATCATGTGATAATAAGTCAAATTTTATTCATCCTTTTGAATTTCTAGTCCTTCCATATCTTTAGTCAATCTTTGCTTGTCATTGAAAAACTTAAAGTACTTCTCTCATTTCTTTTTAATATCTTTATTTATAAGCAAAATTTGTCCTTTTTCATCCTTAATACACCTTACTTAATTCAAATCTCTTGTTTTCCTTTTCTTAGTTTTTGGCAAGCTTATAAATCTTTTATTTTCTATTCTTTATCCCTAAATCTTGATAGAACTCCTTAAAAGCTTTAAATCATGTCTCACTCACTGCCTTTTTGATTTTATTCCTAACCGTCCGATACCTTTCCCAATTTTCAATCCTTTTTACCATTACACAAAATTATTCATTTAATCACAACAATTCTATTTAAATTTCTCAATTATAAATTCACAAACTAAAGGGTCTTTAAAATACTTTTCCTCCTTACTTAAATCTCTTAATATCGTATCCAATAGATTAGCAATTTTCAAGTTTATAATAACAAATTCAAGCACATCTAACATCATAATACAAATTACCCAATTAATTTCATTTAGTCTAATTTCTATCATGTATCTAATTATTAAATTACCAACTTAACATGACTGGGTGTAACAAATATCCTTATCAACTTTAAGGGTAAAAATGTGTTTTCTCATTTATAAAATGATTAAGAATGATTCATCTTTTATAATAGATATTTTAAGTAAAATTGCTAATCCAAGGGTATTTAAAATGCATTTTTTTAAAATGTTTTCTCAATTATAAATTCACAAACTCAAGGGTCTTTAAAATACTTTTCCTCCTTACTTAAATCTCTTAATATCTTGCCCAATAAATCAGCAAAATTTCAAGTTTATAATAACAAATTCAAGCACATCTAACGTAAAAATATGAATTACCCAGTTAATCACATTTGTTCTAATTTCTATCACGTATTTAATTATTAAATTACTAAACAAATATTCTTATCAACTTTAAGGGTAAAAGTTTGTTTTCTCATTTATAAAAGGATTAAGAATGATACTTTTTTTATAATAGATATTTTAAATAAAGTTGTTTATATTTGGAATTAATATTTCCATAGATAGAGATTAAGATTGTCTGAGCACATTTGTTTATTAATGATTTCTAGTTCTTCTTATTTAGAAGTTAGAAGGATATTATGACTGATTTATACATTTATAAATTAATGTAAATATGATAAATATGATTCACCTAACATTATCTTTTTTTATTTTGAAGAAAATACAATTCACCCCAAACCTTGATTAAGTAACAAAAATAATATATAAGTTTTAAAACATTACATTTTATCTCTCTAAACGTTTAAAATATGTGCGATCATTCATTTTGAGTTAAGTTTAACGAAGACCTTATGCTGTCGTGACTCTTTTCTTTGTTTCGTTCCCGTTCTTTATGTTTAATTCAAAAACCATAACCAATTTTCATGGTTCCAAAGTTGAAGAACGGAGGGAATAGCGCCACAATCTTGCAACACCTCTAATATTGGTTCGGGCTAGAGGATTCAAGTGTGATAATTTGGAATGCTCGTCACAACGATGACCTCATGGACAAATAAAATCCCTGAATTGAAGTAAAACAAATGTGTTGGTGAAGTATTTTACATCAGAAACCATTTCTTTCAACATACTAGTTTTCAATTAATATATTATTGTTTTCTTCAAAATTTATACTCATATTTTTAATTTGTTTAAACTTATTTCATCGATTGATTTCTATTAAATATATTGTTTAGGGTTTAAAAAAAATTATTCAATGCTAATCCCATGAAATGAGTTTTAATACTTTTATAATCATTGACAATTTTCTTTTCTTTTTTTTTTAAGAAAAGAACGAGAAATTGAAGTCATCATGGGAAAATGGTCAACACACCAAAAGATCTCGGTTAAACTTAATTTAAAACTAATAGTTTCATGATAAAATGTAAAATTTTAGAATTCATATGCTATTTTTTGTCCGTCTCTCAAAGTTCTGAAATAACTTGTATTTGCTCTCTCTTTTTTAAGTCTTTAACTCAACTTTTGTTTCCATTTTTCTTGTAGGAAAAATGCTGCACTTTCTTGATTAACCTCCGCAAACACTATCTATTAATTTCTTAGCCTTTGACTAAACTCGTTTTCCTTTTTCTTGTAGGAAGAATGCCGCACTTTCTGATGGTATGAATCACAGTCATATGCTTCGCTGGCAGTATCGAAGGTAGTGGTTCTGCCAAGAGGGAGATGAGGAATGAAGAAATTGAAGCTTTGCTACAAGGAGCAAGTGGCTAACTTAACGGCGAAGGTTCAGGAAAAAGAGTAAGCAACGCAGGAAGAAGGGAAGAAGAAGAAGAAGAAGAAGAAGAGGTAACAGTAGCTGGCATGGAAAAAATGGATTAAATGTAATGCTGGCACCAAAGAAATAAATTGGGCGTAATGCTAACATGAAAAGAAAAAAAATGTGCAGTGCCCAACGTTAATTTGCAATAAAAGAGTTCTTTTCAAGTTGTTGTTTTCCTTGTTGTTATTGTTATTATTATTTGAAGTTATTTTTAAGAATGTAAATTAATCAAGTAATTCGAAATTAACTCACAATGAGTTGAATTTGAATTCAACTTAAAATAAGCCAAGCCTAAACCAACGGAGCTCCATTAACATACAAATCAAGTTTGAATATTACACTATTTGACTCGAATTAATCACGAACTTAAATATACTTAATAAAAAAATATATTTTAATTTTTTATACTATATATAAATAATATAACTATGTATAAAAAATACAATCATTTTAGTAAATAGTGAAATCACATGAACAAATATGATGATTTATTAGAAATAATTAATTTTTATTAAATATAATTATTAATATTATATGAAGATTGTATAAATATTTTTAATAAATTTGATTGTTAAAAAAAATTATATTGATTAGTAAAATGAAAAAATCTGTCCAATTTCCATTATATCTACAAAAGATAAGATTTTATATAATTAAATTTAAGTAAAATAATAAATAATTCAAATAAAATTGTATAAATTTATTTAAGTTCATACTTATTAAAAGCTAAAATTCAAATTTAGATATTTTGTGTTTGATGAAAAATTGGAGCTTAATAACATATTGATCAAATAAGTTCATATAAATTTATTTGAATTAGAATCGAATACAAATTATTCAAATTTAATAATATTCTTTAACTATATTCTTTTCAAATTTAAACTTACGGATTCAAGCTTTGATAAGTAAATCTTTACTTGCCTCAATTTGTTTGCAATTCTAATTGTTTCCAAGTTAATCAAGTAAAATGTGTATTTGATGCACTAGATAAGTTAATTTATATAATTTATTAATTTGATGAATAATCTATAATCTAATTTCTAAATATATTTAGTGCATTACAAGCCACTAATTTATGAATTCTTGTTTGATAATTTTCACAAATTAATTTATAATTTATAAAATAATTATTTTTCAAACTTACCCCTCTTTTTTTAATCATACGATAACTTATATACTAATTATATAAATAAATAAAATATAAGTAAAATATAAATATACAATATCATAAAATATAATTAATTAAATGTTAAATTAGTATATTATTATTCAAATAATAAATAAATAATATATAATGTTATAAGCTCAATTAATTAAATTTCAAGTAATTATATCTTTACTTAGAGTATTTTTATTACATTAATATAATTTATACTCAATAAATATGAATTAATTTAATTAATATATTTATTTATATTAACATATCTTTTTATTTTATTTTATATTTTTCAATAAATTCAACATATAATTTTGAAAAATACTTTCAATATAATCAATTAATTTATTATTTATTGGTTATAAACTTTAAGCCATTAACTAACAACTAGCTTATTAATTAGAAACTAGTTTATCAGGGATTTGCACCAAATATAACCAAAATCTAACCACTTCAGTGACTCCACAATTAGCGAAGTGAATTGATTTTAAAAATAAAAAAATAAAAACAACTGATAAGCTAACGGTCAATCTTCAAAACCAGATTTGAAATACGGTGCAATTTGACATATACAAAAGGTGGACAAAAATTTTTCAAGAAATATTTCAGATTCAAACATTAAGGCACCCAAAAAAGTACAAAAAAAAAACTGCAGGGAATAATAGCTCATTGGTCGAAACAAGAGAAAGGCAAATGGAGGAAAGTAGAAGAACAAGAGAACCAAACGGAAGTCTCAAGACAATATTTTACAGAAGATTCGAACCAATCATGCACATAAAATGATAATTCTAACCCCCCCCCCCAAAAAAAAAAAAAGAAAAAAGAAAAAAAAAATCTGAACGTCAAAATGGTGATGGCCGCCTGTGTTTATTATCACCAAATTTAACATTCGCCGCTAACACTATCATTAATCATTGATATTTAACATTCTTTCCTTTCTATTAAACATTGCAGCAGATTTGAAATATCCTTCATACCTGCCAGAAAAGAAAAGAGAAGCAGGTAAAAATCTTCACAAGGGTATGGCAACTGTTTCATCAGACAGCAAAGGGATAGACAACGACATCGTAGTAGAAAAAGTAACATGCAGGATGGACCTCTGCAAGCACTGTTATATTTCCTTTCCAACAAGTACTTTGCCTCAAACATGGACCATCATTTATTAAACACCAGCACCTTACTTAAAATCACACTATTAAAGGAAATAACATTCTAAATGATTTCCCACTCAAGCATGTCCTAATACAGAAAAATGGAGTAAAACAGAGCATATGAAACCGCAAAGTGATAATATATGTTCAATTTTTTAAGCATCCGGGTCCAGAAGAATGGTTGCAAATATGTACCACCCACCAAATCAAAAGGCATGTACCAATCCAATCTAAATACATTAAACAGGAAGCAATGACCCAGATCAAGCCGTATAATGGTTTCTACAAAATCCAGAACATGGTTGTCAGTATCACTATCTTACCAAAGATCGGAAGGGAGGGGTGGGATTGTAAATCATAGGATCATAACAGTTTGTAAGATCCTATTTCACGTCCAATATATACCTCTATTTTATATATCTGCTTATAGGTTTTTTATAAGAAGAAATAGAATTTGAGAGTATTTAAATAAGCATATATAATTAAAGAACACACATTATCATAAATTAAAAAGAATCAATAAGTCATCAAGGTACCAAGTCAACACTCAAGACATAATAAGCCATTTGGTGGCAGCAAGTAAACATACTAACACAGCACAATTCATTTCATATTTGAAGGTACGAAGTCAAAGGCTCAAATGATGGGCCTCAATATTCCTAGAACAAGCAACATAAGACAGCCAAACATTTATAATTAAAAAAAAAATGCAGTATGAAACTCCTGCATTTCATTTCACCCTTTTCTTTGTCTCTCATCACATTTTCACTCTGATACACTGGTGGCCTCACAACAGCAACCCAGCAAGCTTTGACCACTGACAAGCAAAGCAGTGACAGCAGCAAGTGGCAACAGCGGCAGCAAGGTTTCTTCTCTCCTCTGTTTTATGCACAAATTTCACACTCAATTTTCAAGGTCTGAGTCTTCTGATTGTTGGGATTTGCACAACAAAAGCAAAAAATTGGTTTTTGGTAAATGGGCATCACTTTTTTTCCTTTTTTTTTTTGTTTTTTTGTTGGGGGGGGGGGGGGGGGGCTCAACCCAACGGCATGAGCTCATTTGAAATGAAAGAATTTTGGGGATCGGAGAACTCAGTAGAATCATGCAATCCCACCAGGTGAACCGATCCTCCACTTGTGGATCAGAGATCCCACCTGATGAGAATTCCAAAAGTGAAGAGGCACTTCCACATTCATTAGAGGGTCCAATGACAAGAGCTAAAGCTAAGAAGATCAAGGAAGGATTTCAAGGGCTTATGGAAAGAGTTTGGATGCTTGAAGAAGCTAGATTAGAAGAGAACAACAAAATCATAATATGCATTATAGCTAATCAGCACTAAGTGATATGCATTCCAAGGAGTGGCCCCCACATCACCGCCACATCAGCCACAATCCATGTCACTGCCACATCATCAAGAAGATGGTGCCACATCATTGCCATATCAGCCATAGTCCTAGTTGGCACCACCTCATCTTATTTTCTATTATTTGATGTTTTGGGCTTTAAAATAGCAGTTGGGCTTTCAATTTGTACTTATTTTATGCTGCATCACTTTACAGTATTTTGGACTTATTTTGGGCTTTATTTGAGCCCATTTGTCAATTAGGGTTTTAGAGAGTCAATAAGGAGGCTTGTTCCTTATTCTATCACAATTCAGACATTTTGAGAAAAAAGCTGATTGCTTGTGAGGGTTTTCTCCCTAGGTTCTTGTATGAACTTGAAGACTTATCAAAGGGCATTCAACCTTTGTGGCGTCAAATATATCTCTTATTGCTTCCAATTTTCCTCTTTTCTGAAGCATGCCGGGAATATCATTCTTTTTTTTACTTTGATTGCATCTGATTTGGGAAAGATCCAACAATTTCACATCACCACCTCCTTCCGTTTCAGCCACCATTTCAGCATGAATCGCTAAGCTTCACTCATAGAATTGTGCGATCCTACAAGTTGGATCACAATTATAACAGCATTGATCCAGAATACCTAAATAGCAGCATTGGAAGCCAGTTAGGGTAAGAAGTGGAAGGTACTGGATAGGGTATTAAGATTGACTTTCAATTTTCTAGAGCCAAGGAAAGACGCTGCTGGGGTTGAATGATACTATTATTTGGGGTACACAAAATGGCAGCACAACAAACACAGATTTCTAAGCTGGCTTTCCTTAAGACTAATAACAAAAAGACAAACCCAAGATGGGTCTATAAGGGAGATGAGTATTTTGGCCCAAAAAAACTATAGAAGTAGGAAGTAGGAGCCACTGTTAAATTGTAATTACTCAAACTTTCTGAAAGGGCATTTCTATAGCTCCATCATTTCCAAAAGAGCAAGATTATCGACAATAGGTTTTGTGCCACTTAAATATGAAACCAAATGTGTAACAGCATAAATATTTCTAAGTCTTATGTGTTTCAGCAATTGATATGAAGGAACCGCCAGTGATGACAAATCTATACATAAATAACAAGTATTGATTTGAGATACCAGTACAAAGAAATTCCTTCCTAGACATTCAATATCGATCATTTAATGATGACTCATAAATCTAAATACTGCCCAAGCATTTATCATAATTATTGCCATCTACGTCAAAGTTACCCTACAAGAAAGGATTACCTATTCTGCTTGCACAGATCCATCAGACCTCACTTCGCTCAAGAACTCTCACAACACTGTTACTAGAAGAATTGGATAAGTTATTAAACAGAATTTCATATTTCATTTGATGAAAACACATAAAAGCCAGAACTCTTTCTAGAAGATTGTTGTACAGTCCAATCCTCAAGCTAAAAACATCTAAAGGCTCTAGACAAGTCAAATGTATTAGAAGCTCATATCAAATCCACACCAATCTCTTTTAGACAACTGTGAACAATTCCCTGTGAAATATGACATAAAAATATTAAAGCTTATTAAAAGGGAGCTCTTCTTACATTTATAATTTTTATCTTCATCATGCGGTGGGTGTGGCTGTTACACCATACATTTATTATTGGACTATGTCCTTAGCTTGCATTCGATATAAGACAGACCATTGATCTGTCTAGGCAGTTACTGATCAGAGGAAGGGATCTTCCCCTCATGCTGCTATATTATCTACACTGCTGGCTGACAGTCCCAACACAAACGTCTGACTAATAATGCTAAAAATCTGCTTCTTACCATGCAATGAGCCTTAAGTCTTGACCATACGAACTACTCCCCAACCAAACATTCATCCATTAACCAAGCAACATTATCTGAAACTAGCAGCTGTATTATCTCATTAACGAGGTTGGAAATTTGGGACGTTCCCTGCTCCCTCTTGTTCTAAAGAGGAAAAATTTTTGTTAGACCATTCCCTAGACACCCCATAACAGCTCGTTAAATGAAAATGCCAGCCATCCATATCTAAGTCGTCAACACAGATACACATACATTGTCCTGGACAAAAAAGAGATACGTTTGCAGCACAAACGCTCTCAAACAAGAAGAACAAACAAACATATAAACTTAATGCTTGGCAGGAATATAGACAACCTTAATAATAATTACAAGCATAAATTGCAACTAAACAGAGCAAAGAAAAGGAGCTCAAACAAAAGATAGCAGGAAGTTCCGAACATACCTTTGGATCAACAACTGTTCTTAATCGAGATCTTCTTGTCTGGTCTCCGAATCAAAACTCCGATTTCCTCTACTTCCAGGATTTGATTCCCCACTGTTGTTTCCGCCGCTGCTGTTGGCATTGTCAATGTTGCCTGTCTCGGACATAGAAGCAAATTGTCTAAACGGCCAAGGAAAATTCAAAGGAACTCTAAACGTTCGTTCTGCTAGCCCCGGCGAATTACCAGATTCAGCCATGCCAGCATTATCGCCATTACTACCATCAGAAGAATGGCCAGACCCACCAGACCCTGCAGATTGGTTTCGAGTCTCACGGGCAGAAGCCCCTGTACGCGTCCTTTGCTCATAGTCTGGATCATCAGTTGGCAACTCGTACCGGCAAACAGGACAAGAATTGTGCATTTCCAACCAAGGCAGAATGCAATCCTTATGATAAATGTGTTTACAGGGCATCTGTTTTGCCTCTTCCCCATGCTCAAACGTGTCTTTACACACTGCACACTGCGATGAATCCGAAGCCAACAACTCATCCATAATCTTGATATCAGGAAGCCCCTCGATGGCCGATTTCGAAGCTGGTGGTGTTCCATATCGGTTCGGATCATTCTCCGCAAGCTGTTGAATCAATTGCTCAAGACCAGGGCCGAAAAAGTAATCACCGAGGCTGAGGTTTGCAGGAAGACGAACATCCCCACTTGGGTCACCCGAGTTCTCTATAACAAACTGAACATTAGCACCACCGGCTCTGAGGGTTTGAAGATAGTTCTGAAGGAATAAGAATGGGTTGAACGTATTGTCGTCTCCAAATGGCGACGATCGGTTCGGCCTACCACCGAACAGAGCTGACAGATCGTCGAATACCGGTCCACCAGAAACACCGTCGCTGCCGCCTCCCGTGGATGAGGTAGAAAATATGAGAGGAAAACCACCGCTGCCGCCACCAAACTCGGAGCTGAAAGAAAAGAATGGATTGATAGGGTTAGGGTTGGGGCTAGGGATTGGATTTTCAACCTCTTCGACGAAGCCACTGTTGCAATTAGGACAAAGGAGATCAGAGGAAGAGGAAGGAGTAATGGAGACGGTGCCGTTGCATTGGTAGCAGAAGTATTGTTGAGGAAAGGTGGAGGTAACACCAGCAGCTGCGCCCCCAGCATCACCGCCGCCGTCCCCGCCGGAAGAAGACATAGCAATCTGAATAAACGGAAAAGATAATAGAGCAAAAGAAGGTTGATAAAGAGAGAAGATAAAGCGCGAGTTATGAGGAGGATGAAACGAAGACTAAGCAGAGAAACGGAAAATGAAAACCAATCGTGGGTAGACGCTGAAATAATGCACGCGCCGACGTCGGATCGCGCGACCAAACGCGGACTGGTTTGACATTCTATTTACATCTGAATCCTTATAAAAGAAATGTCTAATTAAATTTTTGATCTCCAAAGTATAGTTTGATGGCATTTAGTCCATTGAAAGTTTTATTCTATTTTGATCCCCAATTATTAAAATAGGCTCAAATTGAGTCCATCTTGCTAATTGCCATTTAAATTTGGATAGCTAGTCTACATAGCAAAAAAGTGTCTGATATAACATTATAAGTTAGAAAAAAACATAAGATCCCTTTTCAGATGACTATCTAAAGAACAAATTCATTCCACCATACTCATTCTTTCTGCTTTAACCTAGGCACGCTTCATCTAAACCTCTCCCATTTTAGCTCGGCTATGGAAACAAGTGGCAAAACTAAATTTTTTCAAGTTTGTAGCATGAGAAATAAGTTTTAAAATGTTATGACTATGAGGAAGAGGCAAGCTTAAGAACATCCTAAACTTATGAAATCAAAGAGTTAAGTGGCAATAAAATGTTATAAAAATCAAGAAGTCAAAGCTGAAGTATAAAAGGAAAGGTCAATGCAATACCAGTTAGTGTAGTATTAGCCAATATAACTTTAACTAATGTAGCATCAATTAGTTTAACACTAACCAGCACAACACTAGTCATAAGAGAACCGGCTAGTGCAACAAATCCTATAGTAAGAGGTCTAACATAGTACAGCAAACAATGTGAGGTTGCCAACAAAAAATCTAAAGGAAAAATTATGCAAAAAGCCTTTAGTGATATAGATTTATGTATAAAGCTAAAAAAGAAGGTATTCGTAAACAAATAAAAACCTTGTGTTACAAAACAAACATTGCAATCTATGAGTTCGAATGGCAAAAGGAGGCTTAATCATGTTATTTGCACACAATGCTAAAAGTAGACTTAAGTTGCTATATTTAATATATTTTAGAAGCCATTCTAATTGGCATTTGTCTTATAAGAATCCAAGATACATTAAAATTTTGGATTATGTATAACTATTAACATTAGGATTGCTTTGTGAGCTATTATAATTGGCATTATTTTATTGAATGATTAGCTATATAAAAATTACCTTGATTTTAATTTTTACTTTATCTTTATTTTATATTATGGTAATTAAAGAGCAATCAATGGAAATTGCTTTAATTTATTTTGATGTTTGTTTTTACTGAGATCAATTTACCTTGAGTGATTCAATCATGAGAAGGAAAGCTTGAGTTTTATCGTTCCAAAATGGCCATTATCCCATTATATTAGTTTTTTGCAAATAGTAACATATGGACAATCATGAAATCAAATGACAAACAATCATAAGAATAATTCTCACTGATTTGAATTTTTTTAATTTAATTTGCCAAGTTTTATTTTTGGGTGTTAATAATAAAATGGTGCTCAAATTAATGATAAATTATTTTCAATACCTTATTATTGTATACCTCTAAAGGTACTTATTTTATTAAAATCAAGTCTATAAATATTAATTTAGTAGTAATTGAAAATATTATTATAACTTACCTTACTTTACTAAAATTAGGATTCATTTTTTGACAAAAGTCAATATTAAATTTGTTTGGTCAATATAACAAAATAGGAAAATCTATTAATATAAGGATTGGTTTTACTTTCCTTTACTTGTAGATAGTAATATATAAGGTTTACATTTTAGAAAACCCATATAAGGATCCCATGGCGAGTTTAAATGTATTTTGTACCAAGCATTGTTGGATGTCATTATATTGTCTTTAATATATCTAATAATTATTATTCATCTTATTGGTAACTTGAACAAGCTCATTACTTGTTAATAAATTATGGATGATTCTAATGCAAAAGCTATGTTCTCAAGTCTTTGATTATATTAAAATGCTCAAATTTTTTAGGTGAACTGCTACCCTTGGACTTTCCAGAATACACAACTAATTGTTTAGATATTAGCTTTAATTTTTTTCATTTATTCCTTACTACTTAATGATTAAGTTTTAATCTTTTTCATTAAGCAATTTTTTTTATAGCAGTTGATTTGATATATTTTTAAAATTTACTAAAGTGTTGTTATATATATGACTATGTGGTATATAATGATTGGTGAATTGTTAGCACTATCAAGCTTTTGAAAGTCCAATTTTATTTGTTAGTCTCTTACTTGGATCTTTATGTTGTTTATTTTATTAATTTGAGAGTAATCATTTCATAAGATGATTTAACGGTAAACAAAATTCACAAGGTATGCATATATCCTTTAATGTTGAATTCTAGTGTTATGTACTAGCATTGCTCAAAATTAGGTGTAAAGAAGGTAAGTGTTTTGTCTTTAGTCATTAGACCTAGTGTTGGATATAACCTAGCTAGTTATTTTATTTTATTTTTTTGCTTGCTAAAAAATGCCCTTGCCCTTTAGTTTTGTTTTGTTCTTTGCTCTTCATCTGTCTAAGAAGTGCACTTCATAAGAAAAATAAGAATTACAAGTGTTTTCTTTCTTTACATTTCAAATTTTATAAAATAGGTCTCCTTTTAAACAATTTTAGTAGTTCATGAACAAATTCAACATGGAGTAAGCTTTACCATTAGCTGCAATAGCTATGTACTATACATTGGACAAATAAATTGGAAAATAGAACAAATTTAGGATAATAAAAGGGGCATGATTTCATTAAAAAAAGAATCACTGTATTGTTCTTCTAATACCATTATATTCCAAAATAAAGTATCACTCGAACCTCAACAAAATACTAGAAATTACATAAAAACATACACTAAACCCACTAAAAATCAGACTCGTCTTGCCAGTAATTTAACCTTTAACCCCCATCACCTCTATTTTACAACTTTTAATAGTAAAAACAACTTCATCACCATTGAACTTATGAAACATAAGCCTAATACATATAATTTTTTCTTATGTTCTAAAAGATCAACCTTTCTCAATAATTCCTTGATTGTTCCTTTTTGTAATTTGCTACCTCCTCATTGTATTAAGCACAAAAGTTGCAACCATATTTTCCTTTGTGCACCCATAAAAATAGTAGCTTGGATTGTCATCAATCAGGATCTTATAATACTAACATTTCTATCATGACCTTAACTTGATTTTAACTACCATAGAACCAGTTACTTAATTTCCACAAGCTTACTTTGATAAATTTCCTACACTTATAATTAGCTTAATA
This sequence comes from Sindora glabra, assembly GCA_020226215.1. Lineage (NCBI taxonomy): Eukaryota > Viridiplantae > Streptophyta > Magnoliopsida > Fabales > Fabaceae > Sindora > Sindora glabra. The sequence goes on from CM035229.1 coordinate 82,117,931, forward strand.
ACCATAAAGAGAATATAAATTGATCAATGAGACTTTCGTATCAAGTTACGCAAGAATTTATAAATTAGCAATGAAGTTAAAGTTATTTATAACCTTATGAAAAAAGGACAAGCCATACTAACTCTCTTAAAATCAAAGGTTTACTATTTGTAACTTTTACTTCAGACTTATATGTAGAATAAGACCCAAAAGATATCTTATATATAAAATGTTCAATGCTACCAATAACTAGTATAAAGGCTTTGCAAGAAACATATCTCGGTAGTAGTGGTGGTGGTGGTAGCTTAACCTAAGTATTTGCAAAATAGCACATTGAGAAGTGAGTTTAAAGCTTAGTGAAAAAATACTTAATATAAGTAAATATACAATGCAACATCTTATTTACTAAACCATTTTATAAATTATTATTAAAAGAAAAGAAAGTCAAAGAGTCATCATAATGTTTGGTAATCTAAAGGCTTGATTTCCATTCATAATAACTTAATCACAATGCATAAAGATAGTTAGCAACCAAAAAGATGTCCATTTCATAAAATATTAAAATATAATCTCAAACATAGGTATATACATGCACCTTGTGACTCCCAAGTCATCTTTACATCCTTCATAAACTTTCAATTCTTATCCTTTTAAGATATACCTTATAGCTTCCACAAGCATACTATCATGAAATTTTCATCTAGTTTTACATCACCCTAATCACCTTACTCTTTTCATTATTATCCTAAGGCTTTCAATATTTTCAAGTGGCTATATGTCATGTTCATCTTAATTGTCATTAATATCATATTTTCATGTAAGACCATACATCAAATTTTTCATCACAATTTCATATTCAAATTCAATAATAGCACAACTTAAGTATCATATCATTTCTATCTCCCATATTATAAGTCACCCAGTATGCACATTTCTTAACTTTAATCATGATTTAGAGCAATTCTATAATTATTGAGGAGTGATAGATCATTGATAATTCAATATAGAGTTTAAATTGTAAGATAAGGTAAGTAAAGCACTTTGCAAAGCCTTTTGGCCCTTTCAGTAACATCTAAAAATGGTAAAGCACTTTGTGAGTTACTTCCCAACTTCACAAAATTCTATCCATATAAAAGCTTTAGAAAGGCTTTTTGTGAAGTTTGGTAAAATTGCTTTCAAAAGGAAGTTCTTTGTAAAGTATTTCCTAGCCCAATATAATCTAAGCTTGAGAAACCTTTTGTGAAAGGGTTTGTTTATAAGTAAGGTCCATTTTTTAGCAAATTTTTTCACTATTTATTGATATAAATTCCTATCCAATGTGTTTATTACTTCATCAAATCAATTTTTGGTAATAAATATACTTATTTAACACTTCTCATGAAAAATTCACTAATAAACTCAATCATATCATTGAAATCATCATATATCCACATTTGCATATAACATTCAATATATAAGTAAACAACAAATTTCTTAATGATCTAATGAATTTAAGGTAGAACATTCATTTATCCAGTACAAAAGAGATTACTAGAAGGTTAGGTGGAAGGTTTCACAATCGTAATTACATAAAAACCTAACTTTTCAGGGTTCCAACTCTTAAATGAGCTAAAAATTCATTAACTTTCTTTGAATCAAGAGGGAATAGAGAGGAACCTTAATAATAAAAGTGTTTTTACCTGATTAGATAAGGAAATTGGAAATAAATCTTATTTTAGTTCACCAATTTTAGCAAAGAAAGATGGAAAGGAAGACAGAGTTTTAGAAATGTTAAGGGATTTTAGGAAATAAAGAGGGAAAAAGGGATAGGTTAATTTTAGTCAATAGAGGCTAAAGGTATTTCAGGAAACTTAATCCAAAATCTTTTCTACACTTATATACTCACTTCTAGTAACTCAAAACTTTATACTATATAATTCTATTGAATTTTTCTCATTCAGTCCTCGTGAATTTCATACTCCCATATTCTTCAAATTATCAATTTTATTTTATTCTACACTTTACACATAAAATTTTTAATTTACCTAGATTCATTAGTCACCTAAATTATTTCCTTTCATAATCTAAATTCTAATTTATTATATTTTAAAGAAAGTGTAATAGTTTCATAACTTATTTCTCATACTAGAAGCTTTAGAAGATACAATTTTGCCACTTATTCTTGTAACAAAGATAAATTGGGAGGGGTTTAGATGAAGTATGCCTTAGGTTAAAAGCAAAAAAGATGAGTACAACGAGGTGGGTTTGCTTTATAGATAGTTATCTAATGAAGGAAGAGACCTTATATTTCTTTTCACCTCATGATACAAAATTTGACACTTTTTTGCCATGTTAGCCATCCAAATTTAAATGGAAGCTAACAAAATGGACCCAATTTGGACTTATTTTGATATTTGGGGACAAAAATAGAATAATTTTTTTTTAGGAAATCAAATATAATTAAATTATATTTTAAGGGGAGTAAAAATATAATTAGGTCTAAAAGAAATTCATTTTTTATATTATTTTTTTTCGTTTATTGTTTAGAGGATTCTACATTAAAAGTAACATTTTGTTGCACATATGCAACAACATTCCAACTTATAATTATTAACATATGTCTTAATTTTTATATTAGTAAATAAGATTTCCAATAAATAATAAAAAATTTTAAAATATGATTTTTGTGCAATTGCATTGGTTAAACTTTAATGATATTTTATTGATATTTATAAACTTTATTTTCTATCATATATGAAGTTCAAACCCAAGATTATAGGTGTGTATGTTAAATGCATTATTACTCATACAATTCAAAAAAGTTTAGTGATATTTTAAAGTTTATTTGAATATTGAAATGATAAAATCAAATTACACTTACTTTTTTTAAAGTTTAATCTTCCTTTTATTTCAAAAGATATATACTTACTTTCTTTATTTTTTAAAATGTGGTATGGTACTTACTTTTCTTATTTTTTAAAATGTGGTGTGGTGAATCTGTGTATAATATGATAAAGATAAAAGGTAGGTATATTCCAAAAGAGAAATTAATGCACATTTCTAAAAATAGAAAAAATGTGAATATAATTACACTAATATTTATTAATAACAAAATAATATTAATAATTTTTAATTATTATATTAAAATCTAAATTTTATCTTGAAATTTTATTATTTTTTATTAAATTTTATTAATATTTTTATTATATAAATAAAATTTTAAATAAAAAATAACAATACCAAAAAGGACAATTCCATTATCATCAAATGGCTAAAATTCTGTTGCATTGTATTTGCAATATAATAGCATGTTTGTTATGATAAAATGGAATGAAAAACAATAAAGAAAAGTTTATTTGTTTAGTAGGAATTATGAAATGAGAATGACCACATTTAGGGTGCCAATGAGCAAAGCCACTCATGAGTATCTCAAGATTAACTTATAAAAAGTTTGATTCAAGTTTATTTTTAAATTAATTGAGTCTAAATGAGTCGAACTTGATTAATGCATGAGCCAAGGTTGAGCTTTTTATACTTGATTTGAGCTTTTTATAAACTTAAATGAGCTTAATTATAAAATATTATTTTATTTTTATAATATATTTAATTAATATAAATATAATTTATATTATTAAGGTGTAAAATAATATAAATAATATATAATATATATTAAATAAAAGTTAAGCTCAATTAAACTTTTTTTAAAGTTGTCTAAACTAGTTTGTAATTTAGGTTTAAGCTCAGCTTAATTACTTTAATATTAATTAAAAATTCAAACTAAATAATATACTATTCATTTAAATTTGAATAAGTTCGAGCTTAATTGAAACTCGAGCTTAAGCTCAAAATTTTTTAGCTCAACAAGCTCAATCTCAATCTCAAATAAGTTATAACATGGGGACCAAACTACTTTATCTTTTTTCATACTAACTATGAACAAAGCATTTACAAATATATAATGTTAAAGCTAAGAAGATTATTGATGAAACCATACCACACCGGTGCCTTCAATTAAAAATTCAATAACATTCATTAACTTTTTCATCATTTCTCTAATTCTTACATTAAACAAACTTATAAAAACTATCCCAAAAGCAAAGTGAAGTTAATAATAACACCTATGCATGAGTTCACAAAAAATAATTTTTTTAACATTCATATCATAAAATGCTAATGATTGTATCTAGAAGAATAATTTCTTATTACCACTATAACGTGTTGGGTACTTTTTTGTAAAACAAAAGTTAATAAATTGAACTTATAGATAAATTTACATTTAGTAATAATTATAAATAATAAGTAATAAGTTGATTACACAAAAAACAAACCCAATATTAAAGGTTGGAGAGAGAATTTTTCTTAAATTAAGCAACTAAACAAGATCAAACTTTGAAAGCCTTTCATAATTCCATAGGGCTTTCAATATTTGCATCATTACTTTGCAATCTCGCATGTACAAAATATGCATAAAATTTTCTAAACCAACTAATTTAGATAATTTTGTTAAAAAATTGTTCATCCAAGAAGCTCTTTCAAATTATCTGTTAGAGCATAACATGCCACATATAAGATTAAATGCATATACAGAAGAGCAAAAATTAGCGAACAACATCTTTGCATGAAATCAAAAACTAGTTTTAATACAAAATTACATTACAAAAACACATAGATAACTGTAACAAATAAGAGTCACCTAATATATCATAGATAATAGGGTGCAAAAAGCTAGTTCATAAAATACAATGATTCTAATAAAGTCTTAAAATTTATTTATCAAGGATATTCATAGAAAGAGTTTGCCTCAATAGTATTAGCACCTTTATCCAAAAGATTAATCAATTTCAAGATTGCAAACATTCTTCCTTGTAAAATTAAATCAACTAAGAAAGAAAAGTAGAAGTATTTAAATTGTTATAATAATAATATGAATAAGCTAAGAAATGAGGAAGTACGCCTTATTTATAAAGGTTCCCTTTATTATAGCACTATGAACCTAAATAATTGCTTCCTTTTTTACAATAATAAGAAAATGGTTGCATTTTAAAAATTCTAAAATGATGGTTGGAAACTAAAAAAGGTGATAGCAAAAAGTTCATAACTTAAAGTTTTAGCAAGTGCTAGTGGCATATTTCCACCCAAGCTAAGCAATTGATGAGAGACTTCTTCCATTAAATACAACTTTTTTTGTGCTTATTTGGTTCCTTAGAAATTGTAATTTGGAAGAATTTTATTATTCATGTAATTGATCTTATCATTATTTATGTCAACCTACCTCCCTAGAGTAAAAGATACAACATGTGTTCCAAATAAAAGTTCCATGATCGTAGTTCACTGAGTTTGTCCATTTAAGAAAGCCAAAAGGTTTTGGAGAGACTTATAGTTCTTGCAACATTTTCAAATCTATATATTAAATCTTCAATGAATAGGAAATAAATATAGTTAGCTTGAGCTTAATATAATATAATCATGTTAAAAATCTCAATCTTAATTTCCAATATAAAAAGAAAAGTTTATTACAATTTTTAAGCTAGAATGATTAGAATCCCATGACTTAAAAGTTCATGATCCTTCATATAAGCTTGTTAAGATTATTTTGCCAAAGCTTTTTAATTAATGTTAACTCTAGAACAAAATGATCTAGAATCCAAGAATTGTATAAGGTATATCTAAAATTAGCACTTTATTTCTTAGGCAACCTTTAAAAATTAATAGATTTAAATTAACTATATAGAATGTAATTTTCAAAAAATGATTTTCTTTTATATGCCTAGTATAGAAAACTTTTGACAATGTAGAGTTCATTTTTACAAAGTAGAATGGCAAATAATAATGAACAAAATAATTTTAGGATGCAAAATCTTAAAAGATGTAAAATGCTACTAATTCACACGAAAAATTTTCATAATGTAAAATAGTGTGATGCTTGTACAAACATTTAAACCAAGCAATCAGATTGACATGTACATTAAAATAATCCTTCAATAAGATGAAAGTAGAACATCTTTGCACTTGACCTTTCATTTTCTTATGCAAGTACCTCTATCATCTCTAAACAAAAGCTTAATGCTAAGATTTTTCAAAATAAGCAATTGAATAAGTGAATGTAGAAGCCAAGGCAAAGAGTTTAGTTTCTAACTTGTTAAGATTAAACCTAAATTTTAATAATTACTAATTTGTGATTATTTTCTATTTTAAATGATTCTCCTATTCAAATTAGGATTGATATCAATTTGATGTCATTTCCTTATCTAATTTTTTATCCTATAAAAATGTTATATTTAGATATGAACAATTTGTTGAAAGATTGATGTGAGATAAAGGAATTTAATTTGTAGTCTCCATAAAAGTTACTTGAAATTTTACAATTAATTCTTACTCTTTTAATGAGATTATTGAAATTGAATACTATATACATGTATATGAGGTGTGAGTTTGAGAGTTCTTATTTGATTTTTATTTTTTCTTTTAATTCCTTTTAGTCGATTTATTTTTTTATCTTTGCTAGTAGAGTAGGCTAGAGGTTAAACCACATTAACTTTTTATGTCTTGACTTATGCCAACATGCACTTTTGCATCATCATAATCATTTGAGAAAATTTCCCACCACAATTAAAGCAGAAAAGGAAAATTTTTAAGAGATTCATTGTTTGTTCATCATCCTAAACATGATAATCACTCTTGCAATAAACATATGCATAAAAAGATAACTACTTCTATTACTTAGATTTCTTAATACATCAAAATATAAGTGTTTTTGTATAATATATATGTTGTATAATTATGTCATCACTACAAAATATAATCTTGCTAGTTTATTAAGGATTTTTTTCTATATTATAGGAAAATGCTTTAATTTTCCCTCTTTTTTTATCTCCTTTTCATCTTAGTGCTACAAGTAATGTTAGAGTGTTTAGATTTTAGGCCTATTTTACTATTTTTAAAAATAATTTTTTTATTTTTTAAAATAAAAAATTTATTGAAAAATTATTTTTAAAAAATTATAAGTTAGAAAAAACATTTAGATGCTTTCTTAAGTTATTTTTTTATTCATGATATCAATTTTATAATTAAATAAAATACTTTTTATTTACAACACTAATTACTTTTTATTGTTTATTTTTTTAATTTAAAAATAATTTTTTTGAAAAGAAACAAATTTAAAAATAATTTTTGAAATAAAAAAATAAAAATATATTAAAACACATCCTTTATCTTTTATGAAATTAGGATAGTTTATTTTTGTTTATCTAGCTCATTTTTTACTAAATAGATAGGCAAGGCTAAGTATGGTACGACCCAAGAATAAGAGTTTTTTTTAGGCCTATCAATACTTGCCCGAAGACTTATTGTATATATCCTTCTTTGATAAACTATGTATAAGTACATACCTAAAATAGGATGGGAAATCGATTATGAATTCACCAATACCTAAAAAATAAAAAGTTCCTTAATAGAGATGGCAATGGCTTGGGTTTGTATAAATTCAACCTAAATTCAATTAAATTTAGACCCATTGAGAATCCATTATTTTGAATCTATTAAAGATTCATATCTATTAAGAATCTAACAAGATTCGATTAAGAGATTCAAAATAGATCCATTTGGATTCACTAATACAAATATAATTTAAAATACTTTTAATAAAAAATAAAAATTTATTCTTTTTTTAGTAATTATATTTATAATTATGAATTATATTTATTTTCTCATTTACATTCATTTTTATCTTGACCATATTATCCATATTAACTTTAGGATAAATATAAGTTGTATTATTCCTATTGATAATAATCATATTTGATAATTTTGAATTATATCTATTTTTTTATTCATACTTATTCTTATTTTGACTTATTCATATTATCCATAATAACTTTAAAGTAAATGTGACTTGTATTAAGTCAACTTATAAATAATTATTTATTTATTTATATTATAATTAGATATTTCTATATTATATAAATTAATATTATAAAATAAAATAATATTATTTTAAAATATTTTTATAATATAATATAAATTTAAATATTTTTAATATTATTTATCTTAAATAATCTATTAAAATATTTTTATATATATGATAATATTAATTTTTATATAATAATATGTTAATAATAAAATATGTTATTCAAATAGATTTAACATAATATCTAAAAGAGATTTAAAGCCCATTATATATTTGTAAGAGATAACTTGTATATTGTACAAATTAATATTAATAAGTACCTAAAAAGAATTCAAGATTCATTGAATATTTAATAGGTAAACTTAAACCCAAACCATTAAGCAGCAGATCTAATTTTAGTAAGATTTATTGGGTAAATATTCATTAATTTGGATAAGACCCATTGGATATGAGTATTTTTTCTATCTTTATTCCTAATTGACTTGTTATCTAACTTTATTTTCCAAACTCTGCTATAATATAGATATTATAACTAGTTATACCGCTATTCAATTTTTCTGATTCCACCTTTATACTTACTCTATGAATTAATTTAACTCATATAATAGATTATATGTATACGCTTTGTTCAAGAATAAAATAATTTGGAGAAGGTACAACAATGATATGAGTTAACAAATGATTGAGGTCGAGACTACAATACCCTAGTACTATTCATGGGACTTACCTTAGACAGGTGGCCTAATGAACTGAAGATGTATGGCTTTCCCGAGTTACTTTTTGATTATTTTCACTTGGCCTTTATACTCTTGTTCGAGAATAAAATAATTTAAAGAAGGTACAACAATGATATGAGTTAATAGATGATTGAGACTGAGACTATAATGCTCCAACACTGTTCATGGGTAACTCACCCTAGACAGGTGGCCTAACAAACTAATGATGCATAGCCTTCCCAGGTTGCTTTCACCTAGCCTCTATACTCTTAGTTGAAATTGGCAAATCATCCTTCAACTTTCCTATTTTCCATTTGTTGCCTCAAATTAAATAACAAATCATTAAATCATATTTTATTAAAATATTTTCTCATTTCCCCTTTATTTTGTAGACTGCTCGAATAGGAACTCCTTCGTCTTTTCATCCATGCTTCTGTACTGGGTGCCAATCAAGCATTCTCGATGAAACCCTCATCCTTGATGCCAGCCTCTATTGAACTGGGTTTTCCTCATCATCTTTGTCCATGTCCTTACTCAGTGTCATCCTAAACTTTTTCTTAAGCCTTCATCCAGGATGTAAGTTGTTAGGGTCTAGTACTCTTTACCTAAATTTGTTAGTAGGTTGGTTCTTATGTTTATAAATAAATGGAATTAGAGTGGAAGTCACTCTTTGTTAATTGGTATCATATCCTAGGAGAAAGTTATCCATTTGTCCTACCTATGATTTAAAGTGGGGAGATTTTTTTTTTGGATCTTGTAGTGCACTCTAAATTTTCTCAATGTTAGTGGTTTGTACTAGGTGGAAGGAAATGCAGAAGTTAATTCAAATCTCAAGAAAATCACAAACTCATTAGGTTTGATTGAAATTTATAGTATCTGCAATATGCATTCTTCCATTTTATTTTAGAGAAGAAGAAAATTTACATTGTTCCTTTTCCAAGGAGTGAGTACTATGTTTATGTTGTAGGATCGTAACTCCATTCAACTAATAATAAACACCCAAAAGTGGTTGAAGTTCCATTTAAGGTTGTATCTAAGGTTAGTTTGTCATTTTCCTTATACAAACTCACTGCTACTATGGTCTTAATATGTCTAGAATTAATTATTTTTTAATTTATACTAGATAGGTTACTAATATGGACAATCCTAGGTAGATTGAATAAATTAAGTGTGTCTTAACATTGAAGTATATTAATGTCAATGTATGTATGTTGGTTACAATTGCAGTAAAGAAACATAAATACCTATAAAAAAAATAAGCAGCACTTATCTTATTCAACCCAAACTTTTCAAGAAACACTTAAAATTCATCGAGTTGATGGGTTGTGAAAACTAATGCTTAGTTCTTTGTACTAGTGCTCAAGAATGAGAAAGTACTTATTTCTTGTCTATGGGCACTTACTTGTTTACATAATGGTAAAAAAAGGGAAAAACCTTTGAATTTGAGAGATTGAACTATTTTTTAGTTTGAGTGCTATAGATTTCCCTATGAACCAAACAATGAAAATGTCTGCCATTTCTACTATTGATGCTTAGTTTTTATTTTCTAGCAATTGGTAATCTCATATACAAGTCTATCCAATATCAAGATGTTTGGTCACTATGTTAGGTTTACTTAAGGATAAAGATTCAGGACTGACAGATGCAAATCACTTGGCAATTGATGAAAATAAGAAAGCATTATATTCTGATTAATTGTTGATAGTCCATTTTGAATAAGGAAAGCATGTTAATCTGGTTAGTGACACATGATCGAGCTCTAGTTTAAAGAACTTTCTCTCATGGTTTTATCCTGTATATGAGCTAGTGTGTACTAGTTGTGTTGTGCTTAAGTATAATGAATTTAACCTTTAATATTCTTCACCACGTGATAGTAAACTTCTATTTCTTTAGATTTGGTCGGGATGCTCCTACAATAGCATAAGTTAGTGCTACTATTTGTTGAAAATTTTATGTGTAACTCCCTTACTTAAAAATGCCTTATTCCTCATTAAATAGGTAATTAACGCATATTAATTTGCCATCTCCTCTAAACCAATTCAGAATATCTCAAATTTCTGTATTTCATATAACATGAGCAAGAGTCATATAATTATACAAAAAGAGTTCAACTTACAATTCGTACATCCATCATATACCATATCACCAACTATGTAACCATTTTTTTTTTTTTTACATTTACAACTTCAAAACATCATTGAACTTTATCATGAGAGCCTTTGGAAGCATCACCTGGAATGGTTAGTAACAATACAGAAAAACATAAGAAATAAAGTTTCTCAGTAACTAGCTATTGCCATAAAAATACATCAAGCCATTCCAGATCCTTAAGCAAATAAACATACGTTTCGAAATCAATTAATCATTTATCATCATATTCAATACCATACCATTGTAAGAAATATGCACTGCACACTGCAATGATCGAGCCCATTCAAGGACTTATATTAATATCTAGATGGCCATCACAGATAATCGTACCTAGGCCTCACACAGCAAGTCACTGTCTTCTCGGGGTACTCGAGCCAAAGGCCTAACACAGTATCACACTGTCTTCCCGAGGTTTCTAGCCATAGGTAACGCGCATAACAATTGCACTATTATCCCCGAGGATCTCGAGCCATAGGCCAAACACAGTATTCTACTGTCTTCCCGGGTTGTGCTACAACAATTGCATTATCATTTCGGGGATCTCGAGCCATAGGCCAAACACAGTATTCTACTATTTTCCTGGAATGCGTGCACACTAATTTCATACACATTCCATACAATGGCATAAAATACAGAAAATCATGTAAATAGAAAATAACTTAAGGATAAAGCTAACTACCTTTTATAAGCTTCCAATGGTGATGTCTCTTTTGCCCTCACTTAAAACTTCTTTACAATTTCCCCTTGCCTTTCCAACTTGTCACTTTTTAGTCTATACAAATACACATCATAGTTCTTATTAGAACATCATTACTTTCCTTAAACCTCATGTATTCTTTACTTCCTCCATTTAAATAAATGCATACTTAGATGCTCTATATCTTGCTTTCAAGCTTTGAAATGACACATATGAACATTAGAAAAGGATCCGGAAGTAAAACCATGCAAAATGTGTTAAAGCCAAAATGTTCACTTGACAAAGAACACGGGGGTGAACATGGGCCGTGTTCTACCCCGTGTTCTGAACATGGGGTACAACATGGGTCGTGTTCTACCCCATGTACATTACTGATCTGCCTTCGTTGAAGAACACGGGGGTGAACATGGGCCGTGTTCTACCCCGTGTTCAGAACATGGGGTACAACATGGGCCGTGTTCTACCCCGTGTACATTACTGATATTCTAAAAACACAATTTACATGGCTAAACCTCCTTCTCCCCTTGACTTCTCAAAATGGAAGTTTCATACACACTTTCATAACTCAAAATTTCATCTTCCTTAGGCTTCATAACTCATAAGAATCATCCTAATTTTATCAATTTAACCAAATTCCAAACAAATCATGCCAAATCCACACATGCACCATTATGCCTCTAAAATCCAAGTGTGTACATCATGGTTTCTTGCTATTTTTACACCAAACCAAAGCCATAGATTAACATAACAACATCCAAAACACCATTAAACATATTCAAATCATCCTAAACTCCATGTTCAATCACCCTTGACCACTCCAACATCAAAATCTCAAGAAACTAAAAAGAGTACATTAAAGAGCTCTTAGAGGAGAACATTGTTACCTCTTACTGTAACTTGAGAATCCTTACTTAGAGCTCACCAAACTTGATCAAACTTGAGCTTCTCTTCAATCTAAACACACCAATGGATAGAGCTTGATGAGAAGAGCAACTTTCCCTTCTACCCCCAAGCCTAAATCTCATTATTTTTGGGTGAAAAACTCAAAAGAAGATTTCTCTCTCTTCCTTCTCTCTCTTGCACGTTTTTGCAGCTTTCATGGAGTCTTCCACAGCTTTTGAGAAGAAAGGAGAAGGAAGAAGACTTTTCATGAAGCTTTAAGGGTATTCTTGCCATTTTTGACAATTTCAAGGGTAATTTAGTCCTTTTTCACCACTTAATAAGGCTATTCTTGCCATTTCTTCAAATAATGACACTTGTCCATTTTCTTCTAACAAGGACACTTGTCATGTGTCTATTGGCCACATTAAATAAAATCACATATCACACCCTAAATTCTTGGTTATTCATATTAGATCCCAAATTCTTGATTATTTCCACTTTAACCACACCCGATTCTGCACTTTTGCAATTTAGTCCATAGGATTTCTGTCTGTTTAAAATTTTTTACACTGTCAGACTTAGACAACTTCCCCTTTTAGGGTTTTCTAACTTCCTCTGATCATTTATACTGCTTATGAAAATAAATTCTTTTCCCTGCTATCCTTTTTCCTTCAGAATTTCGTTTACACTTATACTTAATTCCTTTCAACTTAAAATTCACCCACCAAGCTAAATCAAACGTGCTCTTCGTTTCTACGACCTTAGAATTTAGAGATTCAAATAATAGAATTGGAAATTCGGGACATTACATTATGCCCATGTGAGTATTTGTTGTTTGATATAGTGTTAACTAGTTATTCTCTGGGTAGCTTTGTTAAATCACATAGTCATGCAAGCCTGGCCATGTAGTCATTTAGGTAGTCTTAACCCGAAACTTGGTTAGAGCAAAGGAGAATATCCTAGATTGGCATTGGTCACTTGTGAAATCTTCCAATGCTTGTCCCCACTCTTGTTATAGGCTTATATAAGTTTTTCCATGCATAAAGTGAAATTAATTAATAGCCAATAAAAGCTTTAGGGAAAAAAATTTATCTTGTCATCTAACCTAAATTACCATGTCTCACTAAAGCGATCAAAGCCTATGCTAGAAATAGCAAGGACATGGAAAGGTTTACAACCGACAGTATTATGGCTATTTTGGGTGCACAATTTTTAGTAATTTTGGATAATAATTGGAGTATAGATGATAAAGAACGCCAAAGAACAAAAAAGCTCCTAAACAAATGTCATCTTTTACCAAATGTATTCTCCCTAACAACCAAACCACTTTAATGAAGATCACATTATTATTTATCGGTCATAGTAACATATTACTATTTAGTCTACAAACAGTAACATTATCCAAAAATCCTTAACAAATGGATAAATTGAGTCCTAACAACAATCAAACTATAGCTAAAGAGGTTGCATTATTGTTTGGTGCTCAAACAATAACATCAACCAAATAACCAAAATAACCAGACCATTGAGATCAAGCATGCCTAGTAACAACACATAATAGTTTATGAGTCGAACAGTAATGTGATGCTATTTGATCTTTTAATAGTAATGTTAACTAGAAACCCTAATGAATAAATAACTTAAGTCTTATTACCAACTAAAAGCCAAAGGAGCAGCGTATTATTATTTATCATTGAAATAACAACACTAAACCCCAGGATTTGATAGAAAGATTTCCTTTGTGTTCTTTTTTAACTAAAGGGCGACTTAATTTTAGTCTAAAATATTTGCTGCTTACCTATAACCACCAGTGCTACTTTTGCTTCTATCTACCCAGTGGTAACTTTTTAGTGTCTAAGTGGGTGTACTGTAGTAGATTTTGAAGGATAATTAGATTTGACGACCAATAGATTTTGTGTTTTAAGCCATTGAGCCATGCTTTGCTGCCCAAGCTTATAAAGTTACACGTCCTTTATATCAGACAAAGACCATAAGCCCTTTTATGAATAGTACATATAGTTTGGTGAGACTCCAATTGTCACTATGACTAGGACATTATGCTACCAAAATAAATCATACAACCCCAGGCATTTAGTAGGAAAGGATGCCGGTTAGCATCTACGAATGGTGGAGATACTTCCTACTGGAAAACCTAAGGGTTATAATCATTTCTTGTCAACTGTGAGCATCCATTACAAGCTACCTATATAATTATAGTACAGTCCTGCTTATGTCATGAGATAGGAGGCCTCCTTAAGAATTAGCATCAACAACATAACCTTGCAGTTCATACTCCAACTATGGATAATTCTAGCCAATATAAGGCATTCCTTTCCTAAGATGCTACTAGTAAGCCAGTTAGGAAGTAAGTGATACATTTCCACTTTTTAGTAGCATAACTTTACATATTCAATCACTGTATGTGTAGCCTTTCCCCTAATTGTGTCATTGACATTCTATTATTTCATGCAATCATAGATTGAGCACATGGACAACTTGGATGCCAGCTTCTGAGTTGAAAGTCGAGTTTATCTCTTTTATTATGTTATCACTGATAAGCTCAATAAGCTAACATCCTTCAATGCAGAGCTCCTAAAGCTGCTTCAGGGGCGAGCACCTTAGCTACTTTATTTATGAAAGAGCAAGGTAGTTTTGCAAAAGTGAAAGACATAACAATGGATACAATGTCTAGATTGAACTTTCATCTTTTCCACAAGGCTCTATGGGTGGCACCATTAAAGGAAGGCCAATGTCATGTTCAAACAAGAAGAAGAAAAGGCAATACATTAGTGCAACCTCCCTTTAAAAAGTGTACCTACAAAACCAGAGGTAATGACTTAGTTTATTGTGTATTGCTTCATAGCTTTTGTTTGTTGCAAAGATATAATGTAAGAAATATTCTCTACAGAAATTGAACAAGGGTGCAACTCCACATGCAAAAAAGCTAAAATGGAAGGATATGATGGAGAACACCATTCACGTAAGAGGTAGTGTCTTTAGCAAGCAACTTTTCAAGGCAAATAACAAGGTGGCAAGCAATAAGTAACAAAAAAAGCCCCTTACCCTTTTGAATGTAGTGATGATAACTTTTCATGTGATGTGAAAGAAAGGGTAAACCTATCAGAAGGGATGGAAGTTCACTTTCACCCTACCAGGTGCATAGGACTCTTAGATATTGAGTTAAAAGTGGTAATATATGTATTCCTCTCCACCAAGTTTGATAAGTAAGTCACCTTTTGTAGAACTTAAAAATGAATGACTTGCCTTTTATTTTGATATGTTAGTTCCTGTTAATGCAAAAAGTTTTTAGCAAAGTGCTGGGCTGGAAAGATCACAAGAGGGGAGATATTGTCCTCATGCCCTTTACCTTAGGTATGCATAATCCCTCTAGCTTTTCTAACTTGCCACCATATGGGGGTATATGGATGATTTTTTATTCTTGACATTTTTTTGTGCGATTTCTTTTGTAGGTCTTAATGATATTGGCTACAAGGATGACCCACGATAAAAGAGCCAATAACTCAACTTCCTGCTGATATTTTTCTTCTGACTTCTCGATAAGTTTAAAACTACTTAGAAATAAAATGCTATCTATAGGCTAAGGGTTAAATATTTTCCAATTTTACAGTAACAAATACTTAACTAAACCTTGATAATAGAGAGAATAATTTGTGGCTATTGTGTTCAATACATGTCAGCAAATGTAAGTAGTTTGAAAAAGATTTACATTCCTATAAATCAGAACAATGTACACTGGTTCTTCCTAATAATCTACATAAAGGAAAAAGAATTATGTATTTAAATTCAAACCCTAATGTAAACACACAGGTAAAGTGTCATGCATTACTTATTCAAGTGGTGAGTGTATTTGTTGGGATCGGGAGCCATACGAGCGCAGCGAAATAAACCGATCCCATCCACCGGATCCATGCAAAAATGTTAAATTGGAATAAGGGTTCGTTCAATACCTTTGTTAATGACTCTAGAGCTCGGTCATTGATCACCTCTTCAGCTTCCTTTCGGCCGAAGACTACGAGCCCGTGAATCACCGATGAATGTCCACACAAACACCAGTTGGAATTGATCTCCTTTCACCTCGTAATGCTAGCTACGCCTCTTCAGGGATTTTGGTCAATGAGAGGTGCTATGATTTTTCTGTGCCTTTTTGGGGTGCGTGAATAATGATAATATAAACTATTATTACCCAACAAGCCTATTTAAAGAGGTGCATAGAAAAACCTAACCTATTTGGGCTTTATTCCGTGTACAATTATAGGCTTACTATTGGGCTTTATAATTATAACATGAATTCCCAAATATTTGGCCCAAACAATTTAGTCCATTAATTTCAAATTCACTAAGTTCTAAGTGTGCGACCCTACAGGCTCTCATTACGTTGGCAATGACCATTGATCATATTAATGATCATAAACAATGATCGGTATCTAGCAACACATTATTATTACCCAAGTAATGAGAAAGTCGGTGATTTGACTAAACCTTTACACGTGATCATCACCTATGTCCTTTTGTCTTATACATCTAGATTGAGCACGAGACATGGACCGTGTCATTCCCGTATAGCCCAATCTTAAGGTTTCTTGATTCCTAAGTAAGCTGATTGAAACAAATGTAATCGACATCCCATGTCAATTCATTTAAGCATGGCCATGCATTTTCTCAGCTTTACTTAATCAAAGGGCCCACAGATGTTACTCCTGTTATATAGGAGGGAAAATCCCATCTTGATCACACAAACCCCTCCGCATGATATGTGACATATCTACCCTTGCATTCACTCAACCATTAGTGACATAGAATAGTATCAAAATATGAAACTCACATGTAGGGAACCTTGGTGATCTCAGGTCAAAGGACCATATTAATAATGATCATTAAGAACCACTCATGACACTCATATAACGATCCATGTAGTGTTCTTAATATGGGTCGGTCCAGTATACAAGTTCTCTAACTTGTACTCATGTGTAAACTTAATATCCCATATAAGTCTTCACACATGCTAGTCTTAACATATCAAAGCAACCTCATCCACAATGATATATGACTAAGGACATTTAAGAATACAATTATTCTAAAGTTATTATCATAATTGAATATATTACACAGACAATATATATAAATATAATAACTAAAATTACCATTAAAATAACATGATTCAAAATTACAATCACTAATATAATTGGTTTTAGGGCATATATACTAACAATCTCCCACTTGCATTAAAGCCAATCATCCATGTATCTAATACCTATGGATCTTATATGACTATCATGCTTTTGCTGCGTTAGGGCTTTTGTCAGTGGATCAGCGACATTATTGTCAGTCGGTATTCTACATATCCTGATATCATTTCTGTCAACAATATCTCTTATGAGATGATAGCGCCGGAGTATATGTTTAGATTTCTGGTGAGATTTAGGTTCTTTAGCTTGCGCAATGGCTCCATTATTGTCACAATAGAGCTCTACTGGGTCAGCAATGCTAGGAACAACTCCAAGTTCAATGATGAACTTCTTAATCCAAACAGCCTCTTTTGCGGCATCTGATGCTGCAATGTATTCAGCTTCTGTTGTAGAATCAGCCACTGTTCTTTGCTTTGAACTCTTCCAGGTCACAGCGCCACCATTAAGGCAAAATACATAACCTGATTGCGAGATGAAGTTATCTTTGTCGGTTTGAAAGCTAGCATCAGTGTAACCATTTACAATGAGCTCTTCCTCACCTCCATAAATCAAAAACATGTTTTTTGTTCTTTTTAAGTACTTAAGAATATTCTTGACAGCTGTCCAGTGACTTTCACCAAGATCTGATTGGTATCTGCTCATCATGCTTAAAGCATACGAGACATCAGGACGAGTAGATAACATGGTATACATGATAGACCCAATCGCAGATGCATAAGGGATCTTACTCATGTGCTGTCTCTCATACTTTGTGGAAGGACATTGAGTTCTTGAGAGACTTATGCCATGTGACATCGGCAAGAATCCTCTTTTAGAATCTTGCATGCTAAACCTTTTTAGCACCTTGTCGATGTATGTACTCTGACTTAGGCCAAGCAATTTCCTCGATCTATCCCTATAGATCTTGATACCTAATACATAGGAGGCCTCACCTAAGTCTTTCATAGAAAAATAATTTCCTAACCAAGTTTTTACAGACTGTAGTGTAGGAATGTCATTTCCAATAAGTAATATGTCATCTACATACAACACCAGAAAGACTATTGTGCTCCCACTAACCTTCTTGTACACACAGGGTTCATCTTCATTCTTGATGAAACCAAACTCTTTGATCACATCATCGAAATGAAGATTCCAACTCCGAGAAGCTTGCTTCAACCCATAAATGGATCGTTGCAATTTGCAAACTTTTCCAGCATTTTCAAGATTTACAAAACCTTCAGGTTGTGTCCGTACACATCCTCAAGAAGATTTCCATTAAGGAAAGTAGTTTTGACATTCATTTGCCAGATTTCATAATCATAATATGTTGCTATAGCTAGAAGAATCCTGATGGATTTAAGCATGAAAACTGGAGAAAAAGTCTCATCATAGTCAATATTATGGATTTGTTTGAAACCTTTTGCAACCAATCGTCCCTTAAAGGTATACATATTACCATCCATGTTAGTTTTCTTTTTGAAAACTCATTTGCACCCAATGGATTTTACCCTTTCAGGTGGATCAACCAAAGTCCAAACTTTGTTTGAATACATGGAGTCCATATCTGATTTCATAACTTTTAGCCATTTCTCAGAATCTGGCTCCATCATAGCCTCTTGGTAGGTCGTGGGTTCATCTTGGTCCATGAGCAACACATCATTGTGATAAGTCACGAGAAAATCATATCTCTCAGGCTCACGACGTATCCTACTAGATCTACATGGGTTCTGTGTTACATGAGCAGGTTCTTCCACAACTGTTTGTGGAACTGGCTCAGGTTCCATCTCAAGTTCAATGTTTTTTCGTTGACCTTGAATTTCTTCAAGTTCTATTCTTCTCCCATTGATTCTTTTAGAGATAAATTCTCTCTCTAGAAAAATACCAGTTCGAGCAATAAACACCTTTTGCTCGGTTGGATTATAAAAATAATATCCTTTTGTTTTCTTAGGATATCCAACGAAAAAATATTTATCAGAAGCCTGACGTCTTACGTAAGCTTCGCACCCTCAAATCTTCATAAAAGACAAACTAGGATGTTTCCCAGTCCATATCTTATATGGTGTCTTTTGAACTGATTTTGACGGAACACGGTTTAGTGTGAAAGTTGCGGTCTTTAGAGCATGTCCCCAGAAGGAATTTGGAAGGTCATCCTGACTCATAATTGACCGAACCATGTTTAACAAAGTTCAATTCCTCCTTTCAAAAACACCATTCCATTGAGGTGTTCCTGGTGGAGTGAGTTGTGATACAATGCCACACTACTTTAGATGATTAAGGAACTCTCGGTCTAAGTATTCACCACCTCGATCTGATCGAAGTGCTTTAATACTTTTACTAAGTTAGTTTTGTACTTCATTTTTGAACTCTTTGAACTTTTCAAAAGATTCAGACTTGTGTTTCATAAGAAACACATAACTATATCTACTAAAATCATCAGTAAAAGTAATGAAGTACTAATAACCTCCTCTATCTTGTGTGTTTAAAGGTCCACATACATCACTATGTATAAGGCCCGATAAATCACTAGCCCTTTCACCTTTCCCAGTAAAAGGAGTTTTAGTCATCTTACCTAATAAACATGACTCACATACCTCATATGATTCAAAATCAAATGAGTCCAAAAATCCATCCTTATGAAGTTTGGAGATGCGTGTCTTATTTATATGGCTTAAACAATAATGCCAAAGATAGGTTGGATTTAAATAATTAATTTGACCTTCTTCGTGTTTATGTTATAGATTGGATTTTCAAGGTCCAGAACATAAAGACCATTCATTAATTGTGCACTGCCATAAAACATTTCATTTAAATAAATAGAGCAACATTTGTGCTTTATTATAAATGAAAAACCTTTCTTGTCTAAATAAGAAACAGAAATCAAATTTCTACTAACAGTAAGCACAAAATAACAATTGTCTAATTCTAAAACTAATCCACTAGGTAAAGATAAATAATAAGTCCCTACAACTAATGCAGCAACTCTTGTTCCATTTCCAATGCGCAGGTCCACTTC
Source organism: Sindora glabra (assembly GCA_020226215.1). NCBI lineage: Eukaryota > Viridiplantae > Streptophyta > Magnoliopsida > Fabales > Fabaceae > Sindora > Sindora glabra. The sequence goes on from CM035229.1 coordinate 82,138,443, forward strand.
ACCTTTGGCTAATGATCTACTTTCTTTAAGATCCTGCACATTTACACAAATATGAGTACCACATCCAGTATCTAATACCCAAGATGTAGAAGTAGATAAATTAACCTCTATAACATAAATACTTGAGTTAGAAGTCTCACTTTCCTTTTGCTTCTTAAGCTCTTCCAGGTAAATCTTGCAATTTCGCTTCCAATGTCTTAGTTCTTTACAATGGAAGCATTGCCCTTCCTTGGCCATGCCACCTTTGGGCTTCAGTGCAGAGGAACTTAACTTGGACTTTCCATTAGTCTTGTCTTTTTTCTTTTTATTCTTGGCCTTAGACTTACCCTTTCCTTTGCCCTTTTGAACCATTATAATGGAATTGGGCTTGGACTTTTTTAAGTTCTGCTTAGTAGTTCTCAACATGTTAAGCAGTTTAGGTAAAGTCTTATCAATTTCGTTCATGTTGTAATTCATGATGAATTGACTATAGCTCTCAGGCAACGATTGCAGAATTATATCAGTGGCCAATTCTTACTGCAAAGGAAAACTCAATCTTTCAAGGCTATTGATATACCCAATCATTTTAAGCACATGTGTAGCAACGGGTGTTCTTTCAGCCATTTTACACTGAAACAATGCTTTAGATACATCATATCTTTCATGTCTTGCTTGCTCTTGGTAGAGCTGTTTAAAGTGATCAATCATATTGAACGCCTCCATGTTCTCATGTTGCTTTTGAAGCTCAGAGTTCATGGTAGCAAGCATGAGACAACTGACATCCAGAGCATCTTCTAGATGCTTCTTATAAGCATCCTTTTCTGCTCGAGGAGCATTAGCAGCAGGCTTATTTGGAGTAGGTTGCTCTAGGACATACTGCTTTTTCTCATGCTTGAGGACAATCCTCAAGTTTCGATACCAATCGAGAAAATTCATCCAATTCAGTTTATCCTTCTCAAGGATAGATCGCAGTGATAAGTTTAATGCATTTGATGCCATGGTTATCTACAATAGAAAAATATGCAAAATGAGAATTATGTATTTTATTTATTTAATAAGGTCTTTTATTAAATAATACTCTCACTATTTTTTTCAAAATAATAGCCCTTACTATTATTTCGAAAAACCTTATCGTCAAGGTTTTCTAGTGAGCCAAGATCCATATTTTACCAAATCTTGAGTTAGCTTTGGCTAATCGCCCAAGATATGGCTGTTTAGGTAGACAACTCCTTGTCAATTACATCTTATGCAACTCTTAGATAATTGGGTGAATAACACTTATTCAAATTCATCTCATGAATTCATAACCAACTCTATGTCTCTAGGCCCCAATCCTATTGGTGTAGCCCAGTTAAGTCAAGACCCAATAATTAGCAATTTGGATATCACTATTATCCTATCGCATCTTACCAAGATAGACTTTAGGTACTTTGCTTTAGCAAACCCACCTATAGTCGATCAAGATCTTGATGAGTGCTATTATTGGAAGGCATCTTTGTTGACTTAATATTTTGTTTGAGGGATTTTAATTTATTTGATCTCACCATTATATACTTAGTTTTATTAAGCATGCATCATATACATCTAGCATAGGTATCTCATACATTCATCATATGCATCTCATACATAAAACATAAATTAAGCGTAACATGATTATAGCTCAACCTAAGTGATATTCTAGAGCTCAAGAATATCAAATAAATCTAAGAAAGAAAAACTTCTTCTCAAGAATTTTCTTATTTCTTCATGGTTTGATCTCCACTTCCATTATTTCCTCTTCAGGTGCTCCAATAAAATTATTACATAATAATAAAGAAACCTCGAGTTACATTCGAGGGGAGTAAGATGAGAAGAGAATGTACAACTAGAAGTAATAGAGAGGCACGACATGCAGGCCGTATTTTAAAATTGCAACAAAACTAAAGGCCATAATCATGCACCATACATCAAGCAACAAAACAACATGATAGGTGAAACATATATCCAAATATATTTTCAATATCAAAATCTGAATTAATTAATTTTGAATTAATTAACTAATTACTTAATGTCACGCTATGCAGAGAATTTACGGCGGTCCCGCTTAAATAATTATTGACACTCAAATCACGGGTTTACAAATCTGATTTATGACGAAATCATAATGGATAAATTTTAATCATATTAAAACAGATCCAATTAATTCACAGATTTTATACGAAACAAATTCAACAATCAATTTCATGAAAAATCAGATTCAGTCATTAAGCGCAAGGTATATCACATATATGAAAAGATTCAAGAAGTTAATTTGATTAATTCTGATTCATGACAAAATCTATGTTTTAATCAAAAAATGTCTTTCATATATTAAAACAGATTCACGCAATTAATTATTTTGATTCTGTTTAAAACAGAACCCAGAAATCAGTTTCAAATTCGAATCAAAATCCAGAATTATTACAACAAATTTAAATTTAAAAGAAACCCAGAAATAGATTCGAGTTTCAATCAAAAATCCAGAAACAAATTCGAATTCAAAGCAGAAACAAGAATTAATCACAAAACACATTCAAATTTAAATCAGAATTCAAAATTAGGTTCAAATTCAAAACAGAATTAGAATTAATCATATTAAGTTTGCTTGAATCAAAATGCACAAAATCAAATTTACCTTAATCCTAATTAGGAATTATTGAAGCGTGATATACAGAACAATTCAACAAGCATTATAATCACGCAATTAGCAAACAAAATCCTAATTTAACATTTTTACAAGTAGTTCTGATACCACTGTTGGGATCGAGAGCTATACGAGCGCAGCGGAATAAACCAATCACATCCACCGGATCCGTTCAAAAATGTTAAATTGGAATAAAGGTTCGTTCAATACCTTTGTTGATGACTTTAGAACTCGATCGTTGATCACCTCTTCAGCTTCCTTTCGGTCGAAGACTTTGAAGTATCCACATGAACCCATGAATCACCGATGAATGTCCACACAAACACCGTTTGGAATTGATCTCCTTTCATCTCGTAGTGCTAGCTACGCCTCTTCAGGAATTTTGGTTAAGGAGAGGTGTTAGGATTTTTCTGTGCCTTTTTGGGGTGCGTGAATAATGATAATATTAACTATTATTACCCAACAAGCCTATTTAAATAGGTGCATAGAAAAACCTAACCTATTTGGGCTTTATTCCATGTACAATTATAGGCTTACTATTAGACTTTATAATTATAACATGAATTCCTAAATATTAGGCCCAAACAATTTAGTCCATTAATTTCAAATTCACTAAGCTCTAAGTGTGCGACCCTATAGGCTCTCATTACGTTGGCAATGACCATTGATCATATTAATGATCATAAACAATGATCGGTGTTTAGCAACACATCATTATTACCCAAGTAATGAGAAAGTCGGTGATTTGACTAAACCTTTACACGTGATCATCACCTGTGTCCTTTTGTCCTATACATCTAGATTGAGCACGAAACATGGACCGTGTCATTTCCGTATAGCCTAATCTTAAGGTTTTTTTATTCCTAAGTAAGCTGACTGAAACAAATGTAATCGACATCCCATGTCAATTCATCTGAGCATGGCCATCTATTTTCTCAGCTATACTTAATCAAGGGGCCCACAGATGTTACTCCTGTTATATAGGAGGGAAAATCCCATCTTGATCACACAAACCCCTCCGCATGATATGTGACATGTCTAATATCTACCCTTGCATTCACTCAACCATTAGTGACATAGAATAGTATCAAAATATGAAACTCACATGTAGGGAACCTTGGTAATCTCAGGTCAAAGGACTATATTAATAATGATCACTAAAAACCACTCATGACACTCATATAATGATCCATGTAGTGTTCTTAATATGGGTCGGTCCAGTATACAAGTTCTCTAACTTGTACTCATGTGTAAACTTAATATCCCATATAAGTCTTCACACATGCTAGTCTTAACATATCAAAGCAACCTCATCCACAATGATATATGATTAGGGACATTTAAGAATACAATTATTCTAAGGTTATTATCATAATTGAATATATTATACAGATAATATATATAAATATAATAATTGAAATTGCCATTAAAATAACATGATTCAAAATTACAATCACCAATATGATTGATTTTAGGGCATATACACTAATAGTATTTTCTCCTTGCATTATTCTAATTACTTGGTTTTGATTTATAGGAGTAACATTTGTGCACCTATAGGCAAGGTTTATGAAATACCTATTGAAGTATGATTGCTTCCATAATAATTGAATGCGACCTATTCTTGCAATTTTCATATAAATTGTAGTGACTCCACTTAGAGTTACCAAGTAAAAGATTGAGTAATTTAAACCCCTTGATACATTTCCGTTGTCCTTTACTATATGATGCTTTCTATGCTAATGATGTGCTACTTGCATGGTTTTAGCAATCATGAATGCAATGTACCCGTTGGAGGTTAGATGACTTTAGCTTTCATTTAGGGGAACTTCAAGCTAGTTTTACACTCTTGCATGATCCTCAATTTATTTGCATTTGTTACTCATATTTTTATGTTGACTCTAGTCAATTGATGGTGTGATTCATTTTTTATCTAGCCAAGGAAAAATTGTGGCCGTATGCATTTAGCTTTAGATATTGTGCTTGATGAATACAATATGAAGAAAGATGAGATTATTGTAGCTGTAAGGGCAAATTGGATAGAGTATAAGAATAGCATCACTATTTAATTATGTATGGACAGTGATATGGCATTTGCTGTTTTGCATTAATGCATTGTATACATCACAAATAATATATGCTTTATGTTTACATGGCCATGGTTGGCTTCGTTAGTGTTGTGCTATCATACAATGTCCATTGTATTTTATATATGGAAAGCTAATACTTATAGGCTAGTTATTATGGGAATAATTTCTAATTGGTCATATTAGAGAATGTGTACGTTAACGACATTATATTCTGGGTTATAGGGCTGTAACTATGAATGTATCAAGGATTGATGATTTTTAGGGAATCATCTGAGATGATATAATATATTATGATTATTACCTTGTACTCCCCTAGCATTATTTGACTGCATCATTGATAACCTCCCCAATTTCTTAAAGAAAAGTAAGTTAACCCAATTTGGATGTGGATGGCTACCACCCTTTCTTCTATATACACTCACAATGCAAGTTAGAGCACATGTGCCAAATTACGAATTAAATTCAATTACTCAGTGCAAGATAATAAACATTTAAGTTACGTAGATATATTTCGAAGGTAATGACATACTCTTAAAATAACTAATGTTGTTTGTATTTTTACCCTTTGATTTTTTGCTATAATTCTTGGGCTCAAACAACCAAAAAATGCCAATTAACAATAAAACTAAGTATGTTACTGTTTGCGAGTTAAGTAATAAGACATTGCTATTTGCTTTCCGGACAATAATGCTAACCAAACAACCTTAATGAATGGATGAATCAAGTTTCATTAGCATTAAATCGCTGAAGATCAGGGTGTTTTTGTTTAGTCTAAAAATAGTAACATTAATAAAAAAATCCAAAACAACTAGTTATGTATATCCTCATTAACAACCAAACTATTCGAAAGAGTAAGTTTCTATATGTGAGTGAAATAGAAACACACTATTGCTTGCTTTCTAAAGAAGAGCAGTGTGTTTCTGTTTAGTCTTTATATAGTAACATTAACTAAAAATCTAAAAGATCTAGCTATGTATATTCTTATTGACAATCAAAATATCTATGAGAACAACGTGTTACTATTTATGAGGCAAATAGTAGCACTTGTTGTTTGCTATCCAAATAGTAACATCAACCAAACACCTTCGGTGAATGGATAAGCCAAGCTTCGTTAGCAACCAACTCACTGAATAGTAATGTGTTTGTATTTGGTCTCAAGATAATAACATCAACCTAAAACTTAGAACAACTAGCTATCTATATTCTTATTCATAACTAAACTATCAGAAAGAACATGTTATTATTTGCAAGCCAGATAGTAATATGTTGCTATTTGCTCTGAGGATAGTGATAGCACCTAAAACTCAATAATTGATAGACAATTTAAGCTTATTAACTGCCAAAGACTACATTATTACAAGTGACCTTAAGGTGAAAGTTGAGAACATTGGGGTAAATAAATTTTGGTTGTGAAGAGAACATGAATAAAGGAATATGCTAAACTTTTATTAACATTTGCAATTAAATGGTACATATTACATATAATTGAATTCGACCTATAATGAAATGGGAAATTACATAAGAATTAACTCATTCCAAAACTTTATATAAAAATAATTCAAATGGATGTTACTAACAATTCAGTTACAAGGATTAAAATCCTTAAAGAATTTACTTGCTAATTTTGCTCTATATTTCTTCACCGACTCCGATGGAAATTATTTTTCAATTTTTTTATTTATTTGCATACAAAAATGCCATAGTTTTGCCTGAAATTGTAAATTTATGGAATAAATTAGTTTGGCACCGCTTAATCATGGCATTTATGGATTAGTTTGGAAGATGTTATTTACGATATGAGCTATTACTGTGGAGACGTTTTGTAAAATATGAGATCGAAAAGTGTTTTTGCAATTACTGGCTCTAATCCAGTATCCATCTTAGTTCTTGTGAAGGATTTCATTCTTCTTCTCCTTATAGTAGTCTTTCTATTGTTCATTTATGAAGTTATGTAAGGTATCAATTCAAGAAAATAACATGTTACTGTTTGTTATGAAAATAGTAACATTAATCCTATAACTAAATAAACAGATAAAATAGTATGGTTGACAATGAAATTGATGAAAAAAATATGTTACTGATTTCAAACCAAATAGTAACAATCAGTAACATGTTACTGTTTAGGTTAAATGTGTTACTATTTAAAGACTAGATAGTAACATAGGCCAGAAAAATTAAATAGGCAAACATTTATAGTTCGATAAATGTTAAACTACGATGGAACCATGAGCTACTATTTGCATATTAAATAGATTATAACTTTTTCGGGTCTAACATGTTGATGTGTGGTGTGGAAGTAGTAAAGTCAAACAAAAACAAGATTAATAGACACAATAGGTATCATTAATAAATGAAACTACTAAAAAATAATATGTTGCTATTTTTAGATTAAATAATAACATTAAGTAAAAACTAGATATCAGGCAATGTAACTTTAGAGTAGATGGTACTTGATCATAATCCAAGCATCACTCAGTACCATTTTAGCATCAAGAAGGTATGGATCTATAGTCTCCTCTTTTTTAGGCCTCATTATGTTATAGTGAATCCACTTGCACTTTGTATTATTGAAATCAAGTAGTGTAAAGTGATTAGGGTTCGTGTAGTCATTGACATCTATTAAGTTTATTAGGAATAAAATGATTTCTGCATTCATTGCTTGCTTTACCTTTTGATCAAACTTTATTTTCCTTATATCCATGAACAATTAAAGTGAGTTGGCCACACAAGATTATCAACACATTATAAACATGGGTTAATGTTAGATTATTTCTCGTATGTCACACTTGGGAAGGGGTTTAGGATCTTACCCAACACATATTATCGAATACAAAAACTTTATTGCTATTGGATGTGTCAGCCATGTTAAGCATGAATGTATGAGAATCTATTATTTGATATGGAAGGATTGATTTTTGTGAGATAAATTGATTTAGAAAAGGTGAAACTCTGGATAGGATCAATTAAAAAAGTTAAGCAGATAACACAAGTAAAGTGATAAATGCAACAACATAAAAAGGTTACATGTTACTGTTTAAGCTCCAAACAATAACATAATAGTTTGAAGTCTCAAAATGTTCAGCACTACCATGTTACTATTTAGAATTCAAACAATAACTTGCATATAAGAGGAATAATATAATACATTAATAAAGAAAAAGATCAGTGAAGCATACATTTGATGTTATTGGCTTGTCGTGAGCACATCCAACACCTCCTTGAGTGTTATGTACATGTCCTATAGGAGGCATGTCTAGACAAAAGACCTATGAATGATGACGTGATGTAGAAAATTAGTTGAGGTACCAGATAATAATTCAAGTTAATCAATGTAATCAGCAACAAAATAGCACATGACTTATGATGTATCTCCTATTCCATGCACTTGCATTAGCTTTCTCTTGGAATCTTGGTGGAAGTATTTTATGATGGACCATTGTGAACTCATTGTTGGCTTCTTAGTTAGTTTTTCTTTGGCTAGTTCCACAACTATCTCTTTTAGGATAATGATAGAAGCCTCTTCACCCTTGTCCGTCTTCTTATCAACAGGTATTATTTGTCGTTGTCTATGTTTTTTATGTGGAGGTGAATTAGTGTTATTTGGGTCCTTTCTATTTTTATTGTTTTCGCTTTAATACTTCTAATCATCGAACCTTGCATATGCTTAATCCATGTTTATTCTTCTTCATGTTCAGTGTCCATTTTTTCCGCTACAATCAGTTGTACAATCATTTTTATGAGCTATGCTGTTAAGTGGTCATTTTGGTTCTTAAGGCTAGCAATCCTTCTTTGCAAGGTGTCGATGACCATGTGCAACTTATTTATTTTTGTTGTCATGTCATAAAGTTCTATTTGAAGTCGTGTGTTTTCTTGTGCGAGTGTTGTTATTATTTAATTATTTTGTTGCAGTTGTTCTTCTAACCTTTGAAGCTTCCCCATTAGAGACTTTAATTCATCAGTTAGTTTATCCTGTTGTTTACGCTGAAAAGCTATTCTCTCAGTTGTTCTACATTAATGTTTTCTTGTTTGTGTTGTTCTTGTTGTGATAGAGTAATTTCTTGTTGTTCTTGTTTGTTTTGTCTCCTTTAGGATGATGATAGGAGCCTCCTCACCCTTGTCTGTCTTTTTATCAATAGGTGTTATTTATTATTGTCTATGTTTTTTACGTGGAAGTGAATGTGTGTTATTTAGGTCCTGTTCTATTTTTATTATTTTTGCTTTAATACTTCTAATCATCGAACCTTACATATACTAAATCCATGTTTATTCTTCTTCATGTTCAGTGTCCATTTTTTTCGCTACAACTAGTTGTATGATCATTTCTATGAACTATGCTGTCAAGTGATCATTTTGGTTCTTAAGGCTAGCAATCCTTCTTTGCAAGGTGCCGATGACTATGTGCAATTTATTTGTTTTTGTTGTCGTGTCGTAAAGTTCTATTTGAAGTCGTGTGTTTTCTTGTGCGAGTGTTGTTATTGTTTGATTATTTTATTGTAGTTATTCCTCTCACCTCTGAAGTTTCCTCGTTAGAGACTTTAATTCATCAGTTGGTTTATCCTATTGTTTGCACTGAAAAGCTATTCTCTCAATTGTTCTACATTGATGTTTTCTTGTTTGTGTTGTTCTTGTTGTGATAGAGCAATTTCTTGTTGTGATAGAGCAATTTCTTGTTGTTCTTGTTTATCTTGTTTCCTTTAGGATGATGATAGGAGCCTCCTCACCCTTGTCCGTCTTTTTATCAACAAGTGTTATTTGTTGTTGTCTATATTTTTTACGTGGAGGTGAATGTGTGCTATTTGGGTCCTGTTCTGTTTTTATTATTTTCGCTTTAATACTTCTAATCATCGAACCTTGCATATGCTTAATCCATCTTTATTTTTCTTCATGTTCAGTATCCATTTTTTCTGCTACAACTAGTTGTACAATCATTTCTATGAGCTATGCTGTCAAGTGGTCATTTTGGTTCTTAAGGCTAGCAATCTCTTTTTTGCAAGGTGTTAATGACCATGTGCAACTTATTTGTTTTCGTTGTCGTGTCGTAAAGTTCTATTCGAAGTCATGTGTTTTCTTGTGCGAGTGTTGTTATTGTTTGATTATTTTGTTGCAGTTGTTCCTCTGACCTCTGAATTTTCCCTATTAGAGATTTTAATTCATCAGTTGGTTTATCCTGTTGTTTGCACTGAAAAGCTATTCTCTCTGTTGTTCTACATCGATGTTTTCTTGTTTGTGTTGTTCTTGTTGTGATAGAGCAATTTCTACTAATTGCTCTAGTGTTGTTTCTCGAGGTTGGATTATAAACTGGGTGATAGTTGTGTCATCCTTAGCCTCGGAGTCCTCCAATTAGGAGGGCATGATTTGTGTTTTTATTTATTTATAGTATTTGGCCTATTGATCATTCTATATAGTTTATGTGTGAGGGTGGTGAAGGAGGTTAATTTCTATGACTGTTGATGGCATCTCCTTAGTGACCACCTAAAATGTGAGAAGTGGTTGCTCGTCAATGTTATTAGTTGACATGTTTCCGTCTTAGTGATAAATAGAAACATGGAGCAAAAAATGAAGTGATAGCATAATAGTAACATCGGCGAAGTAAACAACATTGTTCAAAGGTCACTTAAAGCTGGCTAGCAAGCTTATCCTTCAATTGCTGTGTGAGTAGCCTTAAGTCCTAATTAAGGTTACTTGGCACTTTTTGATTTTGTTGTCCCTTTGTCCCTTTATCACATTCATCATCTCACACAGCTAATACTTTCAATAGTATAATGTATACATTGTTAGATCATTCTCCATTGAAAAATACATTTGAAGATGGAGCAAAATAGAGGGGACCCACTAATGTCACTAATAAGAAATATGTAAAAAAATTATTATGTTACTATTTTGAGGTCAAACAATAACATGTTACATTTAGTTTGTAGACAGTAACATCAACTAAAAATCTAAAATAAAAGGACAAATTCAGTCTCATTGACAATAAAGCTATCAAATGGTATGCAAATAGTAACATGAAACAAAAATAAAAAATAAATATACAAGTTAGGTCTAGTTAATATCAAAACTGCCAAAGTATAATATATTACTGTTTGCATGCCATATAGTAACACATTGCTATTTAGTGTCGAGTCAGTAACATTATGCAAGAAGCCAAATGACTAGATAAATATAGTCTCATTAACAACCTAAAGGCTATAATTATAAGTTAAATGTATCCTTATAAATAATAAAATAATCAAAGAATAACAAGTTACCGTATACAAACTAAACAGTAACACATTTTTGTTTAGTCACTAAATAATAACATGTTATAAAAAACTTAGAATAATTAGAGGAATAAACTGTCATTGACAATAAAATTGCCATAGAACATGCAGTTAAATGAATAGAAATAAATGAAGACAAAATTGAAGAAAATGACATGGAGTAAAACATATTTAGCAACAGTAGCTTATTGGCAATAGCATGACACAACTATTGACATTTGACAGCCTATCCTTCGTGATGGACCTCATTAATTGTTCATGTATATGTGTAGATCACTTATACTCTGCCATGTCATCAATGCTCTCAATATATTTAAGGTAGGACTAAGCTAGTGTTTGTACCCTATTTGTATTAAATAGGGTTACCAGCAGCATCAGTATGACGAGTCAGGAGATGTCCTGAACATCCATTTTTAATGTTCCTCTCATTGCTTGTTAAAATGCATGGAATATTGCTAATTTCACGAAGCATCCTTGGCCACAAAATCTTTTTGTTGTCAAAACCTGATTATAGCCTCTTGCTCGGTGTGGTGGTGATAAGTTGATCCCCTTCTTTTATTCTAATAATAAGCTTCATCATTGTAAGTGTAATGCTCAAATATTTGGCACTAATAATGAAATTATTATGCTTTATTTCTTGATTACTCTTCTAGCACTTACTACAATCAAGCTCCTTCATGATTATGACATTGATAAGCAGGCAAAAAGAGTTTTGCTAGAACACTTTTTTGTGGCTGTCGTTGAAGTGAAAATCATCAATTTACCTTATATATGCTAGTGGATTGGATTTGTATTGTTGGAATCTTTTAGCTACTTCTTCAACTACTTCTATTTGCTCGGTTGTCTTGTTGCCTCTCTATTTAGGGATGAAGAAAAATGCCTTAGTTAGATAGTAACATCAGTGAAAATACTATGCCACACAAATAGCAATATGTAGTAGTTCGTAGCATGACATGATATGCTATAATCTTTTGTTACTGTGATGGAATGAAATTAAGAAACATGATACTGTTTTGTACATCAACCATAACATTAATAAATAAATTAACAGATTAATGTGTTATCAATAATAAAACTAAATAAAAAAAGAATATATTACTATGCTCTGATCGAACATGAACATGTTTTTTTGACATGTTACTGATTGGTTTGGAAACAATAACATGACCAGAAAACAAAATAAATAGATAAAATCAGGTACAATAAATAATAACATTGCGAGAATACAATGTGTTTCTATATGCGTGCCATACAGTAACATGTTATTTCTAGTCTGACATGTTTCTGTTTGGCCTAGAAACAGTGATATCACTTAAATAACAAAATATCTGGTTAAGTCAAATATGATTGACAATGATGCTGTGAGGAAAAAACATATTTCTATTTTCAACCTAAACCCCAAACATCAACAAAAAATAAGACATAAGTCAATGTAACTTCAGGATTGCACAACTACATATGTGTTACTGTTTGCTTACTATCTAGTGCTAGACAATAACATCATTGGAAGAGCTAAATTAAGGTATGGCACAATCACATGAGCATTGTCATATTGGTGTCTAACCTCAATGAATAAAAAGTAGTCAGAATTAGAGCATTTCATCAGAAGAAATCAAAGCATAACATATGCTATTGAATGTTACTATCTAGGATCCAAGCATTAACATCTAATTCCAGGGAACAAAAAATATGCCTAGTGACAACATATGCATTACAATAACCTAATAAGGCAACCATTATGCATGTTAATGTTTGGATAGCTCCGTTACGCCAAAAAATAACATTAATGGAAAATAGAGAGTTAACTAATGGTAAAGCAAGTCAAGTATCACTTTAAGATGTTGTTTGCATTGGAAAATAAATTAACTGAGTTGAAACTTTGTACATTGAGATGTAATGTGAAGATAACATAAGCAGTAGCATGTTACTACTAGGCATGCAAATAGTAACACATAACCAAAGAAAGCAAAGCATGCATATTTTCAACATATATGTTTTCATGTTCTTTTCTATCATCCAAATAGAAACATGACTAAGATAATGTATTATTACCACTTTCATTGTCATATTTGGATCAAAACTAGAGTGATTAAGTTAAAAATGATGCTTGTAATGGGATATTATGCATAAACAATACGTTGGATTGCATATTTCTGCTTGGCATCGAAAAGGCCACATATTTCTATTTAATTTAGTCTGAACAAGATGCCAAAAAATAAAACAATACTTATACCTCCATGTTTCTGTTTGTCATCTGAATAGCAACATGAAGATTCTCATCAGTAACGTGTCGACTAAGTGTGCAATCAATTTTTAAATGGGTTTAGTGACAGACGCATACAATAAGATATTGGCATACATGTTCATCGTTTTAGCTTATAAGGTTTTGTTTCAATATATATACATATATACATATATATATACATGTGCATAGTAACAATCTCTGTGGAAAATGATCTAGTGATCGATGTATTCAGACTATTTAAGAGGGTACAAGGTTTACTTGTTGATAATCTATTTCCATGGTAGTCTTGGGTGAGGTTACTGTTTAGAGCTTGATGGAAGTTGTTGAAAGCTAAAAATGTTGATCTCTCATGCTACAATGTTAGGCTGAGTTTATTTGCTACAATTTTTTAGCAATTTCTATAGTAGTTTTATTCGATATAAGGGGTGGCTTCATAAAGGATGCAGGATGACGAAATGGGTGAGAAGTGTTACTATTTCGATACCTTTGTTGTTTCCAACACGCGCTGCTGATGTGTCATTTGGACTTTTAAGCGTTATGGTAAGTTACTATTTGTAGAGACCAAAATGAGACACTCACAACACATTTTGAGTGTAACAAAAGTACCAAATCCTTCCACAACAAGCCCCATCTCATCACTATGCATTCACTGTGAAGCAACTCGACAAATGAAATGAAACCATTATAGAAATCATAAAAAATTTACAACAAATAGACTAATCTAACATTGTACCATCAAAGAGCACTACTCTCAAATAAAAGCAACTCCCCATGTTGCTCTCAACAACAACTTCACACAAATTGATGCTAAAAATGGGTCGCCAATTTGTAAACCCTACACCCTTCTGAAATGCCTATGTACATCGATTATCGTAATCTTAACTTCACATAAAATGTTATTGTTTGCATGTATATATATGTATGTATACATATGGTATGTATGCTGGAATGAAATCCTAGAAGTTAGAACATTAAACATGCATATCATTATTTTATTACATATTACTATCACTTATCCTACCATGTTAATTATTTGCTCACCTAACTAACACGTTACAATTGGAAGTCTTCATGTTGCTATTTACATGGTCGAATAGAAGTGTGGAAATGCACATGTTGTTTTGCTTCTTGGTGGCTTGTTCACTAGTAAGTAAACGGACACCTACTAATATTTCAATGCCAATCAGATACATACAGTGCAATACATTTTTTATAGATTATATGTTATGGTGATCTTCAGTTTTGACTTCTTCATTACATTATTAGTCCAAACATCAAAATGAAAGTCATAATAATATGTTATTTTGCCAATGTTACCATTTCCATGACAAACAAAAACATGGACTCATGCATCTCCTTACCATTCATGTTTTGCATTTTTTGGCATCTTGTTATCAGTGGATGTTATTGGTTCTTACGAAAATAGAATCCTATTGTTTTGTGGTAGCTTCACTAGTAATCATACTTTATCTGTATAGTTATCGGGTGTTTTGATTGATGATATTATTTTTAGACTAAATACCAATATGTCAAACTGAGAAAAACCTCTCTACCTACTTCTCAACTTCATTGCAATAAGAGGAAGAGGAGAATGCAACTAGTTTCCTAGAATCTGATGAGGAAAACACACTTTATGAGAAGGCTTTGCCTTTGTTCAACTCCTCTATCCTTGTAGTTAACAATGTCGCCTCTAGATCTGAATTAAGTTGGTGATTTAACCTTTAAAGTAGCTGAATAGGCTTAACTCTTATAGTCTTTAGCTACCTGTGCTTTTCTTATTTATCTGGACCTTATTTTTCATCTCTTGTCAATATATGTAATGTGGTGGTTGTCAAAATATGCAGAACATGAAGGAAATGAAGAAAGAACTAGAAAGAAACCTCATTAAGCAATTAGATCTATATAAGAATGGACATATTGGAAATGGTAAGGTATACATTTCCCTTATCAAAGTCTTGCAAGTCTTGTTGCCAATGATAATTCATTTCTTTGATTATTTTGGGTTTTTTGGTTGTGGTTACTTGTTGTTTTATGCCAGTTTTATTGTTAGTGTGACTTAATTTATCCATTTATCTTGGGTCTTTGGTTCCTATTACTATCTAAGACTAAATAGGAACATGTTATTATTTAGCTTATAAGGGATCACCTAGTTGAATGGAGAGAGGAGATTCCTTTGATTTATTTTTGACTAAAAAAGATTATTGAGCTTGTGGTCTTTAATAAGATAGAACAAATAAGACTCCTTCTCTTATGAATCCAGTAGCAGACCTTGATGAAAGGGATGACTGACAGAACCTTCATCATAAAATTAACCTTTTCAACAGATATAACAACAAAGAACTTGAAGAACACTTTTCATTGGAGATTAGTAGAGGAAATATCAAGAAAATTATTTAATAACTCTCAGGGATTTCAATCCTCAAGCTAAAGATGAATATTGTGTACTTTCCCATTTCTTAGTAAGTTGACTTCAATTGTATGTAATATTCGATTATATGTAACATGTTAAATCCAATCGTATGTAACATTAATTTATATAAAACACTCAACTGTAAGTTAAGTGAATGACATTCTCGTGATACAAAAGAAAGATTGGTGTGTGTTACCAAATAAGGTCTCAGTTAAGAGATCCAAGTACCTAACAATAAATTTTTTACAAAATATCAGCAATATTTACTTATAAACTACAATTTATAGTCTTAATTAGTGACCTTGCATCATTTGGAAGTTGATAAAATCTAAACTATGTACATAATGAAAAGGCTTCCCCTAATTAAGTTTCTTAATTTTTTTTCTCATTTTCTTTACGTTTTACCAAATTTGACCTCAGTTCTCTTAACCAAAATTATTTCGAATCCCACATCAAACTTTTGCTTCTCAATTCATTTGGTGTCTAATAGTGTCATTATAGCTTGATTAACAACTAGGTGGTAAAGAACATCATGTATTATTTCATCTCTAAATAGTAATATCAATAAAAAACTTAAGATAGATGGACAAATCAAGTTTCAATAATAACAAAATTGCTAAATATAACATGTTACTATTTATAAACTTGGTATGAACATGTTGTTTGGCATTCGAACAGTAACATCAATCAGAAAACCCCACTAAATAGATAAAATAAGTCTTACTGATAACCAAACTGCTAGAGAACAACGTGTTACTGTTTGGTATACAAATAGTGACATTTATCAATTACCCATGTTGCTAGCACAAAACAACATGTTGCTGCTTGCAAACCATTCAGTAACAGGTTGTTGTTCGGCCTCCATATAGTAACATCAACCAAAGACTCAAAATAATAGGAAATATTAAATTTTGTTTATAACCAAACTATTAAAGAAAAATATGTTACTGTTTGGCTTATAAACAATAACTTCGACCTAGGACCTAAAATGATAGAAAATATCAAACTTCGTTAACAATCAAACTGTCAAGGAAGAACATGTTATTGTTTGGTACTTCGACAATAACACGTTGCTGTTCGATTTTTAAATAGCAACATTAATTAAAGACTCAATAATAGGAAATGGCAAGTCTCATTAATAATCAAACTGCTAAAGAAGAGCATATTACTATTTGATTTCTAAATAATAACATGTTACTGTTTAGCATCCAAATAACAACATGCTACTATTTGTCCTCTAAACAACAACATCGACATAGGACCTAAAATGATGGGAAATATTAAGCCTTATTAATAACCAAACTACCAAAAAAGAGTATATTGTTGTTCAATCTCCAAATAGCAACATCAATCAAAGACTCAAAATAATCGAAAATATCAAGTCTCATTAATAACCAGACTATCAAAGAAAAGTAGTTACTGTTTGCTTTTTAAATAGTAATATGTTATTATTTAGCATCTCAATAGTAACATGAACTACCAAGGAAGAGCATGTTGTTGTTCAGTTTTTAAACAGTAACATTGACCAAAAATTCAAAATAATAGAAAATGCTAAGTCTCGTTAATGACTAAACTGTCAAAGAAGATCATGTTACTGTCGAAGAAAATCATGTTACTATTTACTTTCCGAATAGTAACATATTATTATTTAGCATCTAAATAATAACTTGCTACTATTTGGTATTTAAACAGCAACATCAACCTAAGACCTAAAATGATGGAAAATATTAAGCCTCATTAATAATTAAATTACTAAAGAAGAGTGTGTTGCTCTTTTGTGTCTATCTGCACTTTCCTTTTCCAAAAAGTATTTGCTTGTTGTTTGAATTTTTAATGTAAAAATTATTCATCCAAGATAGATATTTATTCCTAAAAAAAGGAGCAAAAGAAAGAGACTATTCAATCATATTTATTTAAGGCTTCGAGCTTGCAAGTACTTATTTATTTTTCATTTTTACTCCAATTAAAGAGGCATTTTAATCCTAAAAGATTGAATTTTTATTAATTTTATTTTGAGTTAAAATTTTGCATTAATTTAATTTATACATACATTAAAAAGTCTTAAATTTTAATTCTTACAAGTTTTTAGTCTTTTATTTTTAATTTTTTAAAATTAAACATTCTGTAACTCTAATATATGAGAAAAAAGATTTTTATTTTTTTTTGCTTTTGTTCTTCCTAAGACACATTGTAAGTATGTCATTTTATCTTCTATACATTGTGATAATATACTATTTGTGAGACATAAATGAAAGAAAGTGGGCTTGAGAGACCTTATTGCAACAAATTGCAACATATGGTACCGGACCAATAAACTCCCTAGTAATCATCAGTAATTGACCACAGAGTGTAGAAGATAAGATGATGCATTTATTACGTGACTTGGTGATAATAAAAAATATTGAAATAGTAGCTGCCGATTCGCATTCCATTCTTTGGCAATTCTATCTTTAGCAATTCGATAAATTGAATGAAACCAAGGTTGAAATCATCGAAAAAATTACAACAAACGAACTCAGTCGATGTTGTAACACCAAAAAGCATCATTTTCAGCTAGCATCAACATTCAACCAGTTCCAAACAATAACTTTGCATGAATTGACATGTCAAAATGTGTCGACAAGAGGTCAACCTTACATCCACTTAAATGGTTTACGTGTAGTGATCATCTTAGCTTGAACTTCATTGAAAATGTAATTGTTTGCACACCAAAATATATAGTATGCATGTTCTAACAAAACCCTAGAAGTTGGGACGATGAACAAACATGTTACTATTTTGTTGTATGTTACTATCACTAATCCTGCATAATAATTGTATGCACACTTGATCGACATGTTATGGTTGGGAATTTTCATTTTGCATTTTATATAACAAACAAAGACATGGGAGCACGCATGTTGTTTTACCTTTGGCATCTTGTTCACATTGAAGCAAACAGAAACATGTTACTCTTTTGATGCCAATCATAAACATGCCTTGCAACACGTTGTGTTTTAGAATAATGTTACTATTTGGATCCCAAATAGTGGCATCAAATCCCATGTGTTATTCTTCAATTTTTTTCTTATAAAAAACTCTTGTTTTTACTTAATTAATCTATTTTGAGTTCAAATATATCGATGAGAGCCTTCACATTTTTTTCCAAACCTTAATTCAGCCATTTCAATGATGTCATTGTATGTCGTTGGGTAGTAACTTCATAGTAACGTGTAAGCAATTATGCAATTTGGGAGTGACATTGCATGATTTGTTGTTCTTGTTCGAGGTTACTGTTTAATATGAAAATAATAACATTTAGTTTTATGGGGGTTTAATTGTTAATCATACATGATTTGCATATTAATTTTATTTTTTAATTAGTACTACTATTTTTAAGGCAAATAGAAAAATGTCACACTAAAAAAATATGCTACTATTTGGCATGCAAATAGTAACATATTTTTTCAGTAGTTTTAATGTTTATTATAATTTATGTTACTATTTACAAGAAAAAAAAAGATAACATATTAGGGTAAGAAAACAACATCATACTGTTTGTTCTAAAAATAACATGTTATTTTGTTATCAATTTTATTGTTAATGATTCTTAATTTGTTACTTTAGTTTTAGTTCTTGCTTGATGTTATGAAATTAGGGGAGCAAATGAGCCGAGTTGAGCCAAACATCTGTATGCTTGAGCTCAAGCTCAATTACGTTAAACGAGCTCAAGTTTGAGCTTGAGCTCATCGAGCTTAAAAAAGTCAAGCTTAAGCTCAAGTTTAATTTAAATACGAGCTTAATCAAGCTTATATGAACTTAAACAAGCTTTACATTCCTTATTTCAAATTTCTAATCGAGCCTAACTATTCAAATTTGAACTCGAGCTTAAGTAATATTCGAGTTTAAACAAGCCTATAAAAGTTTAATATATTTATATTATATATAATATAAAAAATAAATGAGTTTAAACAAGCTTAAGCGAACCTAAATAAGCTTGTAATAGTTTAATATATTTATATTATATAAATATAAAAAATAAAAAAATATTTTATACTAAACTCGTTTAAGCTTGCGAGCAACTCGAGTCGGGTAATAAAAAGCTCAAGCTCGGCTCGAATAATAAACGAGCTCGGCTCCTTTAGGTTCAGTTCGTTAAAATTTGAGCTCGAACCGAACTTTTTACGAATCGATTTGGAGCTGCTCACGAATAGCTCAACTCATTTGCACCCTTATATGGAATATCGATAAAATGATAACATGTTTTTTCAAGCTTATTTCACCATAGCAACAAAAGACAATGTCATATCATGATATCTTCCAAACCCTTACATGTTATTGTTGAATGCAAAATAATGACATGCACAATGATTGTTTCTTATCATCTTATTTCAACCTACATGTAAGAATTCATGTCACCTTTGGCACTAAATTATTGTTTGCATCATAAATAGTAACATTATTTTTCATAGATGTTACTGTCTTGAATGAAACAGTAATGTGACATTGTCCACCTTAAGCTAATTTATATCAAATCTGATCAAGGTATTTTTCTTCATTCTTAAATAGAGAGGTAGCAAAACAGTTAAGTAGATAGAAGCAGTTGGAGAATCGACTGTAAGATTCTAGCAATACAAATCTAATATGCTAGTATGTATAAGACTAATTGATGATATTCATTTTAATGACAAACATAAAAGGGTGTTATAGCAAAACCCTTTCTAGCTACTTGTTGATGTTGTAATCAAGAAAGAGCTTGATCGTAATAAGTGCCAGAATAGTGATCAAGAAATACAAGTAATAATTGCCACCTTCTCCTCGAAGCACAACGACTTCCATATTGGTGGTGAACATTTGAGCATCACACCTACGGTAAAAGGCCATGATCATATTTCATGGCCAAGGACTCCTTACAAAACCATCAATATTCCATGCACTCCAACAAGTAGTCAGAGGAACATCAGAGACGGATGTTTAGGACATTTCCTAACTTGTCACATTGATACTGCTAGTGATTCTATTTGTACCAAACAGGGCACAGACATTGGCCTAGTCCTATCTTAGATATATCGAGAGCATAGATAACATGATAGAGTATAGGTGGCCTACACACATACATAAGCAACTAATAAGTTCCATCACAAAGGACAGGCTACCAAATGTCACTAGTTGTTCATGTTATTCCTAGTAAGTTACTATTGTCAAACGTGTACTGCTTTGTGTCATTTTCTTTAACATTGTCTTTATTTAGTTTTATTCATTTAACCACGTGTTCTTTGACAATTTTATTGTTAATGAGAGTTCATTCCTTTGATTATCTTCTTTTTTTTAGGGATATTACTATTTAAAGACTAAATAGTAATAGGTATTTGTTTAGTAGGTGTGTATCTATTTGGTGTGTGGATAGTAATATGCATCTATTTTGTTATTTTAGGCTTTTGATATGTATTACTATTTGGAAACTAAATAGCAATATGTTACTGTTTTATCTATAGATAGTAATATGTTATTTTTTAGCAATTTTATTGTTAATGAGAATACATTTATCTCATTATTCTGGGTTTGTAGTTGCTAAAAAGACTTGATTTTTCCGTTGTAAATAGGTATTTGTTTCACATTACTGTGCAAAGCCCAAATAGCAGCTTGTTATTGTTTGATTCAAAAATAGTTACATGTTGTTCTTTTGTAGTTTTCTTTGTTAACGACACTTGATTTGTGTATTTATTTTGAGTTTTTTTCTTAATTTTATTGCTTAGAGACCATACAATAACTTGTTACTATATTCACCTACAAATAATAATATGTTTGTGTTTAGCTAGCAAATAGTAACACAATTTTTTCAAGAAGATTTTGTGTTGGTGACATTACAGGGCCTCATTTTCACTTTTTTTTTTACTCTATCTGCAAGTGCAACTCTCATTTGAAATGCATTTGACATTATATACACTATATTTTTAACAATATTTGCTATGTGAGACCACAAACATGGTTAATGGACCTCAATTGCAAAAAATACCAAGATGTCCCAACTGAGACCTGAGACTCCTTACACACCAACTGAAGCAGAAAGTGGCTAACCAATTTTAAGTACAACACCACTTAATCTTTTTATTCATGTTATGGTTTGTTACCAAAATAGAAACATGTCATCTAATGACATTAATGAGAAACCACTCTCACATTCCAGGTCATCAATAGAGAATTGCAACCAATAAATGAAGAAACAAACTTCTTTTGCCACCTTCACACATAAATAACACAGGAATAATAACCAACCATATACCAGGATCAAACAAAATCATAGATCACACCTTCCCAATTAGAGGAATCTAGAATTGACAATATCATGAGAATGCCACATTACAAAATCCAACCTTGAGAAACAGTATTAGAGCAATTTACGAAAATTGCTCTATCCTAACAAAAATAACACGAAAAAGAAGGCATTGACATACAATAGTTGACCGAACAGCTTCTCAGTGCAAATAACAAGACAAGATCTTTGACTAATGAATTGAAGTCTCTAACGAAGAGATATCAAAAGATAGAGGAACAACTGCAATAGAGCAAAGAAATAATTACAAATCTCATACAAGAAAACACACGGCTTTGAAAGTAGCTATCTGACTCAATAACAAAAATAGACAATCTGGATAAGATCATCGACATCTTGGATAAGGAAAATGCCAAGCTTAAGAACCAAAATAGGTAGTTGATAACATAGCTTACAAAGATAGTTGTGCAGAACGTTACACTAAAGAAAACAGACACCACACAAGAAGAACAACATTAGGCTAAACATAAACAAAGGTCAATGATAAGAGATTTTCAAGCAAAAACAAGAAAAACAAAATATGGCACATAACACACTTACTTAAGAGCACACAAAAAACATAGAAAATAACAACATATACAACAACAAACTTTAACTATTGAAAGAAGATGGACAAGGGTAAGAAGAATGATGTAGTCATCTTAAAGGAAACAACTACGGAACCAACCAAAAAGAAATAAGCTAAAAAGAAACAGACCAAAAAGCTAACGATAAGTTCAAAACAGTTAATGGCAAAATACCTTTGCCAAGATGTCAAGTAGAAATTATTCAAAGTACATAAAGCAAGAGAAATATTGTGAGTCATGTGCTATGTTTTTAATGGTCATTTTGATCAATTTAGTATTACTTTTTGGTACCTTAGCTAACTTCTACACCGTATCTATAGGCTTACTGGTCCTTTGCTTGGACATCTCCTTAGCAGGACATGTACGTAACGATCGAGGAGTTGTTGGATGTTGTTGAAGAAAAGGCAATAACATCAAATGTATGCTTCTCTAGAATTTTACAATATTGACATTTTGCCTTGTTCTTTCTATAGTCATGTTACTGTCTGTATTCTTATTAACATAGTATCCCTCAACATTTTCAGTTTCTTTAATATAATGTTACTATTTGGAGGCTAAATAGTAATAGATAAGTCCTCGTATTGTTATATATTATCATTGTATTGATGCCTTGCTATAACTTTTTTTTTACTCCTTTTAGGAGTGTGACTTCTCAGTCAATTTATCTGACAAAAACTAATCCTTTAACTTTAGATCATAGATGGCCATGCATTCATGTTCAGCATAGCTGGCACATCTAGTATTAGCAGGATATTTGTATTCGATAGCATGTTAGATCCATTCTGGAATAACATACAGTAAATAATTTGATGTTGATTCATATTTGTTATAATTGATAGTCTTATATGGTGAACCCACTTAAAATCTACGGGAAACTGAGGAAGATCAAGTTCGATCAAAAGATGGGGCAAGCAATATCTACAGAAATTATTCTATTCCAAATAAACTTAATAAGTGTCAAGGAATGCACGAACCTCAATCACTACACATTACTTGTACTTAATAATGCAGGAACTCATTACAACTCAATGAGGCCTAGAAAAGAGGGAACTACAGATCCATACCTTCTTGATGCAAAAATGGCGATAAGTTATGTCTATATTATTATCAAGTACCAACTACTCTAGAGTTGCATTGAATGAACTATTGATCCTAGTTGATGTTTCCATTTGCTAAGGAAATAGTAACAGTATTTTCTCACATGCTCATTGTTCTTCATACTTCGCTTGTTTATTCTCTAGTTTGATTGATGTTACTATTTCTAGATTAAATAGTAACATCTCACAGATAATAACATACTATTGTTTGGTGTGCAAATAGTGACACATAATTTTTCTCATAATTTTACTATTAGGTATGATGTTTCTCATTGTTATTTATACTTGATTTGTTAATTTTTTTTATTTCTTAATTAATGTTTATGTTTCATGAACAAATAGTAATCTTAGACCAAAAAATATGTTATTGTTTAATATGCAAAAACTAACACGATTTTTTTTCTAAGAAAACAAATCAATTGTGATGTTACTATCTGTATGCTGTTATTGGTTGATATTACTATTTGGTATGAAAATAGTAAAACATTGTCTATTAGCAATTTGTTGTTAATCATACTTAATTTATCTGCATTATTTTGTTTCTTGTTTGATGACACTGTTTCCCGTCCAAATAGTAATATCCCAGAACAATAGCACCACATGTTACTGTTCGATCTAAGGACAGTAGCATGGAATTTTTAGAATATCAATTTTGTTGTTAACAATGCTTGGTTTCTCAATTTATTTTTAGTTGTCATTTCGTGTTATCATTTCCAAACCAAATGATTACATATTCTTTTTCTTCCTTTCACTTGATGTCTTACTGAACTTGTTAAATTAATAACAGAAGGATCACTATGAGGGAAAGAAGAATGAAATCCTTCATAGGAATAAGATGCATAAGGGAGAAAAGGCAACAATTGCAGGACCACCTTTTGATATCATATCGTATGAAAAGTGACTACAATAGCAAATTGAATCATAAGTAACATCTTCTTTACGACAAGTTCCATAATTAGGAGGCACCTAATTAACTTATTTCATAAATTTACAATTTCAGGCAAAACTGTGACATTTTTATATGTAAACAAATAAAAGATATATACTAGAATAATGAATTTGAAAAAAACTTTCCACTCGAATCTATGAGGAAATATAGGACAAAACTAGTAAATAGCTTTATCAGGGATTGTAATCCTCCTAGCTAAAAATGTTTTGTATGTATACATGTAATAGTATCCATGTAGGTCAAATTCACTTGTTAATATCATTCAATTGTACATAACATCTTAGATTCAATTGTATGTAACATTTAATTAAATGTAGCTATCAATCATAAATGTTGATAAACATTTAGCATATTTTTCTTTCCAGTCTCGAATGTTTAGAATTCATTTACCCTATGCATACAACTTCTATCCTGAGGTTACTGTTTGGATTAAAGTAGTAACATGCAAGTGATCGTGTAATTTTTTCGTTAATGTTAATATTAAAACTAACCAATCAAGAAAGGTATCAACCACTAATGATAACCAATAAATAGTTGTGTTACTGTATTAGAATGATGTTACTATTTATTTTTACATAGTAAAATTGTTACAAGGAATACAAATGTGCAATGGTAAAAAAACTATATTCAAGCTGGCTTTTTCAACTTTTCTTGTTGTGATGTCCTAGTTTGCATATCTTTCACACCTAAATTCCCACACACACACATACATACACCACTCGACCCGATCCTCATTTTTTTAGGTATGCCTACTTATCTTTTTGAAATGGCAGGTAACTTAGTTGTCTCTTCTACTACATCAACCTCCTGCCCCAGCATTATAGGAATAGGGTATATGACTTGTTCATAAATCTTCCCATACCTACTTATAGAGAAATAGTTGTCAAAAACCTTACTCATGAAATCCCACATTTAATAGTGGCAACTACTTGAACACGAGGAATTCTAAAATGAAGCACCTTTGAATTTATCCCTCAAGTTCTATTTTAAATGATGCAGATAGAAGAAATGAGGTGCCATTGCTTCAAGCATTCTAAAATTATGATCACAAATAAAAGTAACTCGTCAATTTGCATCGAGTACTGTGGACAACTATGAAATGAACCTAAATTAATTTTCTTTGTTTTCACAAGCAACCGTAGTTGGGACCTAAGGAAACAACCCTGGCTGCAAAATAGTCACACTAAACAACAACATAAACCACTAAATAGAAACATGATTCACAGTATAACCCATGTTACTATTTGGATGAAAATAGAAACATCAACAAAAAATGCATAATAAATATATATGTCAATTCTCAATAGTAGCAAAACTCATGGAAATAACACCATCCTATTACAAGTTACTGTTTCATCTCCTAATAGTAACATTAATCTAGCAGCAAAATGAGTACATATGATTACATCATACCAATCTAATTAACAAAAACTAAGAATAAATAGCCAAATCAACTTTCATTAATAATAAAACTACCAAAAAATAACACAAGTGCTTCGATATTACTATTTAGTATCCAGATAGTAACATCAATAAAATTCAGGATAAAACATTTGAATAAGGGGACATTCTTAATAAAATTACCAACAAAAGGAGGGAAACACAAGACTTTTTATATTACTGTCTTTAGACCAAACAACAATAAGGGAGGCGATGTTACTATTTGGCCTCCTAATAGTAACACCAATCAAGCGAGTAAACAAACTCGTTCTTGATTGAAAATTCGTGCACAATAAATTCAAAATGAAAAAAATTCATCTTGATTGTCATCCTTGCTAATGACGAATAGGATGACCCCTAGAAATCTAGACTTCAAAAAAGTCCTATCAATAATCTACTAACCTTAATTCCACGCCTAAAGTTACAGCACAACTCTCCTTATTTTAGTCAAGAATTAATGACTCCTATCAATTTTCTTGAAGCAAAAAAGACTAATAACACATTAGATATCAAACACTTCCTTCAAAACATAATAGTGATAAGTCAATTTTTCATGTCACTATGAACTACCCGTATGTTAACCAATGGGATTAAAAACCAACAATTCCTTAAAATATAGAAGAAACAATATGTCAAGTGGTATACTTCATCTTGAAAATTTCTCCCATCAAAGATCCAAATCCTAGTGCCTTTAACATCCTTTTCAACCCCAACTCCAGTGTAGGCAACAAAATCTAGAAATGCACCTAATCCAAACGAATAGTCCTGGAATCATAATGGAGAAAAAAATAGTAAAAATACAACAATTAAAGCATATTCAGAGCATACACGACATATTATGATACATGAACCATGGAAGGATTTAACCATTAAAACCTCTATAAAACAATCTCCATCCTTACCTAACATGTGATTCTCCTCATCCTCGAAAGGCATTACTTGCTGTGTGCTTTACTAACTCTAGCTTACCCCCCGCTTGATTCACGCCTTATGTTTACATGCCTTATTGGAAGGTTTTTATTCAGTGGGCACGTAACTTTAGTGTGTCCCTTAACATGACAAATAGTGCACCATTCCCTTTTTTTTGGTGTGTTCATGACAACACCAAATGGCCTTCATTTGCCCCTAACTACATAAGGCTCCAATAGTCTATCATGCTTCATCTTTGCCTTACTAGTCTCATTATTAATATGTGGATCATACTTACTTTGAAGTTTTGCTTCAATACTTCAAATATTGTGCCTTACTTGGAGGAATGAATCTCGGGGATTAAAGCATAGTTATACATCAATCTACAATCTTAAATGAGGCTATCAAACCATAAGCTAACTAACTTATCATCATCATCCACAAGGCTAAGGTTATGACTTATATCTTTTGCATTTTTCATCCAACGTGGCACGATAACACATGGAGGCAGTTTGTTAATCTTCTCTTGAACCATTACAAATATTATATATTGGTAAGGGATTTTGAATGACTGCAACTTCTCATAATCAAATGCAATTCACACACCATCATGCTTATCGATGTGGATACTGTAGCAAGTATCATGATTCATGAACTTATGAACCTTATATGTTCTAATTGTTAATTGCTATTTGTAACTAGCTAAACACAAGCTCTAGCCACCTTTATTTCTCTCTCAATCACCTAAAAAGCCTCCCGTGTGTACATATTAGTAGCACTGGCTTCAATAGATTCCAATAAGGTTGTTAAAACAAGCTTCCCATTGTTTGTTTTGAAAACAACCACAAGCTCATTATATTTAAGATAATTTAGGTTACAATGGAAGTGATGTAAGAATTCCCCTAAGTTCTGACTTTGGCTAACAAAATTCTTGATATACGTATTCATGCCTTCATATAGTAAAGTTATCCTTAAGCCAACAAACATCTTCCTATGAAGAAATGTAGCAACACACATAACTCTTTTTTTGTACATTTTCTACACCTATTTATTGCCTTTAACTGTAAATTTTTCAACCATGAAGTTTCATTTTTGCTCAAATTGTGAATTTTGCTCAAATTATGAGACATTAATGTTAGCAAACATGCAATCTTTAAACACCTTTGTGAATTGGGTGTTTCCAATGTTATTGATAGCATTTCTTTCCAAATACGATGCGTACAATCGGTGGCATGCATTTAGCATAACACACTTGATTGTATTTCATATGCCCTTATCACTATTGGTGATTATTAATACTAGTTCTTTCTTATCCATGGCTTCTAGTAGAGCCCTTAAGACCCACTTGTAAGTTTCCTCTATCTCATCAGCTATAAGTGCACATTCAAACACCATGGTGTTTCGATGGTGATTTAACCTGGAAAAAATAATAAGAGGTCTATTGTACTTATTCTTCTTGTATGTGGTGTCAAATGCTAGAATGTCATTAAAGCATTTATAGTCAAGTTTGCTCCAACCATGCACCAAAACAAATGCTGCAAGTAACCGTTAGCATCTAAGCAATGCTTCGTAAAGAAATTGGCATCATTATCCCCTCTTCCATGAAGGTAATAAACAACAACCTCGTATTACCATGTTTTATTTTTTCATTGTGAGCACAGTTTATGTGGTTGTACATTTCTTTCCTTGTAAACCTAATTTTGTCATACCCACCATTTTAACCAGCAATGCAACCATATATATGAGACACCTTTATGACACCATTTTAACCAGCAATGTAACCATATATATGTGATTTATGCATGGGTGTATGCTTAAGTGCAAAGGTGTTATAGTTGTGATCATCCTTGAAGTGAAACACTTTGCACGATACTATTTCTTTATTCTTTCTAACTCTAAAATTGGCTTTGCAAGCTAATCAAGTCAATGCCTTATGTTTTCTTTCTGGTTCAGGTTTATTAATCCATTTAGGATCTCTTTTACTTTCATAACTACAAATAATTCTACAAGACAGGGCTTTCCCTTCTTTGTTTTTGTATATATCATCGAGTCTAACACCAAATCCCTTTATACGTGCATACTTCCTATAAAATAGCTTAGCATCCTCTAATTTCACAAATTTCATGCCCATCACCATCTCATGTGTCATGTTAGCTACTAATTCATATTTATTGTCTACTTCACCACACTATTCTTAGTTCTAAACATCCATGAACTTTGTATCTCCTATCACAGTGACATGTTTATTGAAGTAGTGCATATTGCATAACCCATCTAGCCTTTACTCCTCTATATATTTGACACAGATAATGTCCAGTCAAAAAGTGCAATAATTCTTGGACCATCTTTTAGCTTGCATAAAGAAGTAAATTTTTGGATAAACATCAAATAGGAAACACGTAGATAAGAATGCATGGCTAATAAGCACCAGTAATAAAGATAGTATATGGCAACATGTAAAGTGCTAAATCTGCATGCATGAATAACCACAAATGAAGTAGCAACACTACCCTAATTAGATTGGTTGTAATACATAACCTGCGCATACTTTGGTCAGACCTTAATTGTTGGAACATATTCTGACTCCTTGTCAAGCTTTGATTGTTAGTGACATTTGATTTATCCATTCAGCGTGAGTTTTTAATTGATGTTACTATCGAAAAAGCAAACTGCAATAAGTTACTGTTTGTCTCACAAACGATAATAGTTCGGTTATTAATGAGACTTGATTCACCCATTTATTAGAGTTTTTTAGTTGATGCTACCATTTAGGAACCAAATGACCACATGTTATTGTTTGGCCTGTAAATAGTAACAAGCTATTAACAAAGCTTGATTTATTCATTTGTTTGGGATCTTTAGTTGATGTCACTGTTTCGAAACTAAACAGCAACATATTGTTTTATGGCAAGTTTGATTGTTTATAGGAATTCCACACTTTAAACCCTAACCATGTTTAATGCCTAGATATCATTATTTGATTCATGGCAAAATCTGTAGTGCTCAAACTAAAAACTAGTTCAATCTTTCTAATTTAAAGGCTTTTCCTTTTATTGTCACCACGTAAACAAGTAAGTGCCCATAAACAAGAAATAGGTACTTTCTCATTATTTGGCACTAGTATGAAGAACTAAGCATTGGTTTTCGCAACCCATCAACTTGATGCATTTTAAGTGTTTCTTAAAAAGTTCAGGTTGAATAAGATAAGTGCTACTTATTTTTTGTATAAGCGATTATGTTTCTTTACTATGATTGTAGCTAACATATACACATTGACATCAATATACTTCATTCAATGTCAAGACACACTTAATTGGTTCGATCTACTTGTGATTGTCCACATTAGTAACTTATTCGGTATGGATTAAAAAATAATTGATTCAAGACATATTAAGACTATAGCAACAGTAAGTTTGTACAAGGAAAATGACAAACTAACCTTAGATACAAGCTTGGATGGAACTTCAACCACTTTAGTCATTTGTTGTAAGCTGAATAAAGTTGTGATCCTATAGCATAAACATCATACTCACTCTTTGGAAAAGGAACAATGTAAATCTTCTTCTTCTCTAAAATAAAATGGAAGAATGTAGATTGTAGATACTATAAATTTCAATCAAACTCAACAAGTTTGTGATTTTCTTAAGATTTGGATCGACTTTTGCATTTCCTTCCACTTAGTACAAATCACTGATATTAAGAAAATTTGTACTGCACTACAAGATCCAGAAGAAAAAATCTCCACACTTCGAATTAAGGGTGGACAAATTTCGATTTCAGTAAATTTTAGTTTGCAAATCAATTAATCATTTTAAATCGATTATCTCCTTAAATATACTATAACCAACCAAAACCATTACTCAAACTATTATTAACTGAATTAATCAATTACAAATGGTTGAAAGTAGTTTAAAATAGTTAATTATTTCAATTTTTTTAGCACATAGGAAAGTTTACAAGTTTCCTATCCCTTCACATTTCAAATAAAATATAGGAAAATGAACAACTTAGAATAAATTTTGTCTAATTTCTATACCTCAGTACATATATTTTATTTAAAATTTGGTAAGATAAATTTAAATTTGAACAAGTGTTGAGTTATTTTTTTTTAAAGAAAGAGATATTTGAGAGTAAGATTTTGAAATTGAAAAATGACTTGTGAAGACTGAGGAAATAAAGAAATAAATAACATATGGCTTTAAAATGCACCATATAAAATAAAATTTTAAACTCTGCAATTATTTGATTGGTTATGGTTTAATATGATTAAAAAATTTTAAACTCACAACCGATAAAAAAAAATTAAAAGTAAATAATAATTATTCGAATCTAATAATTTATTATAATCAATTAATTTAAATCGATCGAATATAAAACGATTCGATCGATTTAAATCGGTTTGTGACATTTTGCCCCCTACTTCGAATCATAGGAACGACGAATGGATATCTCTCCTGGGATATGATACCAATTAACAGAGTGTCTTCCATTCTGATTCCATTTAATTATAAATATAAGATCTAACTTACTAACAATTTCAAGTACAAAGCACTAAACCCTAACAACATACATCCTGGATGAGAGCCTAAAAGTTCGAGACGACCTTGAATAGAGACACTGAATAGAGACACGGACAAAGATGATGAGGAAAACCCAATTTGATAGAGGCTGGCATTAAGGATGAACACTTCAGCGAGAATGCCTGATCAACGCTGAGTATAAAAGCATGGATGAAGAGATGAAGGAATTCCTATTCAAGCAATCTGCAAAACAAAGGAAGAATCAAAAAATATTTTAATATAATATAATTTATTGATTTATTATTTAATTTGAGGCAACAAATGAAAAATAAGAAACTTGAAGGATGATTTGATAATTTCAATCAAAAGTATGGAGGCAAGGTGAAAATTACCAGAAAGCAACCTTGGAAGGTCACGCGTTGTCAAATAGTTGAATCACCTATCCAAGGTAAGTTACCCATAAACAATGTCGGGACATTATAATCTCGGCCAATGATTAATCTTTTGCCTTTATTAACTTCTTTATTTTGTAATAAAAAGAGTTCTCTTTTTTGAGGGAGAATAAAATGGACAAAAACTAACATTTTGTTGGAAGCACGAGCAATTAAAAAACTGAGTGTTTTTATTTTTGAGTCATCTTTTTTTACATTGGGATTTGAATAAAAACAATCTAATGATGAAACTTTCGGCCCTTAGGAGTTCAAGCTTTTCATCAATTACTATTTTGATTTTCTCTCAGTTTAAAAGAAATAGCTCATTGGTCGAAACAAGAAAAGGCAAATAGAGAGCAGTAGAAGAACACGCAAACCAAATAAAAGTCTCAAGACAATATTTTACAGAAGCTTCGAACCAATCATGCACATAAAATGATAATTCTACCAAAAATAAATAAATAAAAATCTGAATGTCAAAATGGTGATGGGTTGCCTGTGTCTATTATCACCAAACTTAACATTCGCCACTATCACGATCATTAATCATTGATGTTTAACATTCTTTCCTTTCCATTAAACATTGCAGCAGATTTGAAACACTCTTCATACCTGCAGAAAAGAAAAAGAGATGCAGGTAAAAATCTTCACACGGGTATGGCAACTGAATTTCATCAGACAGCAAAGGGATAGACAGACATCGTAGTAGGAAAGTAACATGCAGGATGGACCTCTGCAAGCACTGCTATATTTCCTTTTTATCAAGTAATTGCCTCAAATGTGGACTAACATTTATGAAACACCAGCACCTTACTTAAAATCACACTTCTAAATGCAATAACATTCTAAACGATTTCTCAATTAAGCATGTGCTAAGCCTCTTGTAGCATTCATATAATCCTTCATACAGAGAATAGAGTAAAACAGAGCATATGAAGCCCCAGAGTGATAATATATGTTTAATTTATTATGCATCCAGGTCCAGAAAAATGGTTGCATTATGTAACACCCACCAAATCAAAAGGCATATATCAATCAAATTTAAATGCATTAAACAGGAAGCAATGACCAAGATCAAGCTGTATAATGGCTTCTGCAAAGGGCAAAACTTAGGGAAAGTCCCTTAAGTGTTTGTCGTAAGGTTCTCCATTTAGACTACAACATGTGTGTTAATTGCTTTATTATAATTATTAAATCATTGCTAATTATTGTAATTGTCAAATTTAAGTTACTAATAGTTAATAGAGCAATTAATACACTTGTTGTAATCTGAAAGGAGAACCTTATAGCAAACACTTAAGGAACTTTACATAAGTTTTGTTATTTTAGAAAATCCAAGAATACCTAAATAGCAGCATTGGAAGCCAGTTAGGGAAAGAAGTGGAAGTAGGCGGGACAGGGTATATGCAGGCTTTCTTTAAGATTAATAAAAAAAAAGAGGAATCGAAGATAGATTTATAAGGGAGATGAGTATTTTGGCCAAAAACACTATGGAAGTATGAAGTAGGGATCATTGCTAAAATGTAATTACTCAAAACTTTCTGAAAGGCTTTTCTGTAAAGCTCCATCAATTCCAAAAGAGCAACATTTTCAACAATAGGTTTTGTGCCTCTTAAATATGAAACCAAAGGCGTAACAGAATGAATATTTCTAGATCTTATGAATAGGTTCTTCAGCAATTGATATGAAGGAACGGCCAGAGGCAATTTACAAGCCAGTATTAACAAATCTATAAATAAATAATGAGTATTGATTTGAGACGTACAAAGAAAATTCATTCCTAGACATTCAATAACAATCATTTAATGATAACTCAAATCTAAATACAGTCCAAACACTAATCATAATTATTGCCATCTAAGTCAAAATTACACTAAAAGAAAGGATTACCTACCCTGCTTGCACAGATCCATCAGACCTCATTTCGTTCAAGAACTCTCACAACATTGTTACTAGAAGAATAGGGTAAGTTATTAAGCAGAATGTCACATTTCAATTGACAAAAACACACAAAAGCCAGAACTCTTTCTGGAAGATTGTCATACAATCCAATCCTCAAGCTAAAAACACATAAATATATATGCTCTAGAGTCTAGACCAGTCAAACGTATTACAAGCTTATATCAAATCCACACCAATCTCTTTTAGGCAACTGTGAATAATTCCCTGTGAAGCATGACATATCAAAATATTAAAGTTTATTACAAGGGAGCTCTTCTTACATCCGTGATTTTTACCTTTATCTTGCGGTGGGTACGAGGGTTACACCGTACATTTATTATTGGACTATGAACTTAGCTTGCATTAAATACAAGACAGACCATTGATCTATCTAGGTAACCAATTAGAGGAAGAGATCCCCGGGTAACAGTCCCGACACAAACACCTTACTAATAATGCTAAAAATTTGCTTCTTACCACGCAAAGACCTTTAAGTGTCCTGACCAAAAAGGTATCATCAACACGGACTACTCCCCAATCAAATATTCATCCATTAACCAAGCAACATTATCTGAAACTAGCAGCTATATTATCTCATTAGCAAGGTTGGAAATTTGGGATGTTAGCTGCTCCCTCCTTATTCTAGCATTACTGAAGAGGAAATTTTTTTTTACACCATTGTTCCTAGACACCCCATAACAGCTGGTTAAATGAAATGCCACCCATCCATATCTAAGTCGTCAACACAGATACACACAATTTTCTGCACAAAAAGAGCTATGTTTGCAGAACAAACACCCTCAAACAAGGAGAACAAACAAACAGATAATTGCAACCAAGCAGATGAAAGAAAAGGAGCTCAAACGAAAGATAGCAAGAAGTTTCGAACTTACATTTGGATCAACAACTGTTCTTAATCGAGATCTTCTTGTCTAGTCTCCGAATCAAAACTCTGATTTCCTCTACTTCCAGGATTTGATTCCCCACGGTTGTTGCCACCGCTGCTGTTGGCATTGTCAATGTTGCCTGTCTCGGACATGGAAACGAGTTGCCTAAACGGCCAAGGCAAATTCAAAGGAACTCTAAACGTTCGTTCTGCTAGCCTCGGCGAACTACCAGATTCAGTCATGCCAGCATTATCGCCATTTCTGCCATCAGAAGAATGGCCAGACCCCCCAGACCCTGCAGATTGGTTTCGAGTCCCACGGGCAGGAGCCCCTGTACGCGTCCTTTGCTCATAGTCTGGATCATCAGATGGCAACTCGTACCGGCAAACAGGACAAGAATTGTGCATTTCCAACCAAGGTAGAATGCAATCCTTATGATAAATGTGTTTACAGGGCATCTGTTTTGCCTCTTCCCCATGCTCAAACGTGTCTTTACATACTGCACACTGCGATGAATCCGAAGCCAACAACTCATCCGTAATCTTGATATCAGGAAGCCCCTCGATGGCCGATTTCGAAGCTGGTGGTGTTCCATATCGGTTCGGATCATTCTCCGCAAGCTGTTGAATCAAATGCTCAAGACCAGGGCCGAAAAAGTAATCACCGAGGCTGAGGTTTGCGGGAACACGAACACCCCCACTTGGGTCACCCGAGTTCTCTATAACAAACTGAACATTAGCACCGCCGTCTCTGAGGGTTTGAAGATAGTTCTGAAGGAATAAGAATGGATTGAACGTATTGTCGTCTCCAAATGGCGACGATCGGTTCGGCCTACCACCGAACAGAGCTGAGAGATCGTCGAATACCGGTCCACCAGAAACACCGCCGCTGCCGCCTCCCGTGGATGAGGTAGAAAATATAAGAGGAAAACCACTGCTGCCGCCACCGAACTCGGAACTGAAAGAAAAGAATGGATTGATAGGGTTAGGGTCGGGGCTTGGGACTGGATTTTCAACCTCTTCGATGAAGCCACTGTTGCAATTAGGACAAACGAGATCAGAGGAGGCGGAAGGGGTAATGGAGACGGTGCCGTTGCATTTGTAGCAGAAGTATTGTTGAGGAAAGGTGGAGGTAACGCCAGCAGCTGCGCCCCCAGCATCGCCGCCCCCGCCCCCGCCGCCGCCGCCGCCGGAAGAAGACATAGCAATCAGATTAACGGAAAAGAGAAGAGAGCAAAAGAAGGTTGGTAAGAAGAGAAGATAAAGCGCGAGCTATGAGGAGGATGAAACGAAGAACAAGCAGAGAAAGAAAAAGTGAAAACCAATCGTGGGTAGATGCTGAACTAATGCACGCGCCGACGTTGGACGGTGCGACTTAACGCGGACTTGTTTGACATTTTATTTACGTCCGAGTCCTCATAAAAGAAATTCATTATTTGATTTTTCCAATTTTTTCCTTTGTCGTTCGGTTATATTCACTGGAGGATTTACGGTGAAAGTAACGTCCTGTTGGATCGTATGTAACAACATTCCAACCTACAATTATTGACATGTGTCGTAATAAACAGAATTTCTAGCAAATAATCAAAATTTCTTTTGAAATTCGATTTTTGAGTAATCGCATCTGTTTAACTTTAATGATATTTTATCGTTATTTAAAAATTTTGCTTAAAAAAATTTAGTAATATTTTAAATTGTATTTAAATGAAAT
This sequence comes from Sindora glabra, assembly GCA_020226215.1. NCBI lineage: Eukaryota > Viridiplantae > Streptophyta > Magnoliopsida > Fabales > Fabaceae > Sindora > Sindora glabra. The sequence goes on from CM035229.1 coordinate 82,174,852, forward strand.
ATTGAAATGATAAAATTAAATTATACCTATTTCTTTGAAAGTTTAATCTTCCTTTTATTTTGAATGATATATACTTATTTTTTTTATTTTTCAAAAGGAGGCGTGGTATGTTTTTGAAATGATGGAGACAAAAGGTGACTATATATCAAAAAAGAAATTGATGCATATTCCTAAAAATAGAAGGAATAAAAATATAATTATATAAATATTCATAAGAGGTAAATATAATCTATCAACAATAAAACAATATTAATAAAATTTTAATTATTACATTAATGTCCAAAATTTATCTTAAAAATTCACTATTTTTATTAAATTTGATTGATAATTTTTATATTTTTATAATAAAAATAATAATCACTTAATACAAATAAAATTTTAGATCGGAAATAACAACATTGAGGAGGAAAATACTCCATTATCAATAGATGTTTCTTTGTATTTATAATATAATAACATCTTTGGTATAATAGAATGGAATAGAATGAAAAACAATGAAAAATTTTATTTATTTAATAAATACTATAAAATGAGAATAACCACTTTTAGGAGTGCAAATGAGCAAAATTATTTGTGAATAGCTCAATATTGACTCACAAAAAAATTTATTGAAGTTTAATTTTAAACTAATCAAACCTAAATGAATTGAATTTGATTAATATACGAATTGAGTTTGAGTTTTTTTATTATTTGATTTGAATCATTTCCAAATTTAAATGAGTCTAATTACAAAATATATTTTTATTTTCATATTATATTTAATTAATATAAATATAATATGTAAATAATAAAATATATAGAATTAATATTATTAAGGTGTAAATAAATATAAATTATATATAATATGTATTAAATAAAAAATTAAGCTAAATTAATCCTTTTTATTGTTGGTTAAGCTCATTTATAATTTAGGTTCAAGCTCAATTTAATAACCTTAATCTTGATTAAAAATTCAATTTGAATAATATACTATTTGTTTAAATTTGAATAAGCTTCTATTCAATTGGAATTTTGAGTTCAAAATTTTCAAGCTTGACAAGCTTAAGCTCAAGCTCAAGCTCAAGCTCAAGTAAGCAAATGGAATAGAAACCAAAATACTTCATCCTTTTCCAAATTAACTATAAAGAAAGCATTTATAATTATATAATATCAAAGCTAAGAAGATCAAAGATCAAATCAAGCCACACCACAATAGCAACTTTAATTCCAACACTCATCAATTCTTTTATCACTTCTCCAATTCTTACTTTAAACAAATTTATAACAACCATCCAAAAATCAAAGTGAAGTTAATAATTACATTTATGCATGAGCTCATAAACAATATTTTTTTAATATCCATAGCATGAAATGCTCACAGTTATATCAAAAAGAATAATTTCTCATTACTACTATAAGGTACTGGGTGCTTCTTTGCATAATAGAAATCAATAAGTTGAACTTGCAAATAAAATACATTCATAATAAATATAAATAATAGGTAATATGTTGAGCACACAAAAAAAAACCCTAAATATTAAAGATTGGAGAAAGAATTTTCCTTAAATTACACAAATAAATAGGATTAGACTTTCAATATTTTTCATCAATCAATGGGCTTTCAATATTTGTATCAATTTGTAGCCCTATGTGTACAAAATATACATAAAATTTTTTGGACAAAATAATTTGCATAATTTTATCTAGAAATTATTCATCCAAGAAGATCTCTTAAATCATTTGCCAGAGCATAACATGCCACATATCATACCAAATGCATATGTAAAAGAGGAAAAATTAATGGACAATAATAAACTAATTTTTGTATAAAATTACATTACAAAAACACATAGATAATTGCAACAAATAAAAGTCACATGAAATTAATATATTATAGATAATAAGGTGCAAGAAGCTAGTTCACAAAATATAGTGGATGAAGTAAAGTCCCAAAATTTATGTATCAAGGATATTTGAGGGGAAGATTTGCATCAAAAGCATTAGCACCCTTACCTAAAAGATTAATCAATTTTTGGAACATAAAAATTCTTCCTTGTAAAATTAAATCAACTAAGAAAGATAAGTAGAATCATTCAAACTATTATAATAATAATATGAATAAGCCAAGAAATGAGGAAGTGCACCTTATTCATAAAGGTTTCCTTGCCTTAGCACTATAATCCTAAATTGATTCCCCTTTTATAACAACAAAAAAATGGTTGCATTTTAGGAATTCTAAAATGTTGGTAGGAAACTGAAGGGTTAATAATAAAAAGTTCATCACTCAAAGTTCCAGCAAGTGTTGGTGGCACATTTACACCTAAGCTAAGCAATTGATGAGAAGTTTCTTACAATAGATGTAGCCTTTTTTTTATGTTCATTTGGTTCCTTGGAAATTGGAATTTGAAAGGTATTTATTATTCATGTTGTTAATCTTACCATTAATTACATCAACTTATCTTTTTAGAGTAGAAGATACAATATGCATTCCAAACAAAAGTTCTATAACTATAATTCTTTAAGCCTATCCATTTACAAAAGTTAAAAGGTTTTGAAGAGACTTACGGATGCATATATATATATCTATTCTATCTCTTCAACTCTTATGGTCTTTGCAACATTTTCAGGTTTATTTATTAAATCCTTGATGAACAACAAATAAATATAGTCAACATAAGCACAAGATAATATGGATGCAACACATGAATCTCAATCTCAATTTCCAATATATAAAGAAAAGTTTATTACAAATTTTAAGCAAGAATGATCAAGATCTTATGACTTAGAAATCTATGATCCTTCATGCAAGCTTGTTAAGATCATTCTACTAAAGTTTTTCAATTAATGCTAACTACAAAATGAAAAATGCATACTACCTAAACAAAATGATTTAGAATCTAAGAACTATATTGGGTTTATCTAAAAGTATCACATTGTTTCTTAGGAAACCTCCAAAAATCAATAAATTTAAATTTATTATGTAAAATGCAGCTTTCAAAAACTAATTGTCTTTTATGTGCATAATACATAAAACTATTGAAAATACAGAGTTCATTTTTGCAGAGTAAAATAGTAAACAATAGTACCTAAAATAATTTTAGGATCTAAAATCTTAAAGGATGCAATATGTTATTAACTAGTGTGGAAAATTTTTGTAATGTAGGACTGTGTAATGCATGTTGAAACATTTAAACTAAGTTATATATGTTAGAATTCGGATTATTATATGCAGCGAAAATTCAAAATTTGATCTGAATTCTACCTAGGATCCATGCAAAAAATATAAATCAATGATTAAGATTTTACTTATTGGACATTCGTATTTCTACTGATCAAAACTTGAGAGAGCGGATGAATCAAACGTCAGCCGGAAGGTACAGCGTCTCTACGATATCCACACAAAGTGAATAATGACCTCTCACCCTCCACAAATCTGTTAGGATGCATTTTTCTCTCTGAAATTTAGGATTGGATGTTTTCTAAGTGATTTAGGGTTTTATGGAAGCTTATGAGTGTGTTTAAAGTGCTGCCCTCAAATCTCCTTTTATAGAACTTAGGCAAGCCACAATCTTAATCCTACTAGGATAATGCCTCCAAAAAATTCTAATCACATTTAACAACTTATCTTATCCTTATCATAGAGATAATGAGAAAAGATAGGACTTATCTATTAATGATATAATATTAGATAATTGCATATAGTTATCAAATATTAAAATAATATTATCTCATAATATATTTATCTAAAATATGATAACGTAATTATTTGATATTACTTTAATATCAAATAATATCACATAATAATAATTATATTTATTACGTAAAAAATATATTATTATTTAATAATATATATATATGCACGAAAATAAGTCCAATTAATTAGATATTAATCTAATTAAAGTCTAATTAATTATTATTTTATTCCTACTTTTTTTGTATGACCATTTAGATTCTTACTATGTTAATAATGATTCATTATTGAGTTATAGACAATGAGCAGTATCTAGGAATATATCACTGCTACTCAAATAGTAAGAATATCTGTGATTCGATATCCACTTAATACATGATCAGCGTTTTGCATCATAATTTCTTTTGTAATAATTTTCAAATTGAACTGGAGGCATGGAATGTGTCATCCTCATCAAAGTTCAATTTATATTTCTTGATACTAAATGGACTTCAAAATAAATGATCAATATCACATATTGATCTATTTGAGTATGGTCATGCATTTCTAAGTCTTATTCAATCAAGGGGCCTAAGGATATATCTCCTTTTTATAAGAGTAATAAAATCTCATCTACATCACTCACTTCCCTTTGCATGATTTGTGATACACTCAATCAACACCCTACTTGTCATCCTAATTAAAGGTGACATAGAACGACATCAAAGTAAGTAACCCCTTATGTAAGGAACCGTAATGACTTCAAGTAAAAGGACTATATGCAATTGTGACCATATGAGAACTACTAATGACATAAGTCTTATCCATGCAGTATTCTTATATTAGGTCAGTCCAGTACATCTATTCACTAACAATGTACTCATGTATTGACTTGATATCACATATTCATGATTCATAATTATCAATCACTATATATGTCAGTTTTGATGTACTATTATTATCCCTTTCGTAATAATACTTGACTAGGAGCATTTTAGAAATAGTAAAACTATTTCAGGGATAATTATTATATTAAGTTATAAATTGCGCAAAATTAATAAAATGAAAATAAAATAATATAATAATTGTATTGCCTAAAATAAAATATAATACATTGTGTATTTTTTAATCATCTATATGATTAGTTCTTAGGACACACACCAACAATATATACATCAAAATAATTACTCAACAAGATGAAAGTAGAACATCCTTATATCTAAGCTTTCATTTTCTTGTGCATGCATCTCCATCATCTCTAAACAAAAGCTTAATACTAAGATATTTTATAATAATTAATTGAATTAGTCAATGTAAAAGTATAGGTGTTTAATAGGTCGGGTAAGGTAGACCAGGCCATGGCTCATATGGCCCAAATTTGTTTAAGCCTAATCTACTAAGGTTTGCATTTTATGCAAGCCTATTTTGGTCAATCTAGTTTGCATAAAAGTCTAGGGACTTTGCTTTATAAACAAGCTTGGCCTACAAGCTAGCCTATATGGACATGCCCATGTGGATCCTGTCCGCATGGGTTTAAACCTGCATTTTTATGAATTTATTTTTAGTAAACCTGATTTATAAAAATTCCATGAACCAATTTGCTAGGCTTGCAAGCCTGAAACTTGTTAAGCACCCTTAAAAGTTATGACAAACATTTCAATTACCAATTTATTAAGATTTGATCAAAATTTTAATAATTGTTAATTTATAGTTATTTCTTATTTTGAATTATTATTCTATTCAAATTAGGATTAATATTAATTTGAATCGCATTTTTGTGAGCCTATTTTTAGCAAGCTCAGTTCGTAAAAATCCTATGAACTAGTTTGCTAGGCTTATGGGTCAAAGGTCCGTTAAACGCTCTTAAAAGCTTTAAGGCAAAATTTTCAATTAACAATTTGTTAGGATTTGATCAAAATTTTAATAATTGCTAATTCATGATAATTTCTTATTTTGAATTATTCTTCTATTCAAATTGGGATTGATATCAATTTGAAATCATTTCATTCATTTAGTCTTTTGTCCTATAAATATGTTGTATTTGGATATGAACAATTTGTCAAAAGAGTGATGTGAGTTGAGAGAATTTGTACTTGTAGTCCCCATAGGGGTTACTTGAAATTTTACAATTAGCTCTTATATACTATAAGGTACTTTTAAATGTATTTAAGGTGTAAGTTTGAGAGTTTTTATACGATTTGTATTTTCTTTCTTGATTCCTTTTAATGAATTTGTTTCTTGTGTTCATCCATCGAGGAGGGTTTCTTGACTTTCTGTGTCTTGACTTGTGCTAACATGCGCTTCTGCATCATTATAATCATTTGAGAAAATTTTCCAACACAACTGAAGAACAAGGGAAAAATTCCAAGAAATTCATCACTTGTTCATCATCTAGTACATGACAATCACTCTTGCAACAAACATTTGAATAGAAAAAAAAAATTACCACTTCCATTAACTTGGTTTCTTAATACATCATAATATAATTGTTTCTGTATAATATATGTTACATAATTATGCAGATAATTATGTCATCTCTACAAAATATTATCATGCTAGTTCCTTTCCCAGATCACTATCTAAGCAGTTTAGGTAGGTGACCAATTTCTACTTTGACATCTCGGCCATCACTAAACTTGCTCCATACACTGCAGTCAGTGCTATTCTTTCATCACTAAACTTCACTTCCTTGATGTCTTTCATCTTGTGGAATCATTTTTTCTGAATTTCTATTGTTTTTCAACAGCCCACTTTCCACTAAAAGAGAAAAGAAATAAATAAAAACCACTGTAGATTGAATATAAGTGGATGATAGAAGACAAAGAAAGAAAGAAACCATGGCATTCGACAAAAGACAAGACCGTAAACACTGTTAATGAAACTGTAAAGCAAAACAACAGCAACAGAAAGAACACAGCCCAATACAATGGATTGATAGCAATGCTATTTCTTTCAAGCATTAAAATAAATGTAAGGTCACGCGTATAAACATATCATATATAAACAGAAGAGGATGAATGTAAAAGGCACAAAAATAATCCATTTCGGAAAATTCAAACGCACAAATAAGAAGATTGAAGAAACATTCGGCAAGTTGAATGAAACGTTACACTAAACATATTGGCTTTGCATGTCCTGACTCAGTCTCAGAGATAAGCCCCTAAATGGTAAGCAATAAGCATTGAATTTAACCAACTTTGTAAAAACTTGCCTGTCAGTTGAGTTAACAAGAAGATCATAGGATGAGAACTGTGCAATTGAATAATTCCACAATAAACAGTTCAAGACTCAAACAACATTGATCAAATGTAGAAGGACAAGAATTTAAGACACAAATTATCACATAAGATTGGCAAGGTAAAGAAAATATGTATTGAATCTCAAGCAATTTTCTCGCCATGAAAATTGGAACTTTGGTGTGTGCTAAAAGTAGTAGGATCATACTGATCCTCACTAGTGTCTAGTAGTATGTAATAACCAAGTACAAAACTCTGAAAGGAGAGATAGAAGAACTCCTCTACACAACTAAGCTCCTATCTTTTTCTCCAAATATACTGCATGGAGGCAAAATTCTGTTCGCAAAGTCAAAATGGAGAAAAAGCACCTCCTATCCTATACTTGATTCAGCGGAATTAAACTTGTGGAATGAGGAAGAACTGTAGGATAGAGCATGGAGTTTGTATTCAGCTCTTGGAGGGTGCAAGCTTCAGCTATTTTATTTTGCTCAATGTCATATAGGTAGAGATCTGCACAAACCTTCATCAACAAGTGCCCGTCTTTGAAGCCTAGAGGATCCATCCATGGGTTCATATCCATAGTCACTCGCTGTAAGACTCGGTTCTTCAAATTGAAAAAGAATTCCGAGTGTTCTTTTTCAATCATCTCCAAGGCTTTCCAGTGCTTGAGTGTCCATTTAAACTCAAAATAATCTTCGAGAAACCATACATGCAGACCTTGTTCTGATATTGTCACATAATGCAACCGGCCCTCAGATTCTCCAATACATGCTTCTGGGATAGTACTAAACTCTGTCAAAGGAACTGGCACTGAAATTAACCAAGAAATCTCCTTCTCAACATCAAAAGTCAGAATTTGATCACTATCAGTCAGCCAATGCAAGACACCCCCTATGTATATGCCTTTGTTCTTGATTAAACTGTTCTCAAACTGGCAAACCTCGTTGGATTTCCTCCATTTCTTTGTTTCTGATGAGTACAATTCAAATGTCATGTACAATTCCTCCTCATTGCCCTCAACCTGCTTCACTCTTACTAACTTAAATTTTGTGGTGATGTCTACAGGATTCTTAAATGGGTCAATTGCTAGTCCAATGCTTTCATTTTTGTCATAGCCTTCCCACTTCAATCTAATCCAATCCTTGTTTGAGGGGTTGCAGACATAAATAGTTGGTTCTCGAGAAGGGAAGCAGCTACGACAGCAAACCAGCCCTTGGCATGATGCCAAGACAACAACATCTTCGGGAAGAAAATTGAAAACCATCTGGCGCACTTTGATTACTACTCTTTCAACAGGAATATAACTAATGGTTTTGATATCTTCAGTGCATAACATAAACTTCTCTTGCAAAATGAACCCTGATAAGACAGGCTGTGTCTTTTCCAGCTGAGCTTGAATGAAGGAACGGTTGGTGATGAGGCGGCGCCATTCTTTGGAAATGAGCTTTAGACCAAGCAGGGTCTTTGCAGGAATCCGGGAGAGAACATCAAAAAGAACGTCACTGTTCAGAAACCTACAAACCTTCTTCATGTCCTGAAACAATGTTTAACGAATTAGTCATCATTTGCAGAAGCCCAATGCAGAAAATTATCAGGCAGAGTTAGATTAATACAGCAAATTTACAATAGAAAGAAAGAGCAATAATAATAATAAAAATGCAAGTAATAACTACGATTACCGTCTAGATTAAAAAAAAGAAGGGGAGTCCTCAACAGTGCAGAAAGAAAGAATTTACCAAAGCATTTATAAAAAATGATAAACAATATAAATCATAGTAAAATAAAATAATATTCATGACTCACGAATACCCAGCTGAAAGTTTACCTGAAAATCAAGTTACGGTTGATTAAGATAATGAAAGACACTCAACAAAATTAATTCAAACCATAAAAAATGACATCGATGAATATTGGGAGGAGGCTGGGGACAAAAAGATTGGGGATTCTTCAACGACCATAGCGATGATGAATAGAGCAATTTGAAACAACTTTCAATGATTAATACAAATGAACAGGTAGAAAATAGTGCTATCAATCGGACGTTTTGACCTCAAATGCTCTTGCATCCCAAGTTTTAAAATGCAAACCTTTTGTCATGAAGTAGAAGCCGTCATTTGAGTCATTTCAATGCTTTGAAGAACCCTGACGCTTCGTTGTGTTGACAGCTATGGTAATCACTTTCACAAATTTCAAAAGTCACCACTTTCCACCAGTATCTCACAGACTCACTCAAATCAAACAGAGCATCAGGAAGAAATATTGTAGAAAAACAGAGGACCTAGTAAACTAAAATCTCCAATACATATAGGAAAACTGGAATAAAACCATTGCTATTTGACATGATAACTTTCGGACTGGAAAAGGGTCACATTTATGCCAGTTTTAACGAAATCACATTCGTTTCCAAGTACTCCCCTTAACTTTCTTGCCAAACATACAAGTACTCTGCTTTCTGGGATTTTCTGTAGTTTTAGTTGAAAACAGAGAACAAAGAAAGCAACAAATTCAATACATTTTCCCTACCATTTCTTGGCAATCAAGCACAACTTCTCAGCTTCCAAGTCCATCAAAACTCAAATGAAGAATAAGAAATCATTCACAACAAAAGCAATTGCACCGAGAACAAATAGGAATAGAGAAACGAAAAAACAGAAGGCATATTATTTCGCGTATTATCATTTCCAATTAGCAGCTACGTACGTTAGGTTCTGTTTCTGGGTTTCTCCTTCTCTATATCGCAGCAGTGACTGCCATTTCCGGCGTGGTAGTGGATGGAGCAGAAACGCATAGTGACAAAAAGTATGTGTGCTTTTTGTAGTATAGGAATAGAGAGAGAAGACGAAGAGGCTTCTCTGCCGTGTGTCACTTGCGGAATATATCAATCGCAGCGATGAATCGAACAGTTAGGATTGAAGGCATGTTGGACAGAGTAACTACACGCTCTTTAGAATCGGATGATGGTGGTCACGCGCTTTTTTGCACGTCCCGGGACAGGAGGCTCGAGAGAGGGATGCGAGCAGCCTCTCTTCCATTTCTCATCATTTTTTTTTTAATTTTTAAATGCAATAATCGAGGATGACTGCTTGCGTGTGCTGTAACTTTGGAGAGGTAATAAAACCGAAAATTTTTAAGATGGAATGTAATTAGTATAAAACCTTGTTTAGTATATTAATAAAAATAATTAATTAATTATAATATACAAGAATTGTGATTTTTCTTTATTAATGACATAATTTTTAATAATAATTGTTTTTTAAAAAAATCGATGCAAAGATTTTTAATAAAAGAAAAATTACATTTAAAAAATAAGTCACAAAAAATAATTTATGATTCAATCATAATTTTTTCTCATAAAAAGTATCTAAAATCATTTTTTTAAAAAACTTAATTATCATAAAAAAATTATACCAAAATATAAAATTATGTTATACATTCAAATTTATTAATAATAAATTATTTTTATCACTGTGTCAAATCAGCCATAAATTTAAAATTGGAGGTTTAATTGACGTGAATATAAGATTGAGAAAGGTGGTGATGATAATTGGACACATATATTATGTATATAATGTTAATTTCCATTTTTTTTTTATGAGGAAGTTTTGAAATTTTATGAGGAAAGCTCCAATATACATCCAAGGTAGGAAGCAAGAGAAAAGACAGTTAAAAAAATGGTGAGAAAACAAATAAGGAAAGCATAACTTAATGGAATGGCCCGACCTAACCTGTCCCGGAAGCACAAGTTTCCTGTACTTGAAGAATACACTGCAGGAAGAATTCAAACAAATAAAGGTATTATTCTCTGCCAATTGAGAGCAAAAATCAAAGGAAACTTCATTGCAGAACCGGGTTGATATGTATAAAAGGAAAGTCGATATATTGTTCTTTCATTCCATAACTTGTCTCCCCACCAAAACAACAAAAGTTCTAGAACGTGGTTGCTAGCTATCTATCTGTCTTCCAATGGCAACCAAGTCTGCACCTTCGTACGAGGATTTTGAACCATTCTGGAAAATGCATACAGAAGAAGAAAAAGATATTATTGAAATTGATCTCAAGGGTACACTATTTTTCTTGCTTATTCCACGTTAATTTGATAAACCTTCTTCCGCATGATGATTATTTACTGCTATCATTTTCAGGGTTTCTCGCTTATTTTCATTCAAACGTATACATGTCATCACACCTTAATTTAAATCAGTATCATTAATTTATATTATTAATCCCATCTATTTAGATAATTATGGTACATCTATATTGAATAACAGTCCACATGCTCGATTTATTTTAATAGAAAATATTTTTTATAAATATAATTATAAAATATTCAGATAATAAAAAATATTTTATTTATTTAATATTAAATGTAAAAAATATGGGATAAAGTAAATTTTTCTTTTTTTAAATAAAAATTTATTTTCTTTCATTATTATTACTATGACTGACTTTAAGTATGATTTTTTTAATCATAAATTCAAGTGACATGTTACTCCTTTATTAATATACATATAAATATTTTTTTTGAATAAAAATACCTTTTAACAAAATAAATAAAGCCTTTACAATTTAAAAATGATGTGAATAACACATTATTATATATATCTTGTTAAAGTAAATCAGCACATGCAGGGGTGTTGTTATCTTTCAATCTAATTATTGCAGGTTTCAAGAAAGAGCAACTTAAAGTCCAAACCAGCACTGGGAAGATGTTAACACTAGTAGTTCATGGAGAAGGAGCAGCGGATGGACCCAAAGTGCGGCGTTTCAATAAAGAATTTGATGTGCCAAAAGGCTGCAATACGAATGAAATACGCGCAAAGTTTTCTCACGGCGTCCTCTCTATTGTAATGCCAAAAAAGGTTCAGCGCCCTTCGCCGCAACAAACAGAACCAGTTGAAGTCTCCAAAAAGCAACCGGTGCATTGGTTGAATAAGGAGAGTGCTACCAAAGTTGCGGTAATAGTGGCTGTTGCGGTTGCGCTGGTAGCCATTGGAGCTCAAATAGCAAAATTGGTGCATCCACAACTTCACCATTAGCCAAATTGTTGGGATGCTTAATTTAAAAAGAAAATAGCTGAGCTCAATTGCGATTGACTTTTTAATTAACACTTGTGAAAGAAAATGGGATGAAAAATTGTGATATATATTTCCTATATTGATCCATAAAATAAGTCTTTGAAGGAATATGAAAGCCATAACGACATTAATACTTAGATGATTGTTACTTTTCTACGTTGTATTTGTTTCACATGTATGATTCAGTTGATGCATCTTTCTGACATATTTAAACTCAGTAACGGGTGGTGTGATTTGGATGAGACTGTACATATCAATTGCGACTTGATGTTGTCGGCTTTGCTGGCTAAACGTGAGAAACCGAAGCATATATGAAAGAAAATGAGTATTGAGCTTTAAACCTGAAATGTTGCATTGTTTGAAAATCAATATAATCAACCGCTGTCCGTACGTCTTGGAACTAAAGTCGGACGCAGCTTCTTCCACATCTGGTTTCTCAGATGACGTACAGAATGAAAGCAACTGGGGAAATCAAATTCACAGATATATTTTTATTTTTATATCATCAAAAATTATTTTCTAATTGAAAGAAAACAAAGAATGGAAAGTGGTGAATATTGTAAATAAAAAATATTTCATTTAATTATATTTTCATTTTTTACTTTTAACTTATATTTCTCATTTTCATTTTTTTATGATAACAAGTATAATTATACTAAATAAGTAAAAAATAAGTAATTTCTAAATTCTAATCCTAATTTACTTTGAAATTTTTTCATTTTCATTCTTCACTTTTAACTTATACTTTTCATTTTCAATTTTTTTATGATAACAAGGATAATTACATTAGATAAGTAAATAAATAAATAAATAATTTTTAAATTCCAATCCTATTAATTTATATATAATCTCATGATATATAAAAAAAAGATTTGTAAACTAATTTTAATATATTAAAATTTGGTTTATATAATTATGTTGATTAATATTGCATATTTATATATAATATATAATTTTTAAATTACCTCATTTACATAAAAATTAAAATTAAAATTTATAATTTTTTAATTTTTAATATTTTACAAAGTTAAAAAAAAATTTAAATACGTGAATTATGTGAAACTAATATTTTGACATAAAAATTACTTATTTTTAATTTGCTTATATAACTAATTATATAAAAAATTCAAATTTAAATTTTGAAAAATTTTAATATTTTATATATTAAATTATTTATTATTTTTAATAAAATGGAATTCAAATTATTAATTTATTAATTTTTCAAAAGTATTTATTCATATATTTTAATTAAATCTATAATTTATGACAAAAAATTAATAATGGCATTTTTTGAAAAAGTAATAAAATTTCTAGAAATGTAAAATGTGAAACAAACACAAGAATATAATATATTTAGGAATTTGAAAAAATATTTTTCAGAAATATATATATTAAACTAAACATAGGTATATGATATTTCAAAGAATTACATATCTGATAATGTACATTTTTTTCAAAAATATAAAATTTCATGAATCAAACATCTCCTTACCTAGAGAATGGTGATAAAAATTTAATTACAATCTTAGACTTGGAGAGTTTATATTTTCAGAGTCCACGTTGGAACCCCTCCTATATTGTCTAGATGTAAGAAATTTTAATGTTTAATAAAATCTTTATATCATATTTAAAATTACTAAAACAAATAAAAGTACGAAGAAAAAAATGGGATTAGTACCTTTCTCTTTATTTACAATATTCTATATACAAATATATATTAAAAGATTTAAGTATTTCCTCCTTCATATGACAACAAATAATGGTTTTGATAAACAAAACTATCAATAATCTCATGTATAAAAAGGAAATCTAGACATATAAAGAGAATTTAGACTTATATTAATAAATCTTAACTAAATACAATCATCATAAATTTAATAATAAGCTTTTATATCAAATTTATTTGAATAAGGCCACCCACATTTAAAAAAAAATAATACATTCAAAAGGTAAATTAAAATCCAATGAATTACTTAATTAAGTTACATATTAATTTAATTTTAATAAAAATAAAAAATTCAATTAATGATAACTCAAAATAAAGAGAATTTTTAACCTAAGTCTTAAATATTCTTCTATAACATATAGATAATATGAAATTTTGTATAGTTAGGAAAGACTACTATACTTTAGTGGAAGGGGACAAATTTGTCTTGAGTAGCTAAATTTATAAATAAAGTTGTGAGATCTTATAAAAAAATTGTTAGATCTATGTGAATAGTTTTACATCACATAATTTATGTCATATGAAAAAAATTTCATATAACTATTTACATTAAATTCATAACTTTTTCATAAAATCTCATAACTTTGTTCATAAATTTTGCAATTAGAGTAGATTTATCCCTATTTTCACCGGGGCATAATAAACTTGGCCTACTTTTGATCATAACATGTTATCTTTAACTAAAATCTAGCAGACTTTATTATTTGCTTCCCCATCCAATATTATCTTAAATTAAGTTTTGCAAAATATATTGTGTTTTTAATTCAACATCTAATATTTATTAATTTTATTTTGCATTAATAAAAGATGTCACTGACATAATTTCAAAATTTTGATAAAAAAATTAAGAAAGTAAACATAAACAATATTTATAATGGATTTTAAAGTGCAAGAAACAATATAATATACACTTTAAAAGGTGAAATGAATTATAGGGAGTGAATAATTATTTTTTAAAAAAATTGATGATTTATATATTATGTCCTTTTTAAAATATAATAATAGAGAATTTATTTTACAATAAGGATGATTGAAATAAATATTATGCTATTGTTTAAAATAAAATTTGTATGCATATAAAAAAATTTGAATAAATATGAATAAATTATTAGGGAAAATAATATTTAGTATTTTAGAAAGTTATGTAATGAAAATTTAGTGAGAAATAAATTATGAAAAATAAGTGGAATAAAAAAGTTTAAGGTTTAAATTATTATAAATGAGCATATGAATATGGATGAGATTTTGAAAACATTTTAAAAGATGCCTCTAGGCACTATTCCTCATTTTAAGATAATCTTATAATCTTTTCCTTCATTATTTCCAATCTTCTCAAAACTCCACTTCTTCTCCCCCTACTTTCTCATATTTCCTTCATCAACCAAAACAAGAAAACATTAATCTTCCTTTAATTCTTCACGCAATTAAGGTAAGAATATCATGTTTTCTAAATTATCTTTTCATTTCCTCCTAAGTTGATGAGGGTTAGGGTTATTTTAGTTTTAAAGTTATTAGAACCCTAACATAATAAATCCTTTGAATTTGATATGATTAAGGTTAAAGAACCTTAAATTTAACTTTTTACCATCCTCCTTCATACTAAGTAAGTAGATATTCCATCTTAAGTTATTAAATCCAGTGATTTTAGCATTTAATCACATAAAATGGGTTTTTCTTGAATATGAGTATAAATGCTTGATTTATGTGTTAAATGATGATGTTAGTCAAATTAAAAGATAAAAATGATTTCAATGGTAAAGGATTGATGTACATTTAAGAGTATATAATGATTGGTTGACAACTAAATGCATTAAATGCAAGTTTTTAGGCTAGTGAATGGTAAACTTTTTGAAAAAAACTACAAAATTCCAAGCAATAATTGGCTATATAATCGATTATGCCTTAATCATGCAATTTGTTTAGCCATAATTGACTATTAAGCCAAGAATTACTCCCTAGATGCTAATAGTTAATTATGGCATCCAAGATTACCTCTAGATACTTGTAATTAACTATACCGTTAACTATAAACATCCAAAGTTTTTTTTAGACCTTGATAATTGAATAAAGGCCTTAGGATCATTCTTGGGGCTCTTATAGTCCATTATACCTATATTAGAACCCTAACATAATAAATCCTTTGAATTTGATATGATTAAGGTTAAAGAACCTTAAATTTAACTTTTTACCATCCTCCTTCATACTAAGTAAGTAGATATTCCATCTTAAGTTGTTAAATCCAGTGATTTTAGCATTTAATCACATAAGATGGGTTTTTCTTGAATATGAGTATAAATGCTTGATTTATGTGTTAAATGATGATGTTAGTCAGATTAAAAGATAAAAATGATTTCAATGGTAAAGGATTGATGTACATTTAAGAGTATATAATGATTGGTTGACAACTAAATGCATTAAATGCAAGTTTTTAGGCTAGTGAATGGTAAACTTTTTGAAAAAACTATAAAATCCCAAGCAATAATTGACCATATAATCGATTATGCCTTGATCATGCAATTTGTTTAGCCATAATTGACTATTAAGCCAAGAATTACTCCCTAGATGCTAGTAGTTAACTATGGCATCCAAGATTACCTTTGGATACCTATAGTTAACTATAAGCATCCAAAGTTTTTTTTAGACCTTGATAGCTTAATAAAGGCTTTAAGATCATTCTTGGGGCTCCTATAGTCCATTATACCCAATGTACATTGTATTTTCATGTTATGTAAAGGTCCAATGTGGGATGTAATAATTTTAAACTTCAAAATAAGATAGAATATGATAAATATGAGTTATTTATATAGAAATGTGACATGAAATGAGATTTTAATACCTTATTTGGCACATCATATAATATAATATAGCATAAGAACTATTGGATAGTAATAGTATGGTATTGTATAGTATAATATAAGGGTTTAGGATAAATGTGAGTTGTTCATATAGAAATGTGACATGAAATGAGATTCTAAGGCCTTGTTTGGTACATTATATAGTATAATATAGTATAAGGATTGTTGGATAGTAATAGTAATAGTATAGTATTGTATAGGGTTGATATGCTATACAATATTTAGTTTATAATAATATAAGATGAAAATTTGCATAAAATTATCCTATTTTTATTTGCTATCATGTTTTATAAAAATATATATTTAAAAAATAAATAATTTCATAAAAATAACTTTACATATATAAGAAAAAAGAGAGAAAAAGATAAAAATAGATTTTTTTCTTTATAAATAAGAGAAGATTTTTTTTTTATAAATAAAAGGAATAAGAACTTAATAAAAAAAATTTTAATTTTAACAATTATATATTTGTCTTAATGCCATATTATTGATTTTTATCCTTTTCTTTAAGGAGTAGATAAACTTATACATATTTAAATGTAAAAGAGGATACTTTTAAATGAGCAATATAATCCATTCAAAATTCCTAAACATTTATAAACTTCGATTGTATAGTCTATCCTATACTATCGGATCTCATATGGTATGCTAAATAAGCCTAAAATGTTATGTTATATGATATGCCTTGAAAATAGAATTGTTATGTTACTTATGAAAGGAAATAAGATGTAGTAATGGTGTGATATATGGCATGTGATATAGTTGACCTTGGTTATGGAATTATAAGGTGAAATGAAATATGCGGCCATATATTGAAACATGGGATTATTATGAGAATACGATAAAATTGTCTTGAGACATGATATGTGAATGAAATGTATTATAACCTGTGATATGAGAAATACGATAGGGAAGATGATATATGTTACACCTTGTAGAAAATTAGAATATATTCTATATATTTTATTAATATTTATGTATATGTAATAATTAATTAATTATTGTAAATACAATTAAGATGAGAATTAATTTAAGAAAATAGAATTTTATAATAAAAATAGAAAGAGTTAAGTTGATAAGATATTAGTGTAAAATTAGATTCGAGTAAGTATGTTTGGAAGAGAATTAAAAGCTATTTTTTTGAAACATTTTTTGGCTACCTTGAAATTACAAAGTTACCTTTAAAGACAATAAAAACTCCCCAAAACTTTCATCCTTCCTTATTTCTCCAACATTGCCATTGACCTTTCCTCCTTATATTCTCTTTCATTTACGTTCTCTCTAATTGACAAGAATTAAAACTCTAGCTTTAAGTTATCATCCAAAATCCTAGAGCAATTCAAGGTAACTCTTTATAATTCTATAGTTTGATGTGTTATCTATTGATTTTTAGTTTTTAAAGAAAGCCAAGGATTTAGGAAATTTTTTTATTTCTATTTAACATTACTATTGCTTCCGATCAATCAATCACTCTTTTAGTTCTTTCCCTTCTTCTAACTTACCAAGTAAGTAGATAATCTACTTAATATAATTTTTTTATAATTTATATGAAATTTAAGTTTATATGATGTTTGTTTTTAGGAATTAGATGATTTAGCATGAAATCTTGTTATAGGAAGGTAATACTTATAATTCTAGGGTGGAAAATGTTATTAATGTTAAGTTGACTGGGGGTTTGAGTTGGGCATGGTGTGGAATGAAATAAGAAATAGAAATTTAATTTTTGTATAGTAAAATTTGATGAAGAATTAAAAAATTATAGTTTGTACTAGAATATAGTAATTAAGTATGCACTTGAGAAGCAATCCTAGCAAACTATACTTAACTACCATAATCGAGTACTTTCAAAATATGTGGCCTTTGTATATAAATACTTAACTATGGTACTAAAGTATAGTCATAAGAGTTATATTGCAAGAGCTCATATTCAATTACTATAATTGAGTACAACTTTGTGGGCAATTTTAGAACCAACATATTCGAGTATTGTAATTGATTATGGTTTCTAAAGATGTAACTTAGGTTCTAGTAATTGAATATAATATTTGAAACCTATTCTATTTTTCCTAGTTTGATTTTATAATTAACTTTTACAATGTATATCACATGTATAGATTACTTATAACTACAATTTGAGTTATAAATATGAATCTGAAACAACTTATTGTCCTATATCATAATTATACTAAAATTTTGCTTTGTTATAAGATAAATAATGATATAATAATGTATTTAGCTTACACAGTAACTTATTGATATGATTGATGATAGCATTATATATATTGGAATTATTGTGACTTTACAATTGAAATCCTAAAAAAGGATACATTTTTATGAAAATATGATAATAGAGGCGATAAAATGTGATGATATGAAATAGTATTAGATTCAAGAAATCATTTATAAGGGAATAAGGTAGGACTTAAGGGACAATAATGAAATTTGTGAATGGATAAGGTTAATTTGGGAAGCACAAGGAAATTTAATATTTTCGTTTATTAATTCTCGATGTTTATTATTGTCTCTTGATACTAGTATGATTGTGAAAAAAACTTATTGATTATATAAATTAGAGATGTTAAGAATAGATGTTGTAGCACTCTTTTGAATATATATACACACATGTATTTAATAAGTAGATTGTTCATTTACTAAGTTTATAACTTACTTTTTAGTTATTTTCCTTTATTTTCAAATATGCCTGCTAAAGCTCCTCCACTTCCACTAATAGATGAGGAGTGAAAGTCTTATTAATATTTCATATTGAGATGCCATATTTAGAAATCAATTGTAAGTAGAAACGATTTGGGCCTTATAGAAATGATGTTAGCTCATGATAATTCAAACTCTATTGTATATATTCCTTGGAAATTTTTATAAAATCAATTTGTTTATTAGCAACTGTGTAATGATACCAAATTTTGGTAGAGTAGGTTACTAAGAATTAAGAATTGGGTTTTACACTAATCACAACCAAGTGGTTCGTGACAATGTAAATATCATATGCCAAATTCTCATTAATAAGCTTATGGAGAATATAATACTAACCCAGAAGGCACAAGGATGGTCAACTTATGAAGAATATAAAATTGACTCGAGGGACACAAGAAGGTTTATTTATTTTTATTATTAATTGTTGTGTATGGTGACATGGATTTGGAATCTACTCTTATTGGTTACATTTGTATGATATAAATATAATGATATGATTATGGTTGAACCTTTTAAGGCTACTTGGAAATGATTTGATAATGTGAATATATATGTGTTAAGTTTTACAGGAAGATGGTCCAGTAGGTAAGTTTAATTCATTGTTATATTTATATATGTTGGAGTATTTACTTACTAAATCTTGAACTCACTCATCTATAATTTATTTTGTAGATATAGAAGTTAAGTTTCACCACCATCTTCTCTAAATTAAACTTTTTAAAAGCTCTATGATTTGATTGTTAGGTTGCACAGAATAGCATTTGGGGTTTTATTCTATATATAGGCTGTGGGTATAGGGATTGTATATTAAATCCCCTTTCGGGTTAGTTAGAGTGACTCATCCTCATTTTAAGAGAAATATAAGCAATTCTAACTTTCTCATATTTTATAAACTTTGTTAATGAATGAAATGCTCCCTCTTTTCAAATATTGTCTTCCCTCTTGTTTGATACTTTAGTTTATTAACTAAAATAGTGATAAGTGAATGATATTAGACTAGTAGAAATTGGATAGTGAATTTTACATTGATCACTATTAAGTTAGAGTCATAACATTATTACTTATCAAATATTAAGTTTTTCATTAATGATCATAATTATTTATAATTTATCCTCTAAAGTATATTTTATACTTAGAAAATGAAATTCCTTTACAATTGGTTCATATTTACCATACAAAACAAAGTATCATTCCTTTTGCAATTATTATTATTTATAATTATACATATAGTATAATTTGTGGCAAATTTTCTATACTTACTTTAAAATATATGCTTTGCCTTTAAATACGTGTTTAATGATTTTTTTGCACCTATAAGTTCTTATGCTTGAATTATTTTTTAACAAGTCACTATGAGTTTTATATAAAAAAAATCTTATAAGGTACTATATATTTTTAACATATAATTATATTCAACATTTTTGAATTAAAGTGTCCTTCTTCAGGATTACATTCTTCAACTTAAGCTTGTAGGTGGAAGTATTTAATAGTTTTCCTTGGGTTGAAAGGACCAAGAATATAAGTGACCTATAATGCAAGATTAGTAGCATGAGTTAGTTATCCTTTGGGATAAGATTTACCAAAACCATGAAGGAAAATAGCTAAGAGACTTGACTTTTGGAGTTCAACAAAGTATCATTCTATGGAAAGACTAAAAGGCACCAATTACATATATATTGGGTCCATAACCATCTGTTATTAATTAAATTAATTATAGTCGGGTTTTGTAGATAAATAAAAAATCCCAAAGTGAAATAGATTTCAATAAGTGTGGGTGCAATAAATAACTCAAATGGAAAAAGAGCAACGCGTATACGAAGATTTTGAACCTTATTGTAGATGGTATTCTACCAAAGAAAAGGACATTATCGACATCCAGCTCAAGGGTACATCTATATCCGTATTAATTTCTTTTTCCATTCCAAATTCTATGATTTTTTTGGTTAAATAATTTAACAAAAATTTCTTGTATACTCCAATTATATCATATATTTTTTGCAATACTTAATAAATAAAGGATAATTATTATTTTTATTATTTAATTATCAATTTTATTGAATTATGAATATTAAAAATATGATTTTTAAAATTTTTAAAATGCTAAGAATCATACAAATTGAAAATTATTATCATACATTTACAGATTTAAATTAAGAACATATGATATAGTTGATACATATAAAAATTTCCCATAATGTAATGTTATATATTTATGGATTTGATTCTTATCAGGTTTTAGAAAGCAACAACTTCATGTTAAACTGTTTGGAAAAAGGTTCATAGAAATATCAGGAGAACAACCTGTGGATCTGGATCCACTTAAATGGCAACGTTTCCGCAAGCAAATTAAACTTGAAAATGATTACAAACCAATTGATATCTTTGCACATTTCTCTGTTGGCAGTGGAATTCTTTCCATTACAATATCCAAAAAGCAAGAATCTGGACGTCAATTAATGAATTTATGTTTACGTTTCAAAGTTGGATTCATTACTTTGTTGGTGCTAGTGCTTGTCTTTGCAACTTGGATGCCCAAAAAAATATGGATATGTGCTCCTAATCTTTGAATTTATTAATTCTTTTTTTATATTTATTGAATTGAATTAATTTCTAAACATATGTTGTATCATTCATGTAAAATTTATGATGTCAAAATAACAAGGCAGTTATGGCAAAGATGTTTTTGTAAATAAAATCATATTGTTCTGGGTCAGGTTTCTGGATTGGAAATTAAACCCCTCCAAAATAACTGTAATTTTGCTTAAAAATTATTTAAATTATATGATTTATGCTAAAAATTATATTAAAAATTAGCTCATTTGTTAAATAGACTAAGTTCAATTTATGATTAATTTAACTTGCTTAATTTATGAAATAATTATAATTAAATCTTGATAATATGATTTATGAAATACATTTGAATATCATTTTTTATGTGATTTTAAAATAATGAGTGAATCTTAATAAATCAATAATACAAGCTAACTTGATTCTTTTTGTTGAAAGTTACTTGTTAATTAAACTGAACAATTTGCAGACTTAATTTGAACTAAAATTGAAATAATTATTCATTTGAATATAAATTGAATTTCTAATCTAGACAAATTTTTCATGCCAAACTACATTGATTTAAAACTTAATTTAATTTGAGTTGTATCTACTTATCATTATCAAATTACTGATAGATGTCATTTTTATTATTACCAACATTGATTTTGATATAATAGTAATTTTTAAATTATAAAAAAACTTAAGATGATGGATATTAATTATAATTGATACTTATTAGGATGTGGTAATATTTTTGAAATTAATGGCAAACTTACAACATTAATTTTAAACTTAATTATGTCTAAAGCTAAACTATGAAAATATAAGATGTTGATTTTCTACATTATGGTCCAAAAGGCATTTGAAACATCTTGTAGGAAGAGATAAAATATTTACATATTGGTTTCAGATGACATTGACATTTAAAAGTTTGATAACCACCAGCTTACTTTGAAAATGGTGATAAATAGAACATTACTTTTGCATTAATAACTGACAACTATTATTTTTCATAGTCTATAAATTTATGTCTAACTTTTTTTATGCTTGGATGGCATAAGAGGACAACACACCCATTGTGTTGCACATTTAAAAATCTTTTAACTATAGTTATTTTCTATTCTCAATATTTTAAAATAGAAGGTATTTGTAATTGGTTGAGATGCTCCTATAAGATTTAAGTCATTTCTAAATATGCAATAAGGATGGATGTATTGTTCTTATATTCCACTCATTACTTTAAAGCAAAAAATGAATGGCTAATGCTTGTAAAATTTTATAGAACTCTTGAAGAAAACAAATTAACTTTCTTCAATACATAAAAATTTACAATAAAGATTTTAATTTTAAGATTTTAGTTTATTCTGATACATAAATATGTATTGATGATTTAATATTATTTTTATATAGGTTGTTTTATGGAATACAATAGATATAATAATATGAAAAAAATGTCAGAATAAATTTACAAAATTATTTATCTGTTTTCTCATCTGATTATATTTTCATAATAAATTATTTAATGATAATTAAATTTTTTTATAAATTTGAATATTCAGTATTTGGTTAATAAAATATAAAAATAGAAGATATTGAAACATAAATAAATTTCTATATAAATTCATAATATATTTACATATTAAGACATTGTTGTTAAAAAATTAATGTTTAAAGATATTTCAAAAACCTCAAACATTAATTTTATGAATATTTAACATCTAAAGGTATTCCACAAGTTTAAAAAGCATTTCAAGAGACTCGTTGTAGAAAGTTTACACATTGATTCTGTATATAACTAAAGTCTAATGCCATAGCAAACACCAACTTTCTTAGAATGAAGCATGATTAACATATTGGTTTTGTTAGAATAACTAACGTCTAAGGCTTTCCAAGCTGCTTATAAATTTCATTCTCATTCTCTATCTAAGACACCTCTACAATACCTTTCTCTCTATTACCTAATTCAAAGGTTTGAGTGGCAGAATGGAATGGGTTACTTATTGTTGTAGCACATCTCAAAGTGCTATCAGTCTACTTCAATCATTCCATTTATTCTTTGATAAGTAATGAGATTTGAAAAATAATAAAATATGCTACATGAATGGATAAGATGGTTAAAGTGAACTGATAGCTTTTGAAAATGTACTATCGGATAGGTAAGCTATCTTTAAAGTTCACTCAAACTTTAGAATTACTAATAGAGGCTAATATATTGTAGATATTTCTAAAATATTTGCTGAATGTCTATAACTGTATTGTGAAATAAAACTTTATTCAATACATGAGAATTTGCCTTAAGGAGTTAAATATAAATGTTTATAAATTTAGTTTAGATTTTATATTGTAAATCATATTAATTTTGATGTTATGTTATAGTTTTAGTGTAGTTTTTGTGATCATTTTACTATCTCAATATATATATGCACACATATATATAATGAGATTTAGATAGTGATAAAATATTAAAATGTTAAATAAATTTGCAAATTATTTACTTTTTATTCATCTATTTGTACTTTCATAATAAATTATTCAATAATAATTAAATTTTATATTAAATTTGTATAATTGATATTTAAATTACAAAATTTACCAAATAGAAGGCACTAAAACATAAATATGCCCTTGTTTAAAATAATTAAAAAATAACATTATACTTCTAAAATTATAAAAGTTTATTTTAATTACTTAATTAGTAAATCCATAAATGTACTGGTAATGAAAGAAGTTGTGAAAAGATTTAGGATAAATGTTCAATTATAGAAAATGAAGTTCAAATATAAAAACAAGCATAATTGGACAAATTATAATGTTATGTAAAGTTAGAATTGAAATAAGATGTGTGAAGAAAATTTAGAGATATTAAATACCCAAAATACTCTTGATTACCTTTGAAACTACAAAACTGCCATTTAGCAATTAAAAATCTCAAAACTCCTCATTCACTTCCCATTTTCACTCAGCTTTAAACCATTGACTTCCCTCTCATCTTCCACTTTATCCAATTCTCCTCCAAATCTTCAAGTGACTCTCAAGAATTCAATGTTATTTTCCAAGACTAGCCACCAAAACCATCTATAATCAAGATATGGAGCTTTATATTGTGATTTTGTGATTAGGTTTTCTTAGAAATAATAATAGAATAGAAAATTAGGAATTTACACCTTTGTTTGAATTGTAATGATAGGAAAAGACTTCTACCTTTCTAGTTAAGCTCAAATCTTCCACATTTCTCCAATTAAGGTAAGTAGATAATTTATTTACTTTATAAAATTCTTTCATTTGACAAGTTTAATTCCCTAACTAATACTTTTGAATTTATTGGATAAACTAAACCTATAACAATGTATAAATGATGAACTTGAGTTGTATTGAGTTAGTATATGTGAAATATGCTATGTTAGATTAGATTTAGAAAGATTGTGAAGCTGCATGTTAAATTTGATAGATATTAGTTAAGTTTATATATTTTTGAATTAACGTTTTGGAAAATTCCAAATAGTACTTGAGTTTGCCTTGTGAGTAGTACAAGCAAGGCAGTAGTTGAGTATCATACTTAAGTACTAAAGGCCCTTGACTTATTGCCTTCAAATACTCTAGTATTGGCTTTAAAATGGCTACTATTTGAGTTTTGTACTCAAGTAGCCCATCCCTTCCTTACCCAACCTTTAGGTATTTAAAGTAAAGTGAGTCTAATGATTAATAAGACATGTATATACTAAAAATTGTTTAAAATATAAGTGACTTATATTGACATGCATATGATGAAATTGTTTGAATTATAAATAAAGTATAGATTATGATTCTTGGGTTAATTTTGTCATGATCAATTACAAATTGGTTTGTGATAAGATTGTGAATAGCTAAAATTAATGGTGGATCTTGATAGGATATTTTGAAAGGGCCAAAAATTTTGGAAGGGGAAATAATTTATGTAAAAAATATTTTTCAAACTTTTTTCATATAATTATATGATATTAATACATGATTTAAAAAAAATTTATGGTAGGGGCAATGCCTTCTAATCCCTTAAAAGCTCCACCACTAGTTGAAATGTGATATTGAAGAATTATGATATTAAAACAATGAATCAAATTGAATGCACTGGATCTTGATTTTTGATTTATGATTAGGGGAATGCTAGGAGGAATAATGTTAAGATTATAATTGATAAATACATGGAAGGATAAAGATGGAATTGTGACTAATATTTTAGGAGGCACAAGATAGATTTACTATTATTGTTTGTATACCGAATGCTTTGCTTAGAATTAGTTGGTAGTAATCATGTTTTATCTACATGATGAATAAGAATATATGTGCATATATTTGTTAAGTAAATTATCTACTTATTAAAATTTCAAGTATTATCATTTTATTTCTTTAAAAATAATTTTATGTTATCAGAGTGAAGCTCCACAACTACCACTAAAAATTTAAGAGTAATGTCATGATGTAAGCATTCATCATTAGAAAATAGAAAGCTAGTATAGATATTTGATAGGGGCTTTTGAGAGAAGATCTTGTAAATATTAGAAAGCATGCTAGTTAAACCTTAAATGTAAATGTTATTTTTAATAAAAGAATAATAATAGTTTCAAAAAAAATTAATAGATTTAGATTATTTAAAAACTATCGTGTAAAGATATCGAAGTAAGATTAAATAGACCGGTGATTATTAATAAGCAAACTTTACTTCAAAAAAATAAAATTTTATCCATTTCCAAGAACTTTAGTAGTATAATAATATCCATTATTGTTTTAGGAAATTTACTTTGAGCGTTGTTTGCTGCATTAAATGAATTACCACGAAAAAAATTAACACACCTGACTTTTTGCTAGAATATAATTATGTATTAAAGAATAAAATGGAATCGCTTTTTAGGTCATTGCTTTCTTCGAAATATTAATTCCTTGGACCTTTGTACATAATTGATAACCTAACCCAGCCCGCAAGACTAGCAGATGTGCTCTTTGCTGCCATTACTCCAAACGGAAACCAATTATTAAGCAAGAATCATTCTCTAATTAATAAAACCCCATCCCATATATATGGAATTTACTTGGCAATCAGATTGCTTATTTACACACCATTTTCCTCATACATCAAAGACAGAGACAATAATATGGGAAACATCCTTGCAGGAGGGAAAGGCGGGCGCATATACGACGATATTGAGCCTGAACTCAGATGGCATAGAAAGGAGGATGAAGACGTTGCTGAAATTCGACTATGTCCATGTACGTTTCTTCCTTCTTACTTTTCTTCTTCTTCTTCTTCCTCCATGTATGGTGCTTGTTTTTTTTGAAAGTAACTTGTACGGAGCTTCTGTTTTGTGTTGCGCAGGTTTGAAGAAAGATCAAGTTCGTGTCGTGACTAACAGGCGTAGTCTGACAGTGTGTGCAGAAAAGCCCTTAGAGCCACCAAATTGGGAACGTTATCGCAAAGAAGTTAAACTTGAGAGGGAACACAAGGCAGACGAAATCCGTTCACGTCTTTCTTTCGACGGACTTCTCACCATTACCATACCTAAAAACCCCACTCCTGCGCTTAAACTCCGCAAATCATTTGAAAATGTCATGAGTTCCGACTTTATCAAATCATTGTCTTCCAAACTTCAAATGGACGACAAAAATTGTCTTTCTAAGGTTGGAATCCTCGTTCTGGTCCTTGATCTGCTCGCCGTGCTCGTGTTTTCCTTTGCAGTATTTTTCATTTGTAATTTATGCAACAGTAAAAGTAAAAAGTAGGGACATAATATTTGTTGTTGACTTATGGTTATTCCCCCATCCGGATGATTTGCTTTTATTTCTTTTTTTTTTATTTTGTAATAAAACGAAGCGAAAGAAAGATAACTTTTATGTTTATTAATTATTGTAAGAATATGCGCTGTGGTTTTTATAATTATTATGTTTAATTTACAAACTTTAACCGGTTCTCACTTGGTTGCAATTTACTCCCGTAATAATCTTCCTTTTTCTTCTCCGTATTCTTTACGTGAACATTGTCCAGCTGATAACCAACAAAATCATTCATCATTATTTTTTTTCATAATAATATATACTAGTTAACACTTTTCAGCAGGATCTATTTTTTTTTTTAAACTTATAATAGTAAATATTGTTAATTCAATAAACACAATATACACACAAATCTGAAATTAAATTCAAAATGTAATCAAATATAAATGTCACTCATCATTTCAGTGATTCTATACCTGTATTCATCTGCTTTACATTCCATCTATATTTATATCTCCTTTCTGAATTTTTTTAAGCTAATGATTGAAAATTTCTTTCAAGAATAATTTAAACAACAATCCAAATATTAAACATTTGAAATCAGAAAAAGAATCCAATTATATTTGATAGCGTAAACCATATAATTGCATGTGAGTTTGAAAAAGAAAAAAAAAATTGAAGTTGGTGCCATTTGATTCTTTTTTCTAGACTTTGACCCTCAAGGACGTACTGACATACCTATATGAATTTTTCTAACCCAACCCCATAGTTGTTAAGGGGATAAACGAATTAAATTGAATCGAATATTTATGTATTTAAGCATGAATTCATAAAAAATAAAAAAGAGAATGACAAGCCAAATATCATTAAATTGGAATATTTCGAATTTAAATTTGAGCTCGGACTTAAACCTAAATGTATTTAGATGGACTTCTTCAAGTAATAACAAGTAATATGTTATTAAGTTCTAATTTTTTATTAAATTTGAAATATTCAAATTTGAATTCGAGATAAACTTACACAACCTTATTAAAAATAATTTGTTATTTAACCTAATTTGATTATATAGTTAAAATCTTGTTTTTCACAAATGAACTAAAAATTAATTTATTTTATTTTATTTTATTTATCAATATAATTTTTATAATCATCAAATTTATTAAAAATGTTTACACAATTATCACATATATCAATAATTATATTTAGAAAAAGCTTACTATTTTAAAAAAAGTATCATATTTTTTTATACAATATCTACAATTACTTATATGACTGAAAATTGTTTATGTACTATATTATTTATATATATTATAAAAATAAAAGATATATTTTTAATTAATAAACTTGTTTAAGTTTGCGAATAGTTCAAACTGAATAATATGATATTTAAGTTTGACTTTGTATATTAATTAAGTTTGATTCATTTAAATTTTAATGCAAATCAAATCATTTGTAAATTGATGTTAAACTATTTAAAAGTAGCTCAATTTGCTTTGTACTCCTATCGAATGAGTTTGATTTTAAAAAATAATTAAATAAATTGAAAGACATTCACAATAGTAATTCTTTTTGGGGTAAGAAACGTTCACAGCGGTGATGATAAACTATATAATTGTTGATAAGAGAATGTTAAAAAAAAAGATTTCGATGAGAAAATAAAATCACAAAGTAAGGTCATACATGCGGGGATAGCTCAGTTGGGAGAGCGTCTTCAGACTGAAGATCTGAAGGTCGCGTGTTCGATCCACGCTCACCGCAGATTTCGGAATTTTAATTTTCAATTTTCCCCAGCCAACATTGTTAGTTGTTACAGTGCGTCTCCGTTCCGTTGATTTGCCTTCATCATTTATTATTACCTTTTTCTCCACTCTTCAGCCAATATTACAGCGGGTCTTCATCCGCTCCTTTAATATGCTATCATCATTTTACAGGATTCCTGTTAAAACCATTGCTAGCTTCAGATCGCTTGGGTTTTTTTTTCATGATGCGATTCTGGTTTAAGTTAACTACTTCCTCTGCTTAAGAGTGTTCAAATTTTGGAATCAGAACCCTCAGTAATTCCTCCAGTTTCTGCTTCCCTCTGACGAATTTCACAGTGAAATTTTGGCTTATCGTAAGTTTCCTGTTGGCCCCATCTGTTTGTCAATATTAATCTCTTGCGTTTGCCGCCTTATGATATTCGAAGAGGCTGAACAAATGTTCCCTTCATTTCTTTCTCCTTAATCTGAAAAGAGGCATGGTCAGTAACCCAAATAATCAATGGTATATGAAGGAAAGAAAAGAAACAAATTAATTTGAAAAATATCATGAAGATTATTATTATTATGATGGAGAGATAACCTATATATATAGCTAAAGAATATTCATGACCGAGAAAGCAAGACAAGCAGGCTGTTTTGTCTAAACCACAGGTGAAGCAGCCAAAAAACCTTGCCCATAGGCATCGCCAAAGTATAATTCTCCAAAAGCAAGAAAACGACCCCATTATATTGCTGCAGCATAGAGACAAACTATTCCAGAAGCTGTTGGCCAACTCCATTAATGGGAAACAGCCCTTCAGGAGCAAGTGGCAAGCGCATCTACGAGGATTTCGAACCTTTCTGCGAATGGCGCAGAGAGGAAGAACATGACACTCTTAACATTCATCTTGAGGGTAAATTTCTGAGTTTTCGATTGCTATTTTCCAATTAATTTTACAATTAAGATTTGAGCTTTTTTTATGCGTTTTGCAGGTTTCAAAAGGGATCAACTTCAGGTTGAAACCAAGAAGGGAAGTCTAATAATCAGTGGAGAGAGGCCCTTGGACTCACCTAAATGGAAGCGGTTCTGCAAAGAGGTTAAAATTGGAAAGGATTGGAAGGTAGATGAAATCAGCTCACAAATTCTAGTCGGTGATGGTGGGATTCTTTCCATCAAAATACCAAAGAGGCCAACACTTAGACGCCGGCTGGGGAATTCATTTTCAAGAGTGAATTCCAAAGTCAGGGAGTCATTTTGCAGACTGAAACCGAGCGACGCCACTTTGGCTACTATTAAAGGTGGAGTGCTGCTTATGGTGCTGCTTACGCTGTTGGTTGCCTTTGGAGCTTATGCAATGCAAAGATACAGACTCCCATATAAGGCTGACGACTAAATCTTATTATTTTAATTTACTGATTAACAGAAAAAAAAAATAATTCACCAATAGAGTGCTTTAATTTCAATAAATAGTTGGTGATCTATATCGGTAGTATTTCAAGAGATATTCATGTTTACTCCGATTATATCACGTGGTCTTTATCTTCTTAAATAATTACTTGACAGCTATATATACATCGCATCCACTATTTATGTTTTGAATTTTTGTTTGATCCGGCTCATTAAATATGGCTCGACTCATTGTATATAGAGCTCAAAAACTAACGCATGTCATTATTAATTAATGACACTACAAGAAATATTTAGCAACGGATTTACCATTAGTAATGAATCTGCAAGCCCTCAAAAATAATTGATGATATAATCTGGATTTAGTGATAGACGTTTCAACATATGTTGCTGCTTGCTAATTTTGTCAATAATTTGTTAATTTTTTTTCAAAAAACTTAGTCACAAAACTAAAAAATAAATAAATTACTAATAAATTTAGTAATGAAGTTATGCACGAAAGTTTGAAATTTTATTCGATTGTGTGATGAAATTTTGTAAAAATTACCAATAGATTTAGCAACATACTAATTTGCCAATAATTTAGATCTTGACATTATTTTACAATTAGCTAATAATTATAACGGTTAACTAATTGTATTAATTATTAGCTGATAATTTATTATATTAGTTAATTTAATTAATTGATTATATTAGTTATTTGAATAAAAATATTTTATAAAATTATTATTTATAATTATTTATTTATATATAAAATGATAAATAAAGATATGAGTATATTTTATAAGTTATTTAAGTATTCTTTATTTTAGTAAATTTTTTTGTAAATAATATGCCATTATAATTTATTATATATTAAATATTTCTTTAAAATTAAATTAATATAATTTTTAGAGTTATTAAATTTTCTTTTAAGAAATTAATATGAGTGCTTTAGGTTTTTTTTATGAAGGATAAACTTGAAAATATTAAAATTAATTGGGGATAATTTAGTATTTTTATAAATTAATTAACTAATAGCCAATTAAAAATATTAATATTACCAACATTTTCAAAATAGCTTTTTGAAAGGCAATCAACTAATCTATTTAACTAATTGTCAAATATCAAAATCAACTTATTAACAAGTCAACTAACTAAAAATGATTAAATTAGCCAAAATCATTTCAACAGCCATTTGCTAAATAAGTCTTTTATATTAGACTTTATCGCCATCCTTCTCTTTTTCCCTCTCCTCCCTGTGCTATCAACGCATTTTTTCCCATCGCCATTGTCTGCTTTGCTGCTAACTACTTTCATTATAATTAGTGACTTTTCTTAAATAGCTAACATTTTAGTATTTTTTTCCATTTTTTAATAATTTGAAGGTTGTTAATTTATTAAATTTTCTATTATTTTGATCTTGGTTTATATTATTTAGGCTTAATTATTTTCTAATTAGTTGGTTTGCATGGTTTTGACCTTAATTTCAATGTTGTATTGGGTGTTTCTGCTAAAGATTATTTGAGTATTTACATTTATTTGCTTGAAATTTTTATGTTTCTGAAGAATATTATTTTTGATGAAGATAGTTTTTGGGTTAGTATTTCAATGTTGAATGTGGTGTTATTGTAATATCCGATCATCCTTTCAACAATTTTCATGAATTTTTTTATAAGAATGGTATTGTTTAGTTTATGATAGCTTATTTAATATTTTTATATTAAACTATCTATTTAATGTGTATTAATTATATTTCAATTTTAGGTATGTTAGTAGTTATCAAGTTAGAAAATTAGAAAAATGACATTAATTTTTATTTAAGTTAGAAAATTAAAATTAGTTTTAGTTTTAATATTAGTATATATTAGTTTTTCGTTAAGTTAATATTTATTAAACTAGAAATTTGGAATTAGTTTTAGTTCTAGTATTAGATTCTAATCAACGAAGTATTTATTAAGTTAGAAAATTGAAAATAGTTTTTTAGTTAAGTTAAAAAATTAGTATTATTCTTTAGTTAAGTTATAAAATTAATATTAATTTTAGTTTACTTAGTATTTATTAAGTTAGAAAATTAAAAATAATTTTTTAGTTAAGCTATAAAATTATTATATTAGTTTTAGTTTTTAGCATTAGTATTAGGTTTTAGTTAACTTAGTATTTGTTAAGATAGAAAATCAAAATTAGTTTTAGTTATTAATATTAGTATTAGGTTTAAGTTAACTTAGTACTTGTGAAGTTAGAAAATTAAAAGTAATTTTAATTTTAATATTAGTATTAGTTTTTAATCAAGTTAGAAACTTGAAATTACTTTTAGTTAAATTAGGAAAGTGAAATTACTTTTTAATTAAATAAAAAAATTAGTTATTTTATTATTATAACTTAATTTGTATTGTAATAATTGGTTGTTTTATTTATTGAATGATATAAGTTATTTTGTTGTCATTATGTAGACACAAATTCACTTTTATTAAGGGCGGCCATGGGCTCATAGGCTTGTCAGCAACTCTATCATCTTTGACCACTCTAAACACTACCCTATCAATAACTATAGAACCATCAACATTAACTAGGTCATAGATATTACTGTTATCACCTAGGCATGAGTCTTAGGCTTCCTACTTTACTCCTTAAGGCCTTATCCCGATTGCTCCTCAAAGCTTTATCCCAACTGCTTCTCAAGACCCCATCTAGTAAAGTGCCCTAATATAGGCCATTTGTTTGAGATAGCCACCATATATCCTTAAGGTAGAGACCTAGATAATGGTAAAATTTATGTGTATCAGGAGGGTAACTCGTAAGTATTATTTAACATTCAATGACATGATAATTGTTAGTTTTATAATAAATGGCAACTTCATATTTTGCACTGATGTATTTAGTTGTAAGTTGAATTTGACATTAACCCATGGTTCCGTTAAGGATATAATAAAAATGATGTAGGCTTATTTAATGAAGCTAACCTTTACCTACACTAGTGTCTACTGTGTCTCCCAGAATCTTAAAGATGTCTGGTTTAAAAATTGACAGGTAAATTTAGTATTAGTATAAATATATGCATATGTATTTATACTTTAATTTAGTAATTTATATTTATTTAACTTTAATTATTCAATATTTGCATGAGGTTAAAAAAATAGAATATCTACTACTAAAAGGAGCCTACACTGACAGTTCTATCTCTATATATGAGCATAAAAGGAAAGTGATAAGTTTTAATTTTAAGTTAGATTTAACATTATTTCATTTTGTAAGTTTTATTTTATACATATATTTTCAAGCAGCTAGCTTTGGCTAGATGCCTATTGGTCCAAAAATGTTCCTGTGCACTTATACTTATGTAAGCAAGAAAGATACTTTAGGAGTTTATAGATAAGAAAGTAAACAAGACTTCAATGAGATTTAGTTACTATTTATGATATGTATTGTATTATATATTTTCATTTATGGAAAAGTGTTTAACATTCAAATTTAATATTGTAAGGCGAGTACTTCAGGATATTAGAGACGTAGTTTTCTTAAGCATCAATTAAAGATGGTGAAGGTACTTTGCCTAGGTTAGTAAGACCTAGGATAAAAGCAATTAAAGGTCTAAATAAAAAGGGTCACATTTATGAAATAGGATTAGAGACACACAAAGTTGCTAGGCCATCATTGGCCATAGTTGGTTCATCCATTCCGCTTGAGCTAAAAGAGTTGTAAAGCACTATCGAGTAGTACAATACAAAGCTTGAGGCAGTATGAGAGAAGATGACAACCTAGGAGTAATGGCTTGCTTTTTAGCAGATAATGATTAAGTAGTAAGAGTGCAATTTGAAAATATTATTCGAGATGTTGTAAATGGTGTCTATCGCTCTACCATCAACTAACCAGGAAGGCTAGCACTATAGGAATGACCAACAACGAGATATGCATAACTAACCTTATAAGGTCTAAGCTTTTATTTTTATATGTATATTCATTGGATATTATTATTTTTATTATTAGATTTCATTGTCTTTTTTACATTATATATATAAAATATTCATATTTAATTTTATTTTATGAAATTCAATTCAAAAATGTGATTGTTAAATGGATATTTGCTTTAAAAATTTGATTAATACAGATTGTTTGTTATTTGGCTTTCTATAAAACACGTAGCATATAACAAATATATCACATATTAGTGTCAAGTTTTTTTAATAATGCCATTACTAATTTTGTAAAAAATTCCCATTTAATGATGAATTAAAAATTATCAATGGATTAACTGGCTTCTAGATTTAATTTTAGTGATAGAAATTCCATTAATCAATATAAGGTTAGCGACAGACAAATGCATCATTAATTCCATTTATCATTCATTTTTGTTGATCATGCACTTGCAAAATTAGTGTTAAATATAAAAATTTCTATGCTAATTGAATTACCAATGCATTATTTACCTATACTTTTAATCTATTGTTATTTTTCTTGGTGATAGATTTTCAAATATTATAGATGAATTTTTCATCTCTAATAAATATTGTTTTATTGCGTAATTTTTTTGTGTTATAATTTTAATATGCCATTTTTTTGCTAACTTTAGGTATACCTCTCTATTTGTTACTATTATTATTTTCATAATATGATTTTTTTTCAATAAAAACAAGTTGCTTCCCTTTAACTATGCATTAATTCTTTTTTAGAATTATTTAAAATCAATTCTAATCCTCAAAATTATCTTTAAACAAACAACATTGTTAAAATTTATGTTTTGCCTAATTTTATTCCAACCTTTTTCAATTTTAATTTTTAATTTTTTTTATATTGTACCATTATACAATGTTTTATATCCTTCTAAATAATTTTACTTTAAAAAGTAATTTTTTCACATATTTAAATAAAATTTGCTTATAAAAATAACTCTTTTAAAGTTAATTTTTATGCTACAATCTATTATATTTTATTTATGTTTGATATTCTATCTTTTAAAAGCTTAAAAATTTGTAGATTTTAATTACTACTTGCATTTTTTTAAATATAATAAAATTTTGTAACATAGATAAGAGATGTATTTTATCATGGGAATTTTTTTTAAGTATTAGTAGGAATAGTAATATATTTAATGCATACATATAAGATCTTAAGTTCGAATCTTAGATATTATGAGAAGAAAAACTTTAGGGTGCAAACATATTAAGTTAAGTTAAACATCTATATGCTCAAATGTAAATTCATCAAATATAAACAAGCTCAAAGTTGAGTTGAATATTATTAAACTCGAATATTTGAACTTGAGTTCAAATTTAACTTGAACACAAGTTTAAATGAGTTAACATGAATTTATTCGAATGGTATATTATTATGCTTTAATATTTTATAAAAATTGAATATTTGAATTCGAATTTATACAATCTTACTCAAATGATTTGTTATTTCATTTGAAACAAATGAGTCACTCAAAATCCATATATAGATATCCATTATTCATCAATCTTAAAAATTTGTATTCAATAATTAAAAATATTAATAAAATGATTATAAAATATTCAACCATGTATTATAAATATCTTCTAATTTTTTTCCATTTTTATTGAAAATAATATATCTTAATGAATTTTATTTTTTTTAAATGGTGCTATTAAAAATGTTTCCTAATTTAATGTTATTTTTTAAAAACTCTCGGAGTGCCTAATCAATTTCATGAGAATCTGATCAAACAAGTCACATGCATAAAGAAACAAGTACTCAGGTGTACATAGCGAGGTGATCCATTATACACACTTTAATGTCTAAGTTAGTATCTTAGTAAAAGAGTATGGTCTTCATGAAATAAGCATACCTTGGCCTTTTAATATCTCAATATGGTTGGGATTGTGAGGTATTATTAGCTTCTCATCAGTGTTGATTATTGATAATTAGGCCAAAGTATTACTTTTTATGGTGCTATTTATTGGCATTTAGGTGTGAGTTATGCTAGACATATCAACATGTGTTGGTTTGATAGTGTATGGGTTGGCCGACGATTTTAAGTACGGTCACTTACCCTCTTTCTTTCTAGAGGAGATTTGATAAAAGCAAGGTTTCCCTTTACATTGGAAAGATTATAGAATCTCTATTTCTTCACATCAATTTGGTGATGAAAATGAAAATTATTGTTTAGATTTGGAGAAATTGGTATATCTCCCCTAGGAATCCACAATAGAATGCTTTCCTTGCTAGAGCTTATAAGTCAAGAAGGGGTAAATTGACTTTTAAATAAAATTTTACAAATAAATATAATGATGTTTATATATTAATACCATGAACCTCTAATATAAAATTAAAAAAAAGTGAATATGTAGTTTCAAAAAAATGAAATATTTTAACAATAATTCAAAGTATTTCAAAACTTGTTTCTTTAAAAATTGCAATCAAAATGTTAATTTCCTTTTCTATGAAGTGTTCTAACCTTTTTAAAAAACATAATAATAGTATAAGATAAAATAAAAGATAAATAAGAAAAAGAGAGAGAGAAGAGATAACATTTAAAATTTTTATAGAGGTTCGATCATCCAAAAAGAATGCCTTTTGAGTCTATTCCTTTCTTCTCAAGCTACCAAATTTTAATTAAGGTATTAACTAACTTTTGCCTAATTACACCACCTAACTTTACAAAATACTCCTAATCTCTATTAGGATTTTTATAACCACCTAACTTTACAAAATACTATTAATCTCTACTAGAATTTTCACAACCATCTAACTTTACATGATACTATTAATCTCTACTAAAATTTCACTACCACCTAGCTTTGCAATATTATCCTAATCTCTACTAGAATTTTCTCAAAGAATACAAAAAGGATTTTGCTCACAATTTCTTAAAGAGATTTTACAAGTATTTACTCAATAACATTCTTTTGAATGGATATACAAGTTTTGGCCCTAGAGTGAGTGAAAGATTAGAACTAAGATTTCTAGAAAGAAAGCTAAAGAAAATAGCAAGTTATAGTGCAAGGCTTCAATATTTTCTTATAACTCATCTTCATATGCATGCAACCTATTTATAGATGAGAACCAACTTGGGCTCCAAGTAGTTTTTTAGCTCCAAGTTTAAATCTAGGCTTCAAGTTTCTTTTTGGCTCCAAGCAATTTGAAATTTGAAAAATAACTCCATAAATTGTTAGCTTACCTTAGAAGCTTCTTAGGATGCCATACAATCTAAAAATATCATGTAAGTATTGTATATGTCAAAAATAAAATATTTTTTTTTCACATTTTTTTTATTTTTGACAAAGGATAGCGAGTACATTACTATTTCGCCAAAATT
Organism: Sindora glabra; assembly: GCA_020226215.1. NCBI lineage: Eukaryota > Viridiplantae > Streptophyta > Magnoliopsida > Fabales > Fabaceae > Sindora > Sindora glabra. The sequence continues at coordinate 82,212,799 of CM035229.1, forward strand.
GTATCTTCTAGAAGACTGATCTAGCTGGCTTGTATTGCGTATGTATTGTTCATAATTGTTCATCTAGCTATAAAATGTGTCAAGATAGCCTATATAATTTAATATTAATTTTAGTACAATTTAGGTTATCAAAATTTAAATTTCCCTCTCATTTTTGTTTTCCTACTCATAACAAATCAAAAACTCAAAATGACTTATAAATATTAACCATTGGATCTTATCATCTTTCCTTTGAAAATATTATATTATATTATAGCAAATAAGATTTTTACTTGGTGAGCAAGTTTGGCATTTTAAAAAAAATATTGAATAAATAGGAAATCATAAAACATTTTTTCATGTGAAAATATAATTGGGCTTTTACAAGTATGATGGCCTAAAAATATTTGAAGGGTTTGACAAGTATAAATCATTTAATTTTAAACCCAAATAAGTTAGATAATAAAAGCAATAGAAATTTATAGGATTAAATTCCAACTTATACAAATATTAATAAATCCAATTTATTTCCTTATTCTTCTTTTTTTTATAATGACAAACTTTTGCAAAGTTTTACTAAAAGAACTTATTCAAGCATATAAAGGATATCAAAGCATTATAAGTATATTAAGCTACATGGATATATCAAAATAATTTAATCAAATCATGATTCAATCAGAGCATTTTATAAAAAAAATGTACTAAAGTCTTATAAGACTTTAAACTGCTCCCTTTGAATTTAAAATGCCTTGAAAAATTTTCTCCTCCTAAACACATGGACATTTCTCTTTCAAAATATTTCTTCTTAAAAATGATTTTGCAGTTTCTATTTCAAAAACTTTGTATCCTCCTTTTTGTGTTCTAAAAATTTTAAAACTTTGCATCCTCCTTTCTCCCCCTTTTGTCATTAGTAAAAACCAATGTTAAAGTATATTAATAGTATTAGAGAAAAAATAATTGACAAAAAATAGAAGCAAAAAGAAAATAAGAGCAAAAATAGAATGAAAAACCAAGAGCAAAAACAGAAGCAAAAAATTGATAGAAAAGAAAATAGTATAAAAAAAAGTCAAAATAGGTAAATCAAAATAAAAATTAGTATCAAAGTAAACACCAATATCAGAGTAAAAATAAATAATAGACAAAAGCATGTGATAATAAAAAGACAAAGGTAAAAAAGTAAAAAATAATTATAAGTCAGAAAATAAGTGGGGAAAATTAATAGTGATAAAAATCATAACATGAAATAGAAAAAAAGAACATTAGAAAATGACAAGGTGAAGTAAAAAATCATTAAAAATTTTAGACCAATAGAATAAATAAATATAAATGACAAAATAATAGAAGCATCTAAAGCAGTTAATTTTACATAAAAAGATATATCAAACAAACAAGAAGTCAAACAAAAAAGGATACCAATAGAGAGAGTCATAAATAAGATATAGTGGAAATTAAATAGTGAGATAACAAATAAAAGATCACACGAGAAGTAACAAAAAGCAGATGATTATATAACTGTCTATAAAAGCTATAATAAGCAGTATTAACACCTGTGAAACCCTCAACTAAAATCGTTAATAAAATTCTAATTGTTTTAACAGTTTTAGATGCATATGCAAAAGTAAAATGCCTAAGATCTATAATATATATGCTTAGGTTAACTAAACTTATGTTATTTAAGGATTCTTAGAGGATTTAGTCTGTACTAGCAATAAATTAATGATTGTCTTCATTTGAGGTTGTAAATTTTTTACGTCACTATCAACTTTATTAGTCAGACTGATAAGATCTCTTTCAAGCTTATCAATTCTATCTTCATTACTTTGCTTGGAATTGGATGAACCTGCTTATTTAGCTATAGTTGGAAGATAGGGCATGGTAGGAATGTAAGCCTCATGCATCATAGGATCTGTAAAGAAAGTAAAAAGGTCAAGTGATAGTTGGTTGGAATATGGTGGAGAAGGTTGTGGTTTCGAAGTATTTTTAGTTTTGTTTGGTTGAAGTAATTCTGCAATTAGTGATTCAATAGATGATTCTTCAACAAGTGTTGCTGCAATAAGGTTAAAAGTGTTTTAATTAGGGATGTATGGCAAGGCTAAAGGAGTTTGGCTAGGTTGTTCTACCTAAATAGTCCACTGTTTAGGCTCATTTTCTCAAGTTGTGAAGAATTTTGTGACGTTAGGCAAAGAGAGCATTGGATTGGCGCTTACGGTTTTCCTATCTTATGAAAATATAGCTCAACTAGGTTGGATAACAAAAATGGGTCTTTAAAAGATGGTAGAACTCATGAAGTCCAGTAATTGAAGCAAAGTTATAGAGGCTACAAATTAAAAGAGCTCTAAGGAGGGCTACTATTGCTTTCAAATTCAAGAACAACACCAATGTCTTTTCCAATTCTACCTCAATATCCATATGCTCATTTGTTTCCTCATGTACTAGTATACTAAACTCTTTATTAATAATTCATACTAGGTTTTAGTCTCCCAATTACTAGCAAGTTATTTTTCTTCTTTTGCATTCTTTTCTTCTTCATCCTTCTCTTCTTCTTCTCTTATCTGAATTTCTTCTTCTTCCTCTTTGGTTTCTTTTTCAGTATCTACTATATTGAGTTTTTCTTTGAGCTTTCTAATTTCTTCTTCCAATTGCCTTTTCTTAGCTGTAGCAATTTTAATTTGATATCTAGTAATTTGTTTATATATTTTTCATTTGCTGGCTCAATATCAAACTTATTATATATTATCTCCATTTTCTCAAAGTTATATTCTAGCTTAATGACTTCTTTAGCCTTTTGCTTTCTTACTTTTGTCTCATAGTAGTTAAGCACAAAGTCAACTTCTCTTACTCTATCGGATCTTTTTCTTTCTTCACTTATTTCCTCATTTTTCTTCTTGCCACTACTACTACCTAACTTCATTATTTTTAAAGCTTTGATAACTTTTTTCACTTTTCTAGCTTCTGCTTCTCTAGGGTCTTCTTTCAACTTCATTTTTCTTTTTCCTTTATTAGACTTCTCAGACTTCTTTTTTTCTAAACTTTTCCTTCCACTAATATGTATTCTTTAAACAGGCACTTAAAGGGGGCATCAGTTTTCTCCTCCTCCTTCTCTTCTTCTTCTACAAATTTCTTCTTTAGTTTTCTAATTCCACGAATCTTAGTTGAATAATTTTTCAAGTCAATAATTTTGCTATTTATCTTAACAAGAAGCTCAGGTTCTTTATTAAAAGCTAATGTCTTGAGCTAATTATCATTCATGACATTGCCACCTAAAACTCCTTACCTTTTTTCCTAAACAAATCTACCTTAAAATGTTTAAGGATTTTAGTAATTACCATACCATATCCTATGTGAGCATCAGTTCTACCCTTAATAGACAGAATTTACCTAGTGATTGATAAGTGCACAAATATACCTAAATTCTATGTGTTTCATCCACTTATTTACTTAGTATTTTGTGTAAATTGATTGAAAAGGACACTTAGATGCTCTATATTTTGTTTTCAGGTCATGAAATGACACATATGAGCATTAGAAAAGAATCCAGAGGCAAAACCATTCAAATCATGAAGCATTGAAGCAAGATTGTTCACTCAGCAAAGAACACGGGTCGTGTTTAACCCCGTGTTCATGGCCGTGTTTCATTCTGGACAGCTTCGAGACTTCACTGAGTCATCCAGAGAAGAACACGGGTGTGAACACGGGCCATGTCACACCCCGTGTATCTTTCTGCCATTCACTTCTGAAGAACACGGGGGGTGTCACACCCCGTGTAATATGTTAATCAATCTTCGTTGAAGAACACGGGGTAGAACATGGGCCGTGTACTACCCCGTGTACAATACTGCTTGACAATTCGTAGGAGAACACGGGGCGTGTCACACAACGTGTTTCTTGCTGCTCAAACTTTCGCTGAGAAACATGGGGTACAATACGGGCCGTGTTGAACCCTGTGTACATCAAAAATATAAGTTTTGCGCGAGATCTTGCAGAGGGAGGAGGAAAAACTGAGAATTAACAAGGAGAGCTGCTGGGAGAAGTCCTAGGAGAGACCCAAACTCACCAAAGGCATCATCTAGCGTGGATTCAAGCAAGAAATTGAAGAATTAAGCAAGAAATTTATAGATCTTCATGGACTGTTTGACTTCCTTCTCTGTTTTCTTGTTTTCTTTTGATCTTGTAATGTTCTCACACTAAACCTTTGTGCTTAGCTTAGGTGAACTTGTTCATGGAGTTATGGAACTGAATTTTATATAATCTAGCTTGATTTACTGTTGAATTATGATTTGATTTTGCTGTTTTATCTAGAACAAGCCAATATATCCGGAATATTGGATTTGTATTATGGATTAATTGATTCTAGGTTGAAATGATCAATTAATTAATCGGATCTTACATGATCATTGGGAATATCAATTAGACTTAGAAATTAAGCTGATTGTATTCTTTTGCACAGGATAAAATGTCCAAGAATGGATTATAAGTAAGTTAATGCAACCTAGATGAGTGATTACTAGAGTAATTCTGGGCACTTAATCTTTGGTTAGTAGCTAGTAGCCTTGCAATGAGGTATAGCTTAATTTTGGTAATCCAGCAATCATAATTAACAGTAAACCAAGTTAGAGAAGTAAATTCATTCCATAATGAAGTGTACAAGGGATCCTTAAGCTAAGTACGCTTTTATTCCATTTAATCAGACCTTATTTTGATAGTTAAGCTCTGTTTTTACAACTTATTCTTGATTCACACTATCAATTGATCTGCCTAGATAATTTTACTTGAGATTAGTTAGTACTCAACCTACAATCCCTGTGGAGAACGATAATCTTTTATACTATAACTCGACTTAAACCGTGCACTTGCGGAATTTAGAGGTCAATGATTAAATACCCTAGATTAATTCTAAATTCAATCTCTATGGCCCATAACAAAGATGCTTCAAAATTACTTAAACTGTTTATAGAGCCTCATTTGGGACATAGCACATTGCAGATTAATAGTACAAGATTTTTTTTATTTATTGTCAATTAGCTAGCTAAAGAAGCTTTCTCTATATTTTTGCTTCCCAACTTTCAAACCCATTTTCATCTTTAATGGTTTTGCTTAGGTTTAAATGAAACCTATCATTTAGTGATCTTGACAGGTAATTCATTAGTCCCAAATTGATCTTCTGTACTTCTCCATTCACATAAATCTGTAACCTTTTGTCATCCTTAGAAAATTCAATATTTGCATAGAAGAGTTTTGTGTGCTTTTGATATACTAATTCGTCTATTCGCATGAACTCCTCCTACTACATATTTTTTAGCCATTCGAAATACCTTACCCCTTCATTTTCTAGTGACTGAATATCAACTCTTCGAGACTTCACAAATATCTTCATTTCAATATCGCTGTTATATTTACTAGCTGCAAACATATCTCTAAAATCATCTTCATTAAATATAGTGGATTATGCCATTAACAAAGAGAAGGTTTATCATGAAGAAATAGAGATAGTGTCAAAATAAGTATTTTTTTGGGAAAGGAGATAGGGTTTACTAGAGATTAATCAAACAAATTTCTTTTATTGGAAAACCCAATGAAGTTTGGGAATGAGAATTATTGATTTAGGTAACAAAGAATGGAAAAAAGCAATAGTCTTTTGGGTTTGATGTAGAGAAGTTAAACTAATTTGTTTTAGAAAATAAAGTAAATTTTATTTTCATTTTAAAAGAAGAAAACATATTTAATCAAGTACAAACTTAGATTTCATTAAATTTGAGTAATTAGTAGGGAAATAAATGATCAAAGAGTTAAAACTTAGATTTATTTAATAATTAAAATGCTAACTTTATTTTGTTAGAGAAAATAAAAGTACTTTCAAGTACAAAAAGAGATGTTATGTAACAGAAAATTTGGTAAGAATGTCCTTTTGGTGCTAGATTTGTGATTTGACATAATTCAAAATATTTAAAAATTGGATTTTTAGATTTTCAAACCTTCCAAAAGCTTGAGATAGCAATGATCTTGCTATTTTGCAATCCTAAGATTATTACTTAACTAATAAGAACTTATTTCTAGGGAATGATGCATATCATGTCTCACAAGTGTAAATTAACATATATAGAGTAAATTAGTCAAAACAAATCATTCTAAGTCACTTTCTAATATGAAAAAACTTATTTTTATGCAAAGGTTTTATGAAGATATTTGCTAATTAATTTTCATTATTTGTAAATTCAAGTACGATATCTCTTCTAAGCATATGATCTCTTATGAAATGATGCTTAATTTTAATGTGCTCTGTTTGTGAGTGTTGAATAGAATTTTTCGTTAGATTTATAGCACTTGTATTATCATAAAAGATAGGTATGGATAAGAATTTCAAACCGTAATCTTTAAGTTATCTTTTTATTTATAAAATTTGTGTACAACAGCTTCCTACTGCCATATATTCTACTTCCACTATAGATAAGGCAACTAAAGCTTATTTTTTGCTATGCCATGATACAATTCTTTATCCCAAAAATTGACATACTCCAATAGTGCTTTTTCTATCTAACTTGTATCTTGTAAAGTCAGCATTTGAGTATCTAACTAGATTTAAAGAACTATCCTTAGGATATCAAAGGTCATAATTTTTAGTTCCTAGTAGATATATAAAAATTCTCTTAATAGTACATCAATAAGATTCTTTGGAATTAAATTGATATCACACGTTAAACATAATATCAAGTCTACTTGTAATTAAGTAAAGGAGTGAGCCAATCATACCTCTATACCACTTTTCATCAACCATCTTACCATTTTTATCTTTGTTTAATTTTGTAGATGGATTCATAGGAGTGCTGATGACTTTTACATTTTTCATTCCAAACTTATTTAGAAGCTCCCTTGTAAATTTTACTTGATTTATAAATATTCCTTCCTTTGTTTATTTTATTTGAAGTCCAAGGAAAAAGGTAAGTTCTCCCATCATGCTTATCTCAAATTCACCTCTCATTAAATTTAAAAATTCCTTGCATAAAAGGTCATTAGTAGAATAAAAAATAATATCATCAATATAAATTTAGACAATTAGTAAATCATGTTCAATGGTTTTGATAAAAAGAGTTATTTACTTTACCTCTTTAAAAATCATTTTCAATAAGGAATTTACTAAACCTTTTATACCAAGCTTTTAGAGCTTGTTTTAATTAATAAAGGGCTTTGGTGAGTTTGAAAACATGAGTTGGCTTTTTTTTATATTCAAATCCATAAGGTTGTTTTACGTAAACTTCTTTATTTAAAAAGCCATTTAAAAATGCACTTTTCATATCCATTTGGTAAAGTTTGAAATTTTTTAAGCATACAAAGGATAGAAGCATTCTTACCACTTTACTGGATTTATCTAATTTATTTATAAATACTTATTTGGTTTTGATGATTAGATGATTTGAAGCTGGTGGTACAAGCTTTCATACTTTATTTTTCTCAAATTAATGTAATTCTTCTTTCATGACTTTGACCTAACTTTTATCATTGAGGGCATCTTGTACATTCTTAGGTTCTATATATGATGATAAAGCCAAGTTAGTTTTATTTTTGAAGGAAGATCTAGTTCTCATACCTTGAGAAGGATCATCAATGATAAATTTATTTCGATAGTTTAAGTAATTTCTCCATTCTCTTGGTAGATTTTTTTTACTTTTTAGAGGTGTATGTTACTGCTTTTCAACTGAATTTTTGATAAAATCATCATTTTATTCCAGATAACAACTATTTTATTTATTTTCAGCATTCTGTTTGAGATAGCAATCTCCTTGCTTTTCTAGGAAATGAGTCTCAAATTAGTTTTCTTTGACTGTTTCGATTTGTTCTTTGGATTTTTGCTCCTTTGAGATTATTTGTCCTTCATCATTAGCTTACTTTCTCAAGAAATATTTATTAGATTCATAAAAAATAATATGTATAATTTCTTCAATAGTAAATATTCTTTTATTATACACTTTATAAGCTTTGCTTGTATTAGAGTATTCAACAAGAATTCCTTTATCACTTCTTGAGTCAAATTCTCCAAAATTATCTTTTCCATTATTTACAATGAAACATTTACATCCAAAAGTATGGAAGTAGTTAATGTTTAGTTTTCTACCTATCCATAACTTATAGGGTGTTTTCATTAAAATAGGTCTTATGAAGTATCTATTTGAAATATAACATGATGTATTAATAGCTTCAACCTAAAAATATTTTCGTAAATAATTTTCACAGAGCATGGTTCTAGCCATATCTTATAATGTCTTATTCTTTCTTTCTAGTACTCCATTTTGTTAAGGAGTTTTAGGATAAGAAAAGTTATAAGCAATACCATTTTCATCACAACAATTTTAAAATTTTTATTTTCAAATTCACCACTATGGTCACTTCTAATATTTGTAATGCAAACTCCTTTTTTCGTTTTGAATTTTCTTACAAAAATTTTCAAATATTTCAAAAGTATCATCTTTATATGCAAGAAAAATACCCAAGTAAATATAAAGAAATTATCAACAATTAACAAACTATACATTTTTCTTCCAAGGCTCATTATTTTGGTAGGACCAAATAAATTCATATATAAGAGCTCCAGTAGTCTAGAAGTTGAAATCATATTTTTATTTAGAATGATGACTTCATTTGCTTGCCTTATTGATGTGTATCACATATATAGTCTTTTTCAAAACTTATTTTTGAAATACTTATCACTAAGTCTTTCTTTACAAGATTTAAAATAAGATGTATGTTAACATGACTAAGTTTTCTATGTCATAGCTAACTTTCATCACTTGTTGATGCAAGACATTTTAAAAAGTTTAGAGAAATTTTTTGTATATTTGAAAAATAGACATTATTAATACTTTTTCCAACAAAAAAAATTATTTTCTTTTTTATGCTAAATAAAACAATGTGATAATTTAAAAATTACTTTATAACCTTTATCACATAGTTGACTAATGCTTAGAAGATTATGCTTAAATCGTTAATCAAACTAACATTGTCAATGGAGTTAAAACACATACTTATTTTACCTATATCGATGATTTTATATTTGGTGTTATCTCCACGTGTGACAAATCCATCATTTATTATTTTGAGTGAGGAGAACTTGCTTTGATCTTTGATCATGTGTCTTGAGCATCCATTATCTAGAAACTAATAATCCATTTTTATTGTGGATTTAAGACACACCTATATTAAAAGATTATTTTTTTTAGGTACCTAAATCTTTTTAGGTCCTTAAAGGTTAGTTGATGCCTTTTTATTATTTTGTTTATCGGGCACTCAATATTAATTTTTCTTTGAAAGTATTCTTTTTCTTAATTAACAAAAAGTAGCAATATGACCTTTATCTTGAGCATCCATTATCTAAAAACTAATCATTCCTTTTTATTATAGATTTAAGACACGCCTATATCAAAAGATTAATTTTTCTTATGTACCTAAATCTTTTTAGGTCCTTAAAGGTTAGTTGATGCCTTTTTATTATTTTGTTTATTAGGCACTTAATATTAATTTTTTTTAAAGTATTCTTTTTCTTAAATAACAAAATGTAGCAATATGACCTTTATCTTGAGCATCCACTATCTAAAAACTAATAATTTCTTTTTATTGTGGATTTAAGACACACCTATATCAAAAAATTAATTTTTCTCATATACCTAAATCTTTTTAGGTCCTTAGAGGTTAGTTGATGCCTTTTTATTATTTTTTTTATCGGGCACTCAATATTAATTTTTCTTTGAAAGTATTCTTTTTCTTAAAAAATAAAAGGTAGCAATATGACTTTTATCTTCACAATAATTGCAAGTCATATATAAACTTGATGAATAAAAGGCTTTCACAAAGACACTTTTATAATATTTATCATAGTGTGATTGAAGATATCCTCATCCTTCTTTTTTCAAAAAATATTTTTGAATTCCTAGAAAAGTTTCCAAATTATTTTTTCCATTAAAAAACTTTGCAAGATCATTTGTTGGAGTATTAATTTTTCTCTTTAAAGAAACATTTTCCCTTTTTAAGTTTAAAGCTTTATGTTCTAATTTAGATCTTATTTTATAATTTTTTATTTTTAAAATCATTTTCTATAACTTATTTTTCTTTATTTGAAAGATCTTTTTCTTTTAATAAGTCTTAATTTCTTTTTTCAAGTTTTTTCAACTAATTTTGTTAGAAATTTAAAATTATTTTCTAAGACTTGTTTTTCCTTTTTGAAATTTTTATTTTTATTTTTTAAGATTTGATTTTTAATTTTAAAAAAGTTTGAAAAATATTTTTCTTGTTTGAGAGAAATTTTTTCCTTTATTAAAGTTTTATTTTATTTTTCTAAAGAAAAATATTTAATTAAAACTTTGTGAAAATCTTCCATCAATTCATCATAAGACAAAGAAGATTTAAGTTCTGCATTAGTAACCTCATTGTTTTCTTCACTTCTAGCTATAAAGCAATAATTGACAATATCATCTATTTCTTCTTCTTCATCCTTAAGTTCTTCCTTGGAGGTTATTTCTTCATCATTTCATATTGCCACCATGGCCTTCTTCTTGGTTATCCTCTTTGGAGGTTTTTTTCTTTAATTTTAGACACTCACTTTTCTTATGTCCTAACTTTTTACATTTAAAGCAAACCAATGGTTGGTTGCTTGATTCTTTATTTTGTTTTCTTTTTCAAAGTGATCTAGAGTGAAAATTGTATTTTCTTTTATACATTCTAAAAAATCTTTTTACTAAAAATGCTAACTCATCTTCTTGTTCTTTTATTTCTTCATCAAGACCATCCTCTTCTTCATCATCTTTTTTTAAGGACATTTTAAATGCTCTCACTTTATTTTTCTTTTCTTGATCTTCTCTAATAAATATTTTTTTATATACTGAGAGTTTTCCTTTTAGTTCATCATATATAAGAGTAAATAGATTATTTCCTTCTAAAATTTAAGCTTAAAACCATCTTTTCTTTTGTATATTCTAAAAATTTTTTTTGCTAAAAATGCTAACTCATTTTCTTGTTGTTTTGTTTCTTCATCAAGATCATCATCTTCTTCTTCATCTTTTTTTAAGGGCATTTTAAATGCTATCACTTTGTTTTTCTTTTCTTAATCTTCTCTCATAAATATTTTTTCATATGCTAAGAGTTTTCCTCTTAGTTCATCATATGTAAGAGTAAATATATTATTTCTTTCTTGGATGACATATATTTTAGATTGCCATGACTTTGGAAGAATTCTTAAATTTTTTATCACTAGTCCTCTATTAGTAATAATTCTTCCTAATGCATTAGATAATTAACGATGATTGAGAGCCTTTTAAACATAAGCTCTATCTTTTCACTTTCTTCCATTTTGAATATTTCATATTCATTTACAAGCATATTGGTCCTAATTTTTTTTACTTGATTAGTGCCTTCATAGGTCACTTTAAGTTTATTTCACATTAATTTTGTAGAAGTATATTTAGAAGTCTTTTTAAACTCACTAAATGTTACAGCACACATAATGCCATTCATTGCTTTTGCATGTATTGCTTTCTTCTTGTAATTGACTTCCGGCCATTCATCTTCTAGTTTAAGCACTTTCGTTTCTCTTTTCATCTTTGTACATACATAGCCTTCCTTGATAACTTTCCATACTTCGATGTTAGTGGATTTAATGTAGATCATCATTCTAAACTTCTAATAATCATAATTTACACCATAAAAAAATGAAGGTCTAATTGTAGAGTGTCCTTCTAGTCCATAATTTTGGCTAAAAAGCTCCATTAACTACAAGATCTTTATTCATAAAGTTGTTAGACTTTAAAAAATGTAAGACTAACTCAGATATCAATTAATAGAGCTTATAAGCAAAGAAGGTGAATTGGCTTTTAAAAAAAATTTTACAAATAAATATAATGATGTTTATATATTAATACTATAAAGCTCTAATATATAATTAAAAAATATGAACATGTAGTTTAAAAAATATTTAATATTTTAACAATGATTCAAAGTATTTTCTCAAAAGTATTTTAAAACTTGTTTCTTTAAAAATTACAATAAAAACGTTAGTTTCCTTTTCTATAAAGTGTTCCAACATTTTTTTAAAAAATACAATAATGGTAGAAGATAAAATAAAAGATAAATAAGAGAAAGAGAGAGAGAAGTGATAACACTTAAAATTTTTATAAAGGTTTAATTCTCTAAAAGGAATGTATTTTTAAGTCTACTCCTTTCTTCTCAAGCTATCAAGTTTCACTCGAGGTATTCACTAACTTTTGCAAAATTACACCACCTAACTTTACAAGATACTCCTGATTGCTACTAAGATTTTCATAACCACCTAACTTTACAAGAGACTCCCGATCTCTATTAGGATTTCACTACCACCTAACTTTATAGAATTATCTCAATCTTTACTAAGATTTTCTCAAAGAATACAAGAAGGATTTTGCTTATAATCTTTTGAAGAGATTTTACAAGTATTTACTCAATAATACTTTTTTAAGTGGATATGCAAGTGTTGGTTCTAGAGTAAGTGGAAGATAAGAACTAAGATTTCTAGAAAGAAAGCTAAAGGAAATTGCAAGTTATAGTGTAAGGTTTCAATATTTTCTCATAACTCATTTTCATATATATGTAGCCTATTTATAGATGAGAATTAACTTAGATTCCAAGTAGTCTTTTGACTCTAAGTTTGAATTTAGGCTTCGAGGTTTTTTTTTTTACTCTAAGCAATTTGAAATTTGAAAAATAGCTTCCATAAAATGTTCACTTACCTTATAAGCTTCTTAAGATATCATATAATTTGAGAATATCATGTAGATATTGTATATGTAAAAAATAAAATATTTTTCACCTTTTCTCGATTTTCAACATAAAATAGCAACGTGCATAAAATAGCAAGCACATTGCTATTTCGCCAAAATTGTACTATTTTCTAAAAGATTGATCCAACTGACTTGTACTATGTATGTACTGTTCATAAATGTTTATCCAACTATAAAATATTGTCAAGGTAACCTATATAATTTAATATCAATTTTAGTACAATTTAAGCTATCAAAATTTAAATTTTCCTCTCATTTTTGTTTTTCCACTCATAACAAATCAAAGGCTTAAAATGACTTATAAATATTAACCAATGGATCTTGTCATCTTTCCTTCGAAAATATTATATTATATTATAGTAAATAGGATTTTTACTTAGCGAGCAAGTTTGGCATTTTCAAAAATATTGAAATAAATGGGAAATCATAAAATATTATTTCACATGAAAATATAATTGGGCTTTTGCAAGTATGATGACCTAAAAATATTTGAGGGGCTTGACAAGTATAAACCATTTAATTTTAAACAAGTTGGATAATAAAAATAATAGAAATTTATAGTCCCAAATTCTAACTTATACAAACTGCTTTCTTGGTGGTCTAAAGATAAAAAATTGTTCCTGGCTAAGCATTGTGGTTAAATCCCCAGAAAGGCCAATAATATGATGCTTTTTTCCTTCCACCATATGACAATGACCAAAAGAGAAAAGGTTATGTTTTTTAATGTGAATTGTAGCTATATAAGTTACAAATGACAACTCTTAAAATGTATAGTCCATTTCATTAGAGTTAGGTTAGACAAACTACTAGCACAAAGAGATAAGTAATTAAGTGTACATGATGAGGTGATCCACCTGCACATTCCAATATCTAAATCAATATCTTAGTGGGATAGAATAATAATAGCATAATGTAGTCCTCATGAAATTAATATACCTTGACTTTTTATAATCTTAATTAGGTATGAATCATAGTTAGGATAATTGGGCATTATTGACCTTTCATAATTAAGATGAGGGGACATTACAGACCATTTATGATGTTTGCATAAGTCATGTTAAACCTATCAACTTAGGTTAGTTGAGAGGGTACATGCTAGTCAACTATTTTAGGCATTGTTACTTTTGAGCAAATTTCAGGTCATACGGTAAAGAACTTTAAGGTGATACATTGTTGCCTTGCTAAAATAATAATAAATTTGGAAACACCATTTTTCAAAAAGAGTAAAAGTAAAATATTGTAAATAACAGTGTATTGAACAAATATGTAGGAATAATGTGTATAATATAGTTGAAGATAATAATAATAATAATAATAATAATAATAATTATTTGTTTACTATCTTGTAGGGTGGTTAAAATTAATGTTATAGTAAATAGTAAAATAATCAATTAATAAACCAAAATTTCAAATTTAAAAGACAAGCAATTTTTAATTATATTTATTCATTTTTAAAAATGAATTAATTTGGCTTTCATTCTATTTAGTTTTCATTCTTATATATTTGCATGTATAATATGTAGTAAGGTTTTGAGAAAATGGAGAATGTGTGATAATAAAAGATATTTTAGTTTTAATTTATTAATGTTTTCAATTTTGTAGTGTAGATAAAAAATATCTACTTGCATGACTAAATAATAAAGATAAATTAATATTTAAAATTTTAGTTAAAATGTGATTTAAAATTTTAATATTAGAAATCATTTTTAATGGTGGAGTTAAAATATAATTTGAAATTCTAATTGTAAAAAAAATTATGTTGACTATAAGACATATTATAGATTGTAATGGTGAGAAAAATAATTAAAACATAAAATAATATAAAAATAATGATAGTTAAATGAGTAACTAGATAGATTAAATTTGACCTTTTTATATATAAATCATTGGTTAGTCCTAATTTATATAAAAGCTTAATTAAGTTATAAATGGAAAAAAAAAGAGTCATTATTAATCCATCCATTAATGATCTAGTCTAAATCCATCCAACTCATTCATTAGCCACATTAGCCACCTTTAGAAGATATTGTAATTGTAATTGTATTGTAAGTTATTATAAAAGTCATGTACAATACATGTAATTATTTTCATTAATTTTAAAAATTATGTTCAAAAGGAATTTTTTAATGATAAAAGTACTAATTTATTGAACATATATTAATGGATCCAAGAATTTTAATTTATAGGGACAACATTTATATATAAAAAATGATTTAAATTTTGTTTGCTATTAGATTCAATTAGCTTTTAGCAATGCCATATGCATCGAAAATAAGATTAAAATTTGGTTTTGAATGGAAATCAATAGATGTGAATAAATATAAGATGATTAAGCTAATTTATAAAACTCAATTCAATAAATATCAAAAAATTAAAATTTAATTTCAATATTTGTAACATTTTCCATTAATTTTACATTATCACCTATGTAGGACCTCACATATGTACGTTTAATTATTTAATTACTTTTACGATTATAAAAAAATATTAAAATTGAGAATTCTTAATTACTAATATTTTTTTAATGACATGCTTTCTTCTCATTTACCAATAATGTAAGATATTTTATATTAATAGTAAATTAAATTTAAACTTTAAAACAAAAATAAAATTATTGTAAAATTTAAATATTTAAATAAAATTGAAACCAAATTTATTTCAATTTCTCTTTTTATTATGAATCCATTTGCATAATTAATGAGTTTAAAATATTTTAATATTTGCTTAAAATAAATTTTATTATTTTCAACTGATGCAGAAATAAGTTGTGGGGATAATTATACTTAAGTTTATAGAGGTAATATATATTATTAGTGTATACATGTAAAAAAATAAATTTTGTTTGAAGGAGCAACCACTCCTACAATAATGTAAATAGATTCCGATGAGTATGAACATTCAAAACTTTAGGTTTATATAGCAAATATGGGCTTCATTTATCTTACCATAAAGAAATGACATATTACTTATATTAGTGGATAAAAAAATAATACTTACTATCACAATAATAGAAGAAAAGTAAATTTTCTTTTAAAATAAAAAATTATTTTTTTTTAATTCTTTATATTAAAATTATATAAATAAAATATTTTCTTATATTAATATTTTATAAATATATTTATAAAAAATATTTTCTATGAAAACAAATAAATTAAATAAAAAGTGAAGTTCCCAAAGCATCTTGGGACTTGGGTGTTCGTGAAACTCAAAAGCAGTTTTTTTTAATTGAAAAAAGGCCTTATTGTTAGCGTTCAATTATTTTTTTTCAGGGGTATGCGTGGTTTGATTAAGGGAGCGTTATAGAATTTATAATAATTATTAAACCTATGACTATATCAAGTAATATTTATTTTATATTATTAAAATATAATATAATAATAAAAATAATAAAATATAGAAGCTTTTAAAATTATAAAAAAAGAATACTTTAAATAAATTTAATTAAAATTGGTAAAGAAATTTCAAATCAAAATTTTCAAAAAATTATAAATTGATTTTAAAATTTAAATCACTTTTAATCGTTTAATTTTGGTTTTGTTCGATCAGTTTTTTTTTTCAGTTTTAAATTTTTTTTCCTTTCTTATTTTCATTGCATGTTTTATAAATACGAGTTGTGCAGGGATTAAACGGAATTTGCCCATATTTATTTTGACGGCGGTTTATATGCCAATAGGCCTGCCGCTGGGAAGCATTCAACTCTCAAATCCAGTAACCCACCAGCAAAAGCTGTACAGTCCAGCCCCAACCTACCCTGAGACGCCACCTTTTTGCCCTAATACCCTCCTTGACTACCGCAAACACAATCCTCGTTTCTGATCAAGAGTTATTCCGGCGTTGCACACCAGGTATCCTCTTCTCATCCTCTATTATGTTATGTTTATGGTTTGGTAGCATTTAGGGAAGGTGCTGGACGGATGGAATTTGTTTTTTTTTTTTTTTCTTTTTTTCTTTCTCTCCTCGTTGAAATTTCTGTCTTTTTCGTGGGAGGATTATTAGGATTCAGTTGAACTTGGATCGGGTACTTCTGGCTGAAACTCAGGAATTTGGAGAAAACTTGGTTTTCGCCCAGAAATTATGGTTCCTATTTGGAAAAAAAAAAAAAAATTGGCCTCTGCAGTTGCTGGCTGCTGACGCAACCCAGCAACGGCAGACGCCCATCTCACTTTCTTCCTATATCGGAACTCCAACAACTCCAACCCATAAGTTTGTTATTTCTGAAGTCTATAGTTTGGCCTTTCAGCGGATTTTGATATTAGCGTCTCTTGGTGGTTAAATTTAGCATCTCTGATTCTGGTCCTGATTGCGATAGATTTGCCTCAGTTATTGCCTCTATGCTGGACATCATTCACTGAATTAGATTCACAAATCTAATTACTTAATTAATAGTAACTTTTCTTTCTTGAGGGATGATGGAGATTGTTTCTCTTTACTGATTGACTCGTGGCCAACTAGAGTAAGACTATGTTATTGGCAGTGGTATACAGAAAAATTATTAGATTAGATGTCTATATCAGGGTTTTATTCTTCTCTATTACTTCCTATGGCTGATAATTTTCTTTGTAACATTTATTCCTGCAGTTGGTTTGTGAAGATACTGTTATTCTGTTTTGTTGACAAAGTAACACAGCATGGAGGATTGGGGTAATCTCCCTGCTTGATACTTTGGTTTATACCTGCTCTTTCAGTATATACTAACTAGTAATCTGCTTTTTTTTTTTTTTTGGGGGGGGGGAATTGAAGATATATTGTCTTTGGTTTATTGTGGAAACAGTCTATTTGTGCTTGTATCTTGCTTGAGTTTATAATTCTTGTTCTCTCTTCTATTTTATTTTATTTTATTTTTCTTTTCTGTCCTTTAAACACTTATTTTACCTTTTTAAGGTGAAGGAGAGTTACGTTGTTGGATTTCTCCTACAGTACAAGTTTTTTTTTTTTTGGCCATATCCTACTGTACAAGTTATTATTTACTAGGATGACCAAAATAATTGCTTCCATTTATCTTAGCTCTAGTATGAACAGGGTTATTTGGGATGTCCCCTTATAATACTTTCAAAGACTCTCTGCGTCTTGTCTGGGGTGTCTACGTTCTAGCCCTGTCAATTTGATAATCTAGCCTCGTTAATTTGACAAAGGCTTGTGTATTCATTTCAGAGGATGAGCAAATTCCACCACTTATTTCAAAAGAGCAACCTAAAAGTAAATGGGATGATGAAGATGCAGATGACAATGATGTGAAGGAATCATGGGAAGATGAAGATGAACCTGCCCCGGTATGTTTGAATGGAAATTATTGATTTGATGACAGTGCCCTGACTCATTCATATGTTATATATATTTTTGAAGAAAAAGGGGTGTAGCTCTCTCATTTTCATAACGATCATTTTTCTGGTTATTTTAGCACTGGCTGATAAGCATAATTCTATACCATTAATATGCCAACATTATGATTGCTGTTTTATCTTTTTACATTCTTCTAAATTCTTATAATTCTGAAGTCTTCAAAACTTCGTCTTATACACTCTTCTTGGTAATAGAGTGAAAGGGGCCAGGATTTGGAACTTTGATGCAATGGATTACTATAATTTGAACTTTATATACTATAAATAGTTATAATTATTATGTAATTCAAGTGATAATTCCATTGTTGTGGTACTTATTTGTAAGTTTCCAATTGCCCGTTTTTGTTTCTTGTCATCATGGTCAGGCACCTGCAGCAAAACCTATGGAAAAGACTCCAAAAAAACCTTCTGCAAATGCTACTGAAAAGGGGAAGAAAGAAGAAAGAGAAAATAAAGAACCGTTGGATCCTGTGGCTGAAAAACTTCGCCAACAAAGGTATATTGTTCTATATGAAATATGTTTAGCCTATTGTTTCTTCTAGAGATGTCTTGTTTTGGGTGCAGATAATATATCACCGCTTGCAACTTGATTTGAATTACATGATTGATGAACATATATTTTTCTGTTGTAATTTTGATTCTCTTGTACTTGCATCCATAAAATTTTCTTTCCACTGAATTATTGCTCTTTATTGCTACTATAACTACATCAGTTATAAGGACGCAGATTGTTTATACAGTGAAAGCATTTGTGGGTAGTGTACAGTGTTTCTTATTTAAGTCAATTGTCTCTATTGCCAGATTGGTTGAGGAAGCAGATTATAAGTCCACAAAAGAATTATTTGGGGGGAGAGGTGATGAAAAAAACCTTGATAACTTTATCCCCAAATCTGAGAGCGATTTCCTGGAATATGCAGATCTCATCTCACACAAGCTTCGTCCTTTTGAGGTGAGTCCACATATCTTTTCCTGCACTCTTCCTTCAATAATGATCAGAAATGCATCTTAATTTCATTTTGATGGAATGCAGAAAAGTTATCATTACATTAGTTTACTGAAAGCAGTAATGAGGCTATCAATGACTTCTCTGAAAGGTGCAGATGCAAAGGACATTGCATCTTCCATCACTGCTATTGCAAATGAAAAGATAAAAGCAGAAAAGGAAGCCAATGCTGGTAAAAAGAAGATAGGTAAGAGTAGTGAGATAATATAATGGATTGATGTACCCCAATGTCAGTGCTATAATTCTTGTTTTCTTCTTTTGGCTTTTTTGGTCGGTATTATTCAAAGTTGTTTTGTTTCCAGGTGCCAAGAAAAAGCAGCTCCATGTTGATAAACCTGATGATGATTTGGTTGCTGGTCCATATGATGCCCTGGATGATTATGATTTCATGTGAGAGTTTTGGTTTCATACCATTCAGATCCAATCATGGGATCCCAGTGTTAAAATTGGAAGTGGGGATAATCCTCCGGCAAACCCTTGTCAAAAATTGATGAGTGCTGTCGCTGTATTGTTTTATAAGGGTTTGCATCAGTGTCTTTATATATATATATATCATTTGTCAATTTTGTCACCATGATTAATTACCTGATCATCTGTTTGCATATAAAAAAAAATCACTAGATTTATGTAAGTTGAAAAGCAACATAGTAACATTTGAAATTTATTTTTCAGATTTTGGGTACATTGAGATTGTAAGAAAAAGAACTGACCTTTTTTCTTGTTGAGGAACTGTGGCATGCTGTGATTGGTGATTTTGCTATGAATGTCGGCACTTTTAAGGGTTCATTGATTCATAATTTAAGAGTGGCATGAGTGAGAATTTGATGTGAGGTGTGGGAAATAGATATTGAGCAAGTCATTTATATCTTGCGGAAGAAGTGGAAAGGCTCCTAAACGTAAACGCAGCGTTGTGAAATGGCTTCAATTGGGGTTTGCACTATTGTGCCTCGGACAGGCAATTGGGCTGTCTTAATTTTACGTTAAAGGCGTAATTTCGTGAATACCTAGTAACATTTTGATTAGCGCAATGCACAATAAAATTGTTATTTAGATATTGGTAATGTATAATTAATAAGAGCAATATTAATATAAGATTATTGAAATTTATAGCGTACTTTTGTTTTATAATGGGCCTTCATGATGACTAAAGAAATGAGTAATTATTAGCATGACAATTGTGACATATTATTATATGTTGCTAAAATGATTATAGTATATTTGATGTTTAGTATCTATTATCAACTTTCAAATGATTAACACCGCATAAAAAAGGAAGAAAAATGGGTTTGGATTCATTCATTCATTTTTGTTACATTGCAATAAGGATTCTTTTGCCTTAATTATCCCTATTTATCTATTTTAATATATTTATTATAAAACATTTAATTCTCTCATTATCTTTAATTGACCAAGTAATTTTACTTACCATTTGCTTGTTTTTATAGGAAATAGGAGGGAGGCATAATTAAGATAGGAAGGTGAGGGAAAAATAGATTTTTTTTATTTTGATTGTAAAGGTTAGAAAAGAAAAGCAGTAAAAAAAATAGTAAGAATTTATTATTTTTTATTTCTTTGCAAACTTGGGCAGAAAAGGGATAAAAATGATAGTTATAGGCCTTTGTTCCAAAATTACTCTCTCTCTCTCTCTCTTTCTCGTCACTTTATTTTTGAAAAGTTAAATTTAAAGATATTGTTATTTAATAAAATTTAATTTTTTTTCTATTATTTTTCTATTCAAATAAGTATAAGAAAATCATTTTCTTTTTATTTTCTCATTAATCAAATAAGAAAAAAGGAAAATTTTTTAACCATTTCTTTCTTTCCTTTTTTCCCCCCTGCAACTTAGCAAAAGCTAGGGGTCGATTGATTTCCTAGTTAATTAGATTAGATCATCTAATTTCACGTCTTGAAATAATTTGGTCAAATCTCGAAACCAAATTTCAACCAAAGACAACTAGGGGAGAATCAAATTCTGCCCTGATCTTCAAAGCAAAGGTATAAAGTGCAATTTTTTGTTTGGCCTGCTTTGTCAGTAGCCAACCAAGCTGATATGTAAAAGTCAGAGAGAAGGGGGCAGTGATGATTTTGGCGGAGTTGGCCAATTTTAGTTGGAGGCCCCGCCAACATAACCCGTCTTTTCCTTATAAAAATCCCTTCGCATTCGGTCGCGATTACCATTTTCAGCCGTTTCTTGGGCTTTCCAACGGTTTCCCTCCGAATTTGTCGAGCCACACACTCTCACCAACACAAACCAGGAATTCAGTCTTACCATTTCCTTTCCTTTCCTTTCCTTCTCAGTGACTTTCTTCATTCCATCAAAATCAATCAAAATAACAGCCAAACCATCACAGGTTTAGCAAACATGAATCAAAAGGCCTCTGTCTCTAAGGGGCTCAATGCCAAGCACACCAAGGTTCCATTGTTGCTCTATTTTTCTCTTTTTATCATCAAAATTTATTCGGTTAGTTCTGCTGTCAAAAATGAGGATTGGGATTTTAATGTCATATTTTTAAACATCCTACTTTGAAATGCCCGTATAAGACATTGAATATTTTAGACAGGTAAATTTATTTCTCTCACGCATCGTACAACATTGGAATTGAATGGATCTACAAGTCACTAGGATAGTATTCTTTAATGTCAACTATTCTGATGTCAGATGTATATAAGAAAACATTTTATCTATGGTTCACAGATATTAAGCTATGATGATGTCAATCGAAGTTCCTTGCTCTTATGTTTGTTGTTACCATGTGCAGATTTTGGAGGGTCTTCTGAAGCTGCCCGAAAACAGGGAATGTGCAGACTGCCGAAGCAAGTATACGCATTTCAGAAATCTTCCTATTTTTCCTTTTTGGGTTAAGGATAATCATTACTGGTTTAAGTGACAGCATACTATTTTAATATTTCAGGGCACCACGATGGGCTAGTGTGAACCTGGGAATTTTCATATGCATGCAATGTTCAGGAATTCACCGAAGTCTTGGAGTACATATATCGCAGGTTCACATTATTCATTTCTTTTCTTAATCTCATTTATGTGGAAGAGAAGTTTTGTTACTTAGTAAATTTGTTTTAATGATTGTCTGATGACAGAACTCGTGTTATTTTCTGAAAATGTTTCTTCTCTAATGACTTCACAAATAATTGACAACACATAGTAATAAAAGAAGCTTATAAAAGCAATATCTGGCCACCTGTAATACAGCAGAACAAACTTTAACAACCAATTGTATTTTGCCTAATTTTTAATCACCAGAAGAAGAATAAATAAACCATTTCAATTTTCTTTTGAATTGTTTCTTTTATACAAATTGATTACTGGCTGAGCCTTCTAATTTTGCAACCAGGTGCGTTCTACTACCTTGGATATATGGTTGCCAGATCAAGTTTCTTTCATGAAATGTAAGAAACCATACTTTCTATGTTTTACTTTCTTTCAAACCATGGTCTTCCCCGTCCCCCCCCCCCCTTCAATCATCATAAAGGAAACTGATCTTATCTCTTGATTTGCATGTTTTGTACAGCTATGGGTAATGAGAAATCAAATAAGCATTGGGAGGCTCACCTCCCACCACATTTTGACAGAAGCGGATTTGGACTTGAGAAGTTTATTCGTTCTAAGTAAATGCTTAATGGGTTCTTCCACAGATGTTACTCGAAAGTAGAACATCGAGTATTTCATCATCAACCTTTTCCATTTCCTTCTCAAGTTGCTTAATTGGGGACCTTTCAGGTATACGGAGAGAAGATGGGCTTCCAAAGGAGGATTGCCAACAGCCACAAAGTCAGTTGACTTCAGTGAGTTACAAGCTGGCCGGACCAAGAGTGACATTCCCAACAACAATAGGAGATATTCCCTTGAAGAAAGTATTCTTGCAGGCCACGTGACACAAATTCTGCCTCCAGCACCACTGCCAAGATCTCGTTGGGTAACCATATCTTTTATATAGTGAGCTCAATCTTTGATGAATGATGTTCCTTTCTGATTTTAATTGCACAGATACACGTTCATGTATTTTTTTTGGTTCATTCCTAATGAGTCTTGTCACATGCGCAATTTGGAGTGAACTATATTTGCACTTCACCGTTGTTATAATTCAGGGCTCTTTGGATATGCAAAGCAAGAGTTCCTCATCTCAGTTAGGGCCGTCACCTGCAGATTTTGATAAGTCTGCAGGAAATAATAATGGTACAGCTGACTTCTTGGACTTGCTTGGCATCCAAGATAATGTACAGAGTTCCACCCCTTCAAGCTGGGCTACGTTTGATTGTAAGAGAATATTCATACCAGACATCTTTAATCTTTCTTTCTTTATCTCTGTTTTGTCTCACTGGGTTGGAGAACTGTTAAAGCCTGTTAAATCATTGGGCAATTCTTGTGGAATCGTGCTGATGAGGATGAAATTTTAAAATGTTGAACCTGTACATTGATTCAGCTATTTCTTTCTTCTTTTTCCCCCTTGTAACCTAGTTGCATTCACTGTGTAATTAAGCTGGCGGAGCAGTCTCAACACAACTCTCATGTTAGAAACTTGCAATGTGAATAATTCAAAAATCTGCTTTTCTGAATTTACGCTAAATCAATGTTGTGGTGTGAGCTGCAGGAGATGTGCCAGCAGTGATAAAGTCCCCAGAATATTCTGCTTGCCATTTTAGATCTGGCGGTTGCTTCTCTTCTGGGTTTGATTTTAGATATCAGACTGAAGAGTGAGTGGAGTGCAACAAATATATATTTGGGGCAAATTGTGCCTATCAGAAAGAAGAATACAAAGAATAAGACACATCTACACCTCTGACGCCTGCAGATCAATAACAGGCCAAGATCAGCAGTAAAGGGTTTGATCTGCATTTTAGCTGCAACAACTTTTCTTTAAGCCATCAATTTGAGACGGAGAGGAGAGTATTAGAGGAAATAACAGTTGTGTAACTTTTTCTTAAGAGTTCAGCTGCAATAGAAGAGCTAGGTTGCAAGTTACCCCGGCTTTTTAAGTCTTGCTTCCTCATTTTCTATATCTCGTGTTCCCTTTTTTGTCTTATTATTATTAACCAACATTACTTCGGCACTTCTCATATCATGATAATGGGATGCTAACAGAGTAGATAATTACCAAGTTAACATCAATCCTTTTTTTTTTTCCCTTGAATTATATAACCCTATCTACCTGTAATTTCATTTTTTTACTTAATTTATCTGTTATTTTAGTTGCAATTTATCCACCTATATATTTCATCAACTCTTTTTCCATATAAATTATTTTTGTCTAAAATTTAATTGAAAATTCGCTTACTTGTTCAAACTTTAATTTAATTTAACACCCCACTTATAATTAGTTTACTTTCAAAAAATCATAAAAATCATATTCAGCTGTTTCTATTTAGCAATCATGAACTCAATCATAGAATATTTTTTTTAATAAATTTAGATTTTTTGGGAGATAATTAATTTCAAGTGACAATTAAATTAAATTAAAAATTTGAGGAGGTAAAGATTACATGTAATAAATTTTGAACAAAAAATAATTTAGATGAATAAAATATTAATACTTGAAAGCATAGTTAGATAAATTGTAATATTTAGAATCACAAATCAATTAAGTAAAAAATGATAAAAATGATAAAATTACCAATAAATAAAGTGTAATTTTTTTTTATATGAATTGAAGCAACAAAAAATTAAGAAATTTTAACAACATTAAATAATTATTTCCTTTGAAAGTACTTGTACAAAATATTATGTAAAGTTAAAATATTAACAATATTGATTTAGGCGGAGATGCATGATCGTTAAAATTAAAAAAAAAAAAGGACGAAAATATACCAGGCGCAATGGTAACAGGAAGCGTGAAACCACGCTCTCTCTCTCTCGCCAGATTGTGGGTAACGCGGGAAAATGCAAATCTTGCTTTCCACTTCCTCTCCTTCATATTCTCGCGGCCTTTATGTTCTTCTTCGGTGCTTGAAAATTAGCTTTGCAAAGTTGCACGCATATTCTATCTTTTCAGTCCCATTCCTAGCTACTACGAAGCTCCATTAGAAAAGCCACTTGAGAATCTCTAGGTATTGGATTTGCCAAGCCTTCCCCAGCAACGATGTTAATTTTCCCTTTCTTCCTCCGCTATTCTCTCTATTCTCTGTCACTTTCTCGAGAAAATTAGATGATTTACGTTAAAAAAAAAAAAAAAGGAAGAAATCCGATTGATTTTTCTAGAGTTCATCTCTTAATTTTTTTCTGTGCCTACATGCATTGTTACCAGGAGTTTCAGATTTTGAGAGCTGTATGGATGATTTACCATGATATTTCAGAACTTCACTTACTACTCTAGGTTTTTTCAACGAGATCGTATATAAAAACGTTGTTCTTCTTGCTTCCAAATCAATCAGTTCATCTGTGCATATTGCAGTTTGTTTATACTTGATTTTTTTCTGTCTGGTTCGAAGGAAAATGGAACGATTGAGGCCAGTGTGGACTCCGAAGGCGAACATTGTGATCATAATCACTGCGATTTTGTTCCCATGCGTCTATGCAGCAAACCACACCGTCGGTGGATTTTCTGGTTGGGATCTTCGTTCAAATCTCGTACACTGGTCTTCTGTGACTACTTTCTATGTAGGTGATGATCTAGGTACGTTCGCTATTTCTGTCCCTTTTCATTTTTGGGTTCCCTGTTTCTCTGCTGATGAGAACTATCTCATTTCTTCTGAAACTAATGTTTACAGAGTAGGAAAAAATATTAATCGTTTGGGTAGTTTCAGACATATATATCTGTAACTAGAGAAACTGAAATCAATGAGAACGGGGTTAATTTTTTCTTTTAGGAATTTTCTTTTGCCTTCCTTTTGTGTTAATTCAACAGCCAAACATAGTAAGTTAAATGATTTCATTATGCAAGTCTGGCATACGAATGAACGATTCGAGTGTGTTTTAGTAACCAAATGAAGGTTATCTTGGCATTACAGATAGATGCATAACAAAGTTTGACTAACTATGCTCAGCGCCGGCAATTGTTATTGGCAGTGTTCAGATACACACCGGTCCACGATGTGGTGGAAGTCAATCAATTAGGTTACGACCAGTGTATTATCATCAACGCCAACCGCACCTTCGACGACGGAGAGACTGTGATCCACCTCAATGAACCTGGCACCAGGTACTTCGTGTGCGGCCGATTGGGTCATTGTCAACGGGGCCTCAAACTCCGGGTCCATGTTCTCTCGCAGCCTTCCAATGGATCTGATCATAGTAGTGGCGGCGATCAAGGGCCACCGCGCGGCAGTAGTGGTGTTGGCAGGCGCTTGCCCCCTTTTAGTTCGCTTCCTCTTCCTCCACATTCTGCCCTTCCTCCTGCTCCAATGGATCAAAAACATAGGGAGGGACAAAATTCTTCCACCGCCCTCTGCTCATCTGCGGCAGCACCTTGTCATTGTTCTAGTGCTATGGAAGACATGGCAGATGCGCTTCTGAACCCCGTACTGGTGTCAATGATGATAATTACGCTGGTAATACTCTGGTGACTCAAGCAAGGTCATCCTTTTTCCTTCTTGCCATTTTAACTTGTTCTCATCTGATAGAGCTCCTGAGTCCTGGAAAATATAGCTCTATGTCTACTATTTCGTCGATGCCACTTTTTGTTGCAAAAATTGGTGGGATTTGGGAATCTTGTGACGGCTTGGTCCAGTCACTAAATGTGAAACTCTGGTTATCGGCATGGTGGTTGCTCGCCAAGTAGCACATAAGACTAGAAATTGATCAGATGAAATGGAAATTCATTCTGCCTTCTGAAAATAGCTAGCATACTCGGCGTGATTACGTCTCTGTTAAACTTTGCTGAAACGAGTACTCTTGGAAGAGTAACCGCTATCAAATGCTGATTAATTTTTTAAGATATCACACCAGGGTCTATGGAGTACTAGATTTCAGGCAGATATTTTATTTCAGTGGCAAATGATATGGTAATTTTTTATATTCTTATACCTCGTATCTTTTATATATTTTAATATTATTTTTTAGTAATAAATAATAAAATAATATTTATTTTTAATATTACATTATTAAATTATTTTATTAATTATATTTTAATAATAAAATTTAAAATAAAATATTTTGTATTCTTTATAAAAAATTTGATAAATTAATTTTTATACTTATACTGTAGAAAATTGTTTGGTAATTATAATATTGATAATTATAACTTTTTATATTCAATTGTAAAAAAGTTATAAATAAAAAAATGACCACACCATCTTTTATATAAATATAATTTCAATTTTGCATCATCTTTTTTATTTTTAAAGATATAATTATCATTGATAGATTTTTTCCCATTTCATTCCTATAATATTTATTATATCAAATATAATTATGAAATAAGATGTACATTTCATTCCTAGACATATAAAAAATAATTATAAAATGATAATTGCATTTATTTCTTTCCCTTTTCATTCCATTCCATTCTCCCTCATTACCAAGCATAACATTAGAGTTCAGGTATTAGACGCACAATGCAAAAGAGAACCTCACGTTGGAACGTAGAAGGAAGCCGTCAAACCCAGTACTTTCCCATTTCTGTAACTCGAGCCCTGAGCCATGACTGAAAATTTAAGAATTGGACTTTCACCATGAAAAGAAGATATGGGCTCGTTCAGTTACACATGGAAGGTGCATTATCATTTCGGTCATGGGCCATGGCATTGTCAAATGGTTGGTGCGGTTCACTCCTGGGCCTCATCTAATTTTGAGCCTATTAATTTTTTGCTTCCCACCGGAGAAATTTTCAAGTCAGCAAGTAAAAATTAACACATGGCAGCTACAGCATAAAATGGCATGCACACCTAGAAATTTCACTCCGCACTCCGCCGGTGTTTGGGCCTTAAGCCATTTATCGCCTTGCTGGATGACTATGGCTTCATTATATTGTTTGGTGCAGTGCCTCTCAGACCAGCTCATCTAATTATTGGTCCAAAAAGAGAAAAAGAAAATTTGGACTCCACGCAATGCCTGAGAAAAAAAGATATAGACGTATAGTATGCTCTTCTGCAGGAGAAATTGAGAGGCCTAGTTGATGAAGGCGGTCACTACTTGTTTAAGCCATTTAGTATGTCAGCCAATATCCACAAAGACCGTTTAGAAACGGTCTCTTGAAGCCATTCCTTCAACTAGAATACGTTCGTGTAGCAGGCAGCAGGAAGCAAACGTCCTTTTTATCGTCTGGGTCCATGCTCCATAGCTCCTGGTCCACCCCTTGACTGTGCCAGAAAAGCTTATACACTCAATTTTTGGGTGTTTCTAATAATGCCTGTTGAGAAAAAGACCAGTTTTTTATAATAGCCACGTTGGGTCTCCGTCTCAGGTCGTCTAGTACATTCTCCTTAATCAATTTTTAGACATAATTATGTCCAAAGCTAACCGTTGTGGACAACATGTAATCCCTAAGGGACCCAACTTTCCCGTTGTCTTTGCAGTTTTTTCATCTAGAGAAACCAATATTAGTATCTAATTATGTAAAATTTTTGCAACATACCACTATTTAAAAAGAGGAAGGCAAAATAATTAGAGGAGTTGAATTTACATTGTCGTACTAACTTTTTCTAGTTCAAGTAAAGAAAGGGAATTTGCATGGGATGGAGGTGTCCGTGGGTCTGCTTTCTTCTTAGATTGGAAGTCGTGAAGTTTCAATAGCGGGTTCCATAATTCAAATGCCATAAAGGCACAAAGGCCCTACTTCTTTTATGAGGTCCTCCAGAATGCTTCAAGGGGATTTGGATCTTTTACTTTTTCTATTTTAGTGATTTTTCTATCATATTAAAAAGAGATAGATATAAAACTTTTTGTGAATTCTATTGCACATAAAAAAAAATGATTTTGGTTCTCATTAAATGTAAAAATTTTGTGTATATATGGAGGGAAAAAAAGGAGAGGATCCAATTCCTAAAGTTGTGCACTGCCGGAAAGAGAGGTGCTTCTGTTTCCATTTTCGCAGGCATACCCAATTTGGTGATATTAATTAAAATTAATGCTTCAAGAAACAGCTAAGTCCGTCATATATATAATGAATACACCATTGTCACAAATGAGGCTCCTGCTTAGTTTAAGGCTTTAACCTCATCAGTTGATACCAAAACCAGATGCGCAATTGACCAGATAACTAAGCTTGTGAAGCCACGGTCCCATACAAGCCATACCAATCGTGTTAGAAGGGGCGACTCATTCTCAACGTCACGTCATTGTTTCTATATTCATTGAATTCAGCTCTGCCGTTTCGGTGATTTCCCAATTCCCACATTCAAAACAATGGTTATTTCTTTTCTAATATCATGTTAAACCCAGTGGATCCAACTCTAAACTCCCGAGTCTCCGTAGCTAACTAGTAAGAGTTAAACCATCATATTCATATGCAACCCTATCAAATGGGTAGTGCTGCTTGTAATTCATTTTGTTCACGACACCCCTCACATATGTACATATAGAATGGGTGGGATCAAAAGCAATTTCACTTAAATTGTATCTTTTTTCCACATTTAAGGATGCCGTAAACTGAATAAAGTGGAAGGAACATTTTTTCAGATGGACCCAAGACTAGTGCTGATCACTGCAGTATTCTGAATACCAAGTACCAGTAAGCTGCAGCAACTATCACCGATTGCACTCGTTTTAAATTAACTCTGATAAAACCGCAGAAAAAACATACACAAATGATCCTCACCCGCATAACTCTTAGGCTTCAAACCAAATAATTTATATTTTTTATTATTTAATATAATACACACCAGACTAAAGACCAAAACCCCATAGAAAATCCAGAGGAAAGATCTAAATGGAGAGTAGAAGAAAGGAGAATCTAGCTGTAGATGTCACTAGAAACTTGACGAGAAAGAACTCAGATATGTCCGATACTTAACCCATTCTTTTTCTCGGCCACGTACTTTAACCTTTTTTTTTTTTTTTAGTTTTTTTACTCACAGAGTCTTTACCGGCAAAAAAAGGTGCAAAGCAAGTCCTGCCAGCAGAGAAAGTGAGAGTCAACGCAGAGAAACAGACAAATCAAATCATGTACATGTATTATTGGATTGGGATTAGATGTGGCATTACAGATCACTATTCTGCACTTAATGAAGTGTCCGGTCGGTGGAACTGCTTAATTAAAAGTTTGGTGACAATTCAAATCCTACTAACTACTAGTATTTCGCCAAGTGTTTGAACGCTCCATGCTTCATTCAAGAATGAAGAATGTAAGATGATGCTCAGAGTCACTTTTGGAGTAAAACAAATTCATGCATATACGAGAAGCTGGAGTATGGCATCTTTTCCGAGCTCATAATTCCTAAAGAATAGCTCACAAATCACAAAGTCAACAACCATTTTATAAACAATGTTTATTTTAGATATAAGAAGACTCCATAAGATAGCGCCGTACTTAATTGCTATTAATTAATAGCAATTAGTGCACAATTGCCTTGCTTGATTATTCCTAATGCCGAAGCAATTCCCATAGTTCCTATGATAATATCCACAAAACTACCACCGGTTGCAGAAAATACAGTTCTGCAGTTTAATACATTACATGGTAATAGGCTAATAATACTAAGGTTGAGATACAAATTCAGAACATGTACCTCCAAACGGTTAAAATACTCCTAAAAGGCTCTCGTGTTGCTCTAGTTTTAATCACATGAAACGCCGTGATTAACCATTTCCTTGCGGCGCTGGTAAGATTCCAGCCTCTGCAGCTTCATTTGCATATTGAACATCTGGATGAATGCGTCTGCTCGGCGATTCAATTCCTCAGGACTCATTGATTTTTCCCTCCTACGCGATGCCGAGTCATTGAAAGTATCAGACTTTCTCAGTTCCTTCTTGGCCCAATTCACTGGATCATCTTCACCATCTTCATTGCCATGAAACGGTTCTGCTTTTTTAAGCCTCGCAGTCCATGTGTCACTCTCTTTCAGCTGATGGCTCATCGTTTTCCCCTGTCTCTCAATGATTCCCCTCCATGTTGCCTCCAGCGTGTCACCAGAATCTGGCGAGATGTAATCGTTAATAATTTTTTCCGGCGGCACATACTCCTTAATGCATTTTTCCGGCGTTGTGTCGGCGATGGAGTTGTTGCAGGGGAAACCGGAGTCTTTAACTTCTGCTTCTTCTTGTTCCTCATGCTTAAACTCTTTGTTTTCTTCTTCTTTAGGATCATTGCTCCCTTTTTCTGACTCAGATTGGAGGGTTGTGGTGATGTTGGTTCGCAAAACGGGATGCTCGGCCGCGGTGGTGGGCACGGCTGTCGGAGAGTCGGAAAAGGGTGCCTTTTTGTGGTGGAAGTTGGAAGAAGCTGCAATGGTGATAATGATGAAATTGACTATGATGTAAATGAAGGGTGGTGATAGCCAGCTTCTGGCTGAGACCCAGAGGCGAGGAAAAGTTGAGAGGACAAATTCGAATGCAAATGGAATTATAGAAACTTTGAACAACATTAAGGTGGATAAAATCCCCATGAACATAAGTGCAAGCTTTGCAGCCCACAAAGCTGTTTCGAACCTGTTTGATTTTAGCAAAGATTGGTTTCTAAAAAGATCCATCTCTGGCAAACTGAATTATATGCAGCAAGAATGAGAAGAGAGGAGTTATCAGCTTAAAAAAACTGCTGGGCAAACGGGAAATGTAAGGTTCAGAAAGCCAAGGAATATGATGAAGTGTGATGGATGAATTCCGGTGAAGGAGAAGAGAGTGAGTGACAAATAAAAAGCGATCAGGAGGACAGCTAGAGACTGAATGCACTGTACAATATTTTGCAACTTCAAGTTGTGGTACTGAGATTAGACCTTTCAGGTCTGAGAAGCTTTGGTTAGCTCTTGAGCCAACAAACGAATCATTAGCACCCGGTACGCCTGGTTGTAGCGGTAGTGGTTTAGAGCAGCAGACCACAAGACGGGTTTTGAATCAACTATATAGCTGCCGTCACATGGTACTGTTTTTACTTAGGACAAGGACACAATCTTTAATGTTAAGTTCTAATTTTTTTTTTTTTTCACTGAAATTTATTATTTTACTAAACAAGATTTTTTATATTTATGATTTTCTTAAATTTGACAATTTTATTTTATTTTTCTTCTTATTATCATTCAATACCTACATGATAGTATGTATATAAATTGTTAACTAGCCGTTGAAGTTATTTATGCATTTTGTTAAATCACCATTTACCTAGGTTAAAAAAGTAAGTGATTAACTTGAATTAAAATTCTCTCAACTTCATTTTTTCCTTTTTTTAAGATTTGTTATGAATTCCCCACCGTCTGATGTGTCAAACTGTTGGATTAACATTAGAAACTTTTTATTTTTCCCTTTTTCCTTAGTACATCCTGCACCAACCGAGAACATCATTGTTTATGATGACGCAACGGAAAAGGGAAATTCTGTGACAAAAATGTATATTTTTGTTGTGTGTGAGGTAAAACATTGTGTATGCCCCCAAATGGAGAAGTTTCATTGAAATCGTCCAATAGAAATTCTCATTCCACTGAACTCTAAATTGTATTCTTTCCCAGTTGGAATGAAGTTAGAAAATAACAACAGTGGAAGTCTAGAACCAAAATTTCATGTATTCTTCTTAGAAAACGATTTAGTTGGTTCAAGTACTGGCAAGAGACAGAGTGGAAGGTTAAAAGAAACAAAACGATAAAAGCTCAACAACCTGAATTAAAGCCGCTGTGGTCCTCCGCCACGCCACGCCCGCTACAAAAATTGCGGAGGTAACAACTTTTGTTGCGCACTATACTAAAAATTGTGGATCCGGATCTTTTCCATCATTTTTTTAATTATTTTTAGAGAAATATTAACATAATTTTTATTTAAAAAATTATTATTTTTTAATAAAATTCATAATTTTAAATAAAAAATTTTATATCTTTTTTGTCTGAATTTATCGCCCTTTTCCGTAATCCTTTTTCTGAAAGAAAAGGAAAGAATCTATTTAAATTGTACATCGTACTAAGGTATCTTACCTCTTGATTCACTACCGTCCCTCCATTGTCTTTGCATATTTATTGCACAAGTGCCCCATATGCCCAATTTCACATACAAATAGACAGGGACCAGAGCCAAGGGCGCGAGCTAGGTTCCAGCGCCTTCTAAAAATTTGATTTTTTTTATATATAATAATTTTAAATTGAACTTTCAAAATTTTTAGTAAAATTATATATATTATATAAAAATTTTGATATTTAATGCTTTCCTGTGAAAATTTCTGATTTCACCATTGCAAAAAGAGATGGGTTCCCATTGATATCTAGACTGTAAGTGACTGTGATTCATCAATAAGCACTGATAATTCATTTTCTGCTGAAATCCGTTATTCTATTTTTTTCCCCTCCTCTCTAATACTATCACTAGCAAAGGAGTAAGGAGCAAAAGATTCAATAAGATAATGGAAATTTTGTATTCCTTATTTGAGTATAAAGTTGATTCCACTATTGGTAGGAAATTTAGTGAGGCTTTAGCTGACCACAATCTTTGCCTGTGTGTCTAAATGAGAAGGGTGGGACATTCCATTTTCATAAGCATTTGCAACCTTAATACAAAGAAGCACCAATGCCTTAAACCTCATTTCATTGTCACTTTTCTTTCATGTGTATATTAGGAAGAGGGGTTATGGTAAAAATGAAAAAAAAATCCATAAGTTTCTTATTTTTCTATTAATATAATTATAATTATAATTGAAGGACTCCAGAAAAGGGAACGAATCGACTTCACATATATCTGTTAAGCATTGCAACACTGAGCTGTGATTCCTGTGAAAAGAAAAGACAGAATATTCCAAGAAAAAAAGGTCAGAGAAAAGGCTCAACAACTGTATTAAAAAAAAAAAAGGAAAAAGTTTAATTGAATTGAGCAGCTGCAGCCGTAGTAGTTTGTTGGCATATGAGCAAGTGGTGGCAATGGGGTCTCTTGTCTTACCCCAGGGAACAGCTACCCACCGACCCACCCTAAGCTGGTAGAGCTCCTCCGCTTCCGCCTACTACTTTCCTTTTTTAATACAAATTTTGTAACCTACAAGTTCTATTTATATGACATTTTATCATACTCTTAAAATAACAAAAACAGAGAGATAAATCTAAGAATGAGAGGATTTTCATATTTGAAGGGTCTAAATATTCTCTACTCTCAAATTTTTATCTATTTTTTTACTCAAAAAAAAAAAATCTTACTTTTGAACATGGATTTGGGTAGGTCTCATACCCATGCCATGCCAGCTTCTTTTAGCACAATGTGATGTATTATATTATTGGCCTAATTTAGTAGCTCAAATCCTGCCATAAATAAAAATGACTCTTTTTTTTTTTTTTGGCAGAGAAGAATTTCAATTTTCAAACTTCATCATTGTAAGGGATGGAACAGCACGTGATATTGAATATTCCATTTTCATTACATACTGATAAAATGTCAAAACCATCCTAAATTATGGAGGGCAGGCCCTAGGAATGGGTAATAATATGCACATGAGGGAAGCGTCATGCTAGCAAAGCACAAAACTCTGCTCTTTAAGTGACATAAAATAGTCTTCCTTAGAATCTGTCTTCTTCTTTCCTGTCTCCTCATTATCTCGTCCATTTGTCATCTATTTATCTTTCTTCATTTTATGAAATTCAGTCTTGAATAGTAAATATTGTTTAACGTTTCATGCGGTGATATGGATCGCTAGTCCAATCAATAGTTGTTTTCTATAAAACTGTTTCTTATTATAAATTTATAAAAAATGAATTTTTCAGTACATTCAATTTATATATATACACACCAAATACTAAATAATTTATTTTAAATTTTATATTTTTTATATAATATTTAATTTAATAATTTATAATTGATTAATAAAACTAATTTATACATGCATTGAATTTGATTGAATGAATTAGCTTTTGAGGAGCCATGATTCATCAAAGAATAGAACATGTGGGTTCATGGTAAGGCATCTCTTTCATGGATTTGACGTAAGGGTTAGATTAGATTCCTGGTGTGGTGATAATAAAGTGATTCTCTCTCTCTCTCTCTCTCTCTCTCTCTCTCTCTGTACATATGTTTAATTCCTTATTTCATCCATGTGAATTGTGAAATAATTACGCAATTTTGAGCACAAGCTCACAACTTGTTTGAGCTTCAAGGTAAAGTGTCATCAAATTTCCTATTGAATAATGGCTTTAACAAAGAGATATTTATAAGGGTTATGCTCATACTCAATCGAAAATTTTATGAGGGTATTTTTTATAAAAACTATAATTTTATATAAAAGCATAGGTATATATAAATTTTATATGTGATAAATATACAAAAAATTACAATCTTATTATTCAAAATTATATCAATTTTTTAAAATTTTTATATAAAATTTATAACTTTTAATGAAAATTTTCCCAAAAAAAAAAACTGCAATAATTATATATTGATACAAAATTTTCGCATACATGTAGAAGCATAACCCTCTTAGAATCAACACTTATTAAGACTGCCATAATTGTGTTGCCTTTAAAATTTTATTGGAGAAACTGGTTAGCAAGTTGTTAAACTATGAATTTATTGAAAATATAACATTTGATGTTGATACTTTCATATTTAGTCATCATTGTTCATGTGAATATGAAAGGATAAATTTTTTGTTAAAAAAAAAGGAAAAGTTATATTTTAATAGTCGAGAGGGGTGACAATTTTAAGAATTGAAATATTATATTGAAATTTTTATTTATTAATAAATAAAATTTGTTGAAAATTAATGTTATTCTAAAAATTGATAATTTATTGGTCAAAAGAAATCTCTAACTAAGTTTCGATATTATTTTTAAGTTTTGTTTATTTTATTAAAAAATATTTTTTATAAAAATATTATTTTTATATATATTAGTGAAAAAATGATATATCACTTAATATATTGATAATTTAAAAAATAAAATTTAAAAATATAATAATAATCAAAAATAAAATTTTTAAATATTTTATATTTAATATTAAGTAAATAAAACATATTTCTCTTTTAATACTTTAAATTATACTTTTCTGATTCTGGGCAATTGGGATAACACAAACATAATATAATAATTAGCAAGGCAACCCCCTAATTTTAATTGGATCCCGGGGATAGTGTCGGCTCCGTTCACACAATCATGATGTATCATTATGACCATCCTACCAAATGCTACCTTTGAATTGTCAAATACCTAAACCCATAGAGTTTCTCTGCACTTTGTTTTCTTCCCAATTGCATTAGGGATAACCTTTCTCACACTTTCCATTAGGGACACCTCCCCATTCGGATTAACGGCAATGCTTTTGGATTTCTGTCAAGATCCCTTGTTTCCATGCATCACTTTCTTTTGATTTTGATTAGACTTACTCCTCAAGATTAAATTGCTAGAAAGCTAAAGTACAAGCCTTCATGCATGTATTAGAAAATTTTCCCCCATTATTATTTTTTTCTTGGAGATAATATTGCCATAAAGTTTAATTAGTGGGTCTTCGGACAAAAAATGGTTATGTGTTTTTTTAAAGATCTCGAGTCTATTCTCTTTTGCGGCCCCGTGAAAAAGAAGGGGGGGCTATTTTGGTTCCCTCGCACAGAAATTTTGTCCGAGCTTGCCAACAAAATATGTGCATCAGGTACCATCATAGCTCGTACTCATTAGGCGTATCCGTAGATTCACCCAAGGAATCGACCTACTTCCCTAAAATTGTTATTTGCACCGCACACGTGCACGCTTTTGTCTAAGATTATCTTGTTTTTTTTTTAATATATTTATTTTGTATATACGACAAAATACAAGTTAAATTAAGGAAAGGAATAATTTCTAATAATAATGGCCTGAAAATGGTTGAATTACGCGGGGATCATGTGGTTACAATTACGAAATTATTCAGGATTGAAGACCTAACTAAAATCATGTGGTTACAATTCAGTAGAGGCAAAGAAAATGTAGAAAGGTTGATGAATGGGTTCCAGGAAGGATCATGCTGAATGGTTTTTTGTAGCTATGCTGGCATGCTGCCTAGAGTTGAACTAGTCAAGATGAATAAGTCTGCAAGCTGGGGCGGGGCCAAGCGTGGTTCCAAAATTGGGAAAATTTTGTAAATTTCCCCTTCAATCTTACATTCTTTTTCAAAAAATGATAATGTGTAAAACATTTTTATTAGAATTTTCAGATATCCTCTAATATTTTGCTCTCGCCTCGTCGGAGACTGCTAACATTGCAGAGTTGCAAGGGGTAGTGATTTAAGCGTCGAGTGCTACTATGTGTTGGTTTAATCAAGTAATTAAATATCATGATTAACAATTATAAATTAAGTAATCGATTATTATTTTTAAAAAAAATTATGACTTATTTAGTATAGCAGTGAAAATATTTAATTTTAAAATAATTAATTATATATAATTTGTTTTATATTTGGTAACATTTGTAAATAATTGATTATATATAATTTATTCTTATTTGGATGATATATAAAATAATTATTTTTTAGTGTTAAATTATTGAAAGGATAATAAAATACATATGAATATTACATCTCTTAAAACCATAAATAGCATTATTAATATTTTAGTTTTGTATTTGTTATATTTTCTCCATATTCAGTTACATCATATAAGAGATACATGATAATATGAGTAAATATTATCATATTTAATCAAGCATTTAAGCTTTATACAAGATAGTATAATTTAATTTGATTAACTTATTTTATATTATATGGTCAATATAAAATAAATTAATCCTCTTTCCATAGGCTTAATATAAAAAAATAAAATTAAAATAAAGTTTATCATTCCTAATCTAACCTCAATTTATTTTTATATCAATCTACTCTCATCAATAATTACTGTTTATCCTAATTTAGCTTTAAAAATATCAATAATTTAGGTTTGAAAAATATTTATAATTTAACCTCAACTTATTTATCATTCATAATTTAATCATAACCCATTTTAGCCTTAAAATATTAATATTAATTATTTAGATATAAAATAGGTAAAAATATAATAAAGATGTCACTTATTATTAATTAAATTCATTATAAAATATTATAAATTTATAATTATCAAATAATACAAAACAACTATATTAGGAACTATTTTTAAAAGAAGGCTAATTTTATCTAAATAAAATTTTTAATACTATCATGTTATATATATATGATGACAAAAGCATGAATGTAGAAGTTTATATAAGATAAAATTAATAATTTCATTTATGAAATCATAAGATATTAGCAAAATAGTTCCTAAATTATATATTTATCCCTGAATAATAATCTGTATATATAATTTCTTCCTTTTGTACAAATAATTTTATCATTGATTTATTGTACAAAGGAATGAAAATTATTTTTACATATCATTATTCAAAGATAAAATTATAATTTTGTATAATTCAGAGATAATTTTGCTTATACTTCATAATCATGTCCTCCAAACACAACCTAGTATTAAAATAAATAGTGAAAAGAAATAATATAAGTAAAAAGTAAATATGTATTTAATATTATTAAGATGGAATCTAATAATGCACTTCAAATATTTTTAATTTATTTTAATATTGTAAATGAAGAAATGAATAAATAATTATAATAAATACAAAAATAAACAATTAATAATATTAATTATAAAATTTAGAAGATGTAATAATCATACCATTAAAGATGAGGCACTAAAATATGGTGTTTGTAATTAAAGATGAGGCACTAAAATTATACATTTATCCTTGAATAATGATTTGTATATATAATTTCTTCCTTTTGTACAAATAATTTTATCCTTGATTTATTGTACAAAGGAATGAAATTATTTATACATATCATTATTTAAAGATAAAATTATAATTTTGTATAATTCAGAGATATTTTGCTTGTACTTCATAATCATGTCCTCCAAGCACAACCTAGTATTAAAATAAATAGTGAAAAAAAATATAACTAAAAAGTAAATATGTATTTAATATTATTAAGATGAAATTTAATAATGCACTTCAAATTTTTTTAATTTATTTTAATATTCTAAATGAAGAAATGAATAAATAATTATAATAAATACAAAAATAAATAATTAATAATACTAATTATAAAATTTAGAAGATGTAATAATCATCACCATTAAAGATGAGGCACTAACATATGGTGTTTGTAATTAGTTTGATGGTCAACCTGCCATTCATGGAGTTAAAATAAAATATCTTCAATCATCGGCGAAGAAGAAAAATTCTCCAAATCCAGGTTATGCATTAGAATGTTCTATGCTAAGTGCGGTTGAAATTTGGACATAATTAGTGGATGATTAGCTAGGAGGATAATCCAAAATGAAAGGGGGCATATCTTTGTGAGATTTCGAATCTAAGAATAGGGTATTGCTTTCAAGAAAGAAGCAAAGATGTAGTAAAAGGTTTGAGTATCATTTAGGAGTTGGGGCGGCTTATCATTGTCATCATC
The DNA here is from genome assembly GCA_020226215.1 of Sindora glabra. NCBI lineage: Eukaryota > Viridiplantae > Streptophyta > Magnoliopsida > Fabales > Fabaceae > Sindora > Sindora glabra. The sequence goes on from CM035229.1 coordinate 82,252,372, forward strand.
TTAAACTACTTGATCTCTCTAGTCTAACATGATGATGCTTTATTACTATATATATATACAAAAAAGAAATGTCCCGTTGTTAAAAATTTCGTTGAACTAGTTCAGCTCTAAAAGGGAAAAAAAATAGAATCAATTTTGAACACCCTCTTATTAATTCAATGACGGATGATAGATGATGGACCTGATGGATATAAATTTTCATTACTCTTAATTTGAAAAAAAGAGTTTTACCGCACCTGATATGAAGTTAATGTGGGCAAAATTGTTTACCCTAATAAAAATACAGCTAACACATATTTTGCATGATGAGGGGGCGACAAATTGTTAGGTGATCAAGTGCTTAGCTGGGGAGCAAAGCGTGTGCCGTCCTGCAAATTGTTGGCGTAGGCTTAGGGCCAAAGCAACTACGGCTAATAAGAGCTAGCAAAGCTCATTGGTCTGCTAGACTGCTAGTGCTGCCCTCCACTTCTTCCAAACCTCGAAGTGTTAGGGACCCATCTTCACAGTAAATAATAATAATAATAATAATAATACAAGAAAGGCAGAAGGAATAGATTGGGGAAGATAAAGAATGATGATTAGTAAAGGCAAAGGGGGCAGAACGCCGCTTGGTGGACGCCCACCACTAATCCCATTTGGCTTTTGGGTTCCATTTATATATACACTGGCAGGTGGCAACAACTCCTCCGTTGCCCCTCCCCACGTCCCCATCCTCAGGCTCCAAGAATATTACGTACCCCTTGTGTGTTTAAATTTGTTCGCTCAATACAATTCATAAACTACATATTTTATTGAATTTCAATCAGATAAACTAGACGACGAGGAAGACCAATTCAATTCAAATTACTAGAAACATAAATATATAATTAAGAATTTATAAATTATAGCAATTACATTTTTACTCCTCCTTAAAAAAAGGAGGTCCCATTTCATGACTTGCAGCTATACCTTCGAAAGGCCAAATTTTGGGCACTAAAAGCAACTAGTTGTCCTGAAGTGATAATTTCTAATACGATATGATAATTTAATGAGTATAACATGTTTATTTGGATTTAAGTTGATATATTAATTCATTTAAAAATTTATTTTAAATTTTTAAAAATTTTATTTGAAAAATAATTAATAATTTAATTATAAATAGGTAATAAAGATATAAAATTCTTATTTTATTTTAATAAAATGATAATAAGAGTATAAAATAATATTTTATTAATGATTAAAAATATTTTTATAAAAAATAATAAATAATTAAATTTAATAATTAATTTTATAATATAAATTTTATTAATTAAAATTATTAAATGAATTAGATGAATAATCTATTTTAATTTATTTAATAAATGAGTTGACTTAAATGATATGAATTGTCACCTTGCATTGTATGCCCCCACAGACAAGGTTATTATTATAATAAGCATTATTTACACTTAAACATGACATTGAGTACAAAAGATCTTCAATTGGTCCTCTCTAATGAAAAAATAAATAATCTTTCTTAAACTTGTATATAACCTACAGTCATATGTCATGGTCATAAATCTATCTTTTTCACAAGTTACTTGATTGATTATTGCTCGTAGATTAACTATAGGGTGATCATCATGCATGACCCAAATTTGAAATTTATATTATGAAAGATAATTGCTATTCATAATACATAAGAAAACATAGAGTGACCTTTATCATTTGGGATTAAGGTCAGAGGACAAAAGTCATCACAATTTACAATCCAATAAATAGATAGGCAAAGAAAGATATAATTATGGAGCTACACCTTTGGTTTATATTTTGATATTAAATTCATACGGGTTGCAATTTTACTTAAGTAAAGGTGAATATTACAATAAATGTAATGTGCAATTTTATGTCAATGATAATTAATGTAAGAATAAATTTCCTTTTCCTTAAATACAACATTAATTGTGACATTTGAATTACTAGTTGTTTTGTCATAAATTAATCCTTTTAGATCATCTTTATTTTTAATTCTAAATATAATCATATATAATTCATGACTAAACATAGGTTTAAATAAAAAAAATCCCACTTTTGATATCAATTGACCTTAACTCTTATTGATAGTTATTGCATAAATAACAACTTTAACTCCTCTTACATGATTTGTCAATTGTATCATTATCAATTTTGTTTCATTAAAGAGTCCAGCAAATTATTAGTTATTTTCTCATGAATTAATACTCTTAGATCATCTTCACTTTCAACTTTAAATATAATAACATATAATTATTCATGATTAAACACAGGTTTAAATAGAAAAGTCCTCACTTTTGGTATCAATAGGCCTTAACTCTTGTTGATAGTTATTGCATAAATAACAACTTTAACTCATGATTTGTCAATTGCATCATTATCAATTTTGTTTCATTACAAAGTTCAACAAATTAATCTATGGTAAAAACACTAATCTTCGAACTATAATTTGACAATAAAAAACTATTCAAAATTATATGAGTAAGCAAAGGCAAAGATAAAGGCAAAAATTGTGAAGCCACACATTTGATTCATGATTTGATATATCCAAACTATGGATTTTGCCTCAATGTTCTGACATAGTTTTCACTAAATGATTCGGTATCTTAAGTTGCACCTTGAAGTTAAGATTAACGATTGTCCTTGACTATCAATCTTTGATTTCGATGCTACTGTTGAGGAAACTTTTATTTATCCCTTTTTTTCAATCTTTTTTTTTCAACAAATAGTACTTAATTGAATCAAGCACCACAAAATAACATAAAAGAAGAACCTTAAAAATTGCACTTCAACGAAGGGCATATATATGAATCCAAATCTTAATAACATGATCACCTAATAATACTCTAAATTCAAAACTTCATTAAACATACACTACTTCTTCTAAACTATCACCCTCCAATTATATATATATATATATATATAGTATTATTATTATCTCCTAACTTCTGAAGGTGATCACTTTTTTTATGTAAGACTTATCATTGTTGATTGGAATGTTGTTGTATACGAATTTTAACATCTTCCTCATTTAAATTTTAAAAGGGCATGCTATAGGTGTCCTAAAAAGATAAATTGAATTCAAGCTAATTGCTAAGACATCTCCATCACCATAATACATGGGACAAATGAGTATGGCAATTTCCATAATCAAAAGTGAATTCCCAACCAATGGATCAGCTAATTTGCACATGATACTGTCGGTTTTGATGTCAGTGGTTTCATAATCTAAATTTGATGAAGGCAAAGTATTATCATATGTTCCATCATTGATCTTCCCACTTCCTTAATTAATGACCATAAAAATAGCACCCTTGTTGTCTCTTCAGCTTAGTGAATTTCGTCCAATGAAATTTCTCAGAAATACGTACCAATGTACATACATGAACAGGTACCTTATGTACTTAGACATAGTATATATACAACCACTCTACACTGCACATGCTGAATGAAGCTTCTTATGTTGTTCTCCTTAACAATAAACTACACACTTAAGGGGGCATATAAGGAGGATGGGGTGAGCAGTATTCTTCGAGATTCCTTTAAGTTGTTATCTTACAATATATGTTGGTCCAACGTTGCCATATTGGTTTTACTAAAGCAATATAAGGTGAAGAAATTGTTATTTGTTTCAACTATAACATATATCCTTAATCATATCGGAGAATAATGATTAAATTTCATAATTTTTAATATTTTAAAAATTAAAAAAATAAAATTTTAATATATATAAATTCTACAAATTTAATAAATAAATAATAAAATTAATAATTATTTTTATTTATTGAATAAGATTAAAAATACATAATTGGTTGTAAGTTGATGACGAGTTTGGTGGCCTTCGATCTCATTGGTATTATCGACGCAGCAGCACCAGAAGTACAGATTCCTATTCCTTGTACGTAATTAAATAATACTTGGAACCTATAACCTATAGTTAGTCTATAGCCAGCGAGAACACTGCTATTTTAATGGTAAAGGCAGTGATTATCTGCTTCTTAATGCAATAGAATAAATACCATGGTTGAGCATTTATTAAAAAAAAATTGAGGAGGATCAAACTTCAAAGGGTAACTACAAAGAAATCAATAATGGTAAAGGAACATATATGATAAACATAAGAAGACGAGGATTTGATTAATTAATACCAGTACGAGTAACTAAACATATGCGGTTTGCGTAACAAGCACCTACTAAATAGAGCTGTACGATGGTATTTATAAACGTTCCATTAGGATAATTGGCATGTACTTTACAATTTTTTTCTTTTTATTTTTTATTTTTTACATTGCCAATTTTGGACCGAGTAATTGATGATACTGCAAAGAGTGAGTAAACAGTATATGCTACGGTAATTGAAGTAAAAAGATATGGAAAACAAAAGGACTACCTTCTTTCTTTATCATCATTGGAGTGTCAATGATCAAAGTCAGACTTCCAACCAAACTAAATAAAATCAGGGCTGCTGAACTTTTACAGGGTTATTTTCTAATTCGTCTACTCCAGAGTTGTTATACACTTGACTCGGGAAAAGTGTTGAATGAGATTTGAACTATATATATTAATTGTCGTGATTATTTAGTGTTGGGACATGCTCTTTCCATCTCTTATAAAGCAGCGAAAATTGGATGAGCTAATACAGATATATGTTTTTCACATAAAATGAAGGGTACCTTTCCTAAAAGTATGAACCCATATTCATCCCAAGCAGTTGCTTCCATTTTCAATCAATTCATTGAAATCAACTTTAAGTATTAACATTCGTCTTCAGATTCTGACAGAATTAGCCATGTCAAACCGATTGGTGCAATATCATTTTGGAGGAATCGGGCCATTAATCAATCAGTGGATTTAAGATTTTGAGAGGTTGGATTGGAATGGATATTGTCTTTGCTGAAGGACCAAATATCTTGATTTCCGATTAATGCGTACACAAGCACATTATATTTGCTAAAATTCTAAGGCTTACAGTTATGAATCGAATTTAAGTGTTGAGTTGAATCCAAAGAGATACATCACACAAGTGCCAAATTAATATTAATTTAAACAATACTTGAAGATGCTGAAAGGACCAGATAAACAACGGATGATGATACCCAAAAAAAGAGAACATGAAAAACGAAGTCGACAAATCAGTGAGTCAAGGTAACACAACTTGCCCCGAGACGTGGCATTCAGCCACATAAAACTCCTGCACAATCAACAAGGCAGCCAAAATAAAAATATTTGATATTAAATCGAAGACAAAAGACTGCATTCGCATACATAGATAGTCCGCACACAAGATTGTCGCAATCATAAATCCCCTTTACAAGGGTTATTACATAACCATGTCTATAATGAGATTAACGCGCACACATAACAGAAAAACAAACTTTAATACGACCATAACGAACCATCTTCTTGATAGGGTCTAGAGGTCTCCAACAGGAAGAGCCCTGACTATATCACCATGGCTTTAGGCTCCGGTATATCAAAGCATTGAATAGATACATTAGACTATTGCCATTTCTGCAAGTGATATTCAAGCAAGCAAAGCAGAAAGAGCACCTCATTTCCCTCCAACCAAGGAAGCCTAAGAGCTTTCCACAGAGTTTCAACAAGACGCGCACAACTCTTGTGATCACATCCCCTGCAAGATCTTCCAAGCAAAGAGAGAAGAGAGAGAAAATATGTAACTTCGGTCATCTAAGAAAATTAACATCAATTTAAGAGAACAAACTAATCAGAGAAAAAGGCACCTTGATTCAGATTTAAACTTCTCACAAAACACCAACGGAGGAAAAGAAGCAGGAGCAGCAGCCGCAGCGCGTGCGACCACCTCCTCGCATATTGGTGCAGGTGCATTCACCTCCATCTCCTGCACCAGCAGTGGGAAGTGTTTCATTGAATGCTATTCAGAATCATCATACACTTCACCATCGTCGGAGAAATCATCAAATGACCTCATATCAAGCTGGTATCGTAGGATACCCCCTATGCCACCAAAACCCCTGCAAAACTGTGAACCTTCTTGTGACTTGTTGGTGACAAACTGCAGGGTGCAACCAAATCGTCTGTACTCATTTGCAAACCACTCCAACAAGGACATCTTTTCCTGAACCTCATATTCAGCATTGCTAGCAGAATCCCGAAAGTTGTTCTGATTGACCTCTTGTTCCTTGTTAAAGTGCTTAATAACAATCTCACCAGTTGTGCTATGTTTTAAGACATACCTGTTAAGATCCAGATTTTCCCACACAATAAGTATGTCAACAGCACCCATCTCCATAGCTTTTAATGTATCATCAACACCAAAAACATACTTCCCGGTATCCTGGCTAATCTCCTCAAAGTATTTTCCAATCAAGCGTTTCTCCTGGATAAACTTCACATTGGACAAAATCTCAGCAGATAGTTCAATAGCCTGATTGAAGCCATTTTCCCCTCCATAAGATACATCTGCAACATTGAGTATTTTTGCTTGAAGCCGAGCATCAAACATGTCTGACTGACTAAGCTCAGTCTTGAAATCAGCTGAACCAGCTAGAATTAATCCAGAAACATTAGGCTGACTCGTAGCAGAATTGATATAGAACTGTGTTGCAAGCTCTGCAGTCTTCCTCACATAGTTGTGACGCTTCTCCATGCGAAGACGGGCAAAGCGCAGAGCTGATTGTCCTCCACGTCCATGTTTTTTTGGAAGATCCACGCTAAACTTATGAAGCACCTCTCTCGTATTACCACTCAATGTCCCAAAAAGAGTACCATTGCCATCCATAACAATGAAGCCAAACTTATCATCGCACTCCAGAAGTTCATTAAGAGCTTCTGTATGAAACTTATTGTCGCAAAGATAGAGTGATACATTGATTGGCCTGAAAGGCTCAAAATCAAATGTCACCTTCTTTTCCTTCCCTTCTTCAGTTACAATTGTCCCAGTATATAGGACAAGCCCATTTGAAGGAACCTTGTTATAGAGCTTAAGCCTCTGCTGGGCAGAAGTGATAGCACCAAGCACAGATTGCCGATTCACCCTGCTTTTTATGTTTGAAGCGGTTCCAAACTCGTCACCAAGCATCTTAGTAACCCGAGAAATTTGATCACGAGGGGGCATAATAAGAGAAATCATACTCGTCCCATTGCCTCTGGCAGCCTCAAGAGCGCTAATCAGTCTCTTAATTTTCCACACCTCAATGTTCCTATCAGTCTCATGACCGTCAGCCATTTCGGAACAATAAGCCAATGACCTAGAAAAAATAAGAACAACGACAAATAAAAACACGTCTGTAAAGTTGCGACTTATGACTAAACAAGAACATAAATCATAAAATTAGAATTTGCATTATTATGGGCAAGGAAATAGATTACTTGTGAAATCAAATCACTCAAAAATCCTAATCAAATTGTCTCACAATTTAGAATCCATTGTAACCCTAAGAAAGCAGGAAATTATAAACTGATTTCCTCGAAAAAGAACCCTATCCATTGAAGTTAACATAAGGAGTAAACAATAAAGAAAATTACACTTGAAATCGAATCACAGAAAACTCTTATATCAAATGACTCCCCTAATTTACAAGCACTATAAAATCAAAACTTCAACACAGGAGTTGCTCTGAAATTGATAGGGGAAGGAAGACAAGAAAATTCATAAACTTATTTGCATTCCCGCAATCAACGGAAGACGTTCATGTTATGAGTTATTCACATAACGCATTTAGATGGAAATAGATTGTGAAGCTTTACTTGGATGTCTAGAGGCTTGTAAACTCGACAATAGCGTTGCGTAAAGATCGCTTTAACTTATAAAACATAATTAATGACATAATATCGGCAGAGATACTAAAAGCCCAGCCACAAAAATTATAAATATGATGATAATTAAAATAGGCTCTATAGCGTAAAACTCACACATCAATAAAAATCATCAACAGCCAAACCACCATCTTCTCAGAATTATCAACTAAATTGTAAAGCAATGACCAAAAAACAATCAACTAAATTATAAAGTGATTTATATTCAGAAAAAGCACGTAAAGTGATAAAAAGAGATTCAGAGCGAAGTAAAATTCATGGAAGAAGCAGCGAAATGGGGATGAAGCAGAGCAAGTTACCGTTTCGAGCGAGAAGAGGGGAGAGAGAGACAGAGAAACAGCGTTCGGTGCCTTAGGTCGACTCGGCCTTAGGATCGGTAAAACCGGAACGGAGTTTGATGCATTTATATATTGTTATATACTGTCACGTGTTATTCGAATGTTTGGTGCAATTACTTTTTCATGAGGTTTGCTTTAGGGCTTTTAATTTTTTGTGTAGTTTTTCCGTGTTTTTAACAAGGAACGAGGAATACGATATGAATCAAACATCAAACATGGGGAAATAATAGTTGTAACGTGGAGATTAATTTTTATATTTGATATATTTTTTTATAATACTTAATTTTTATAGACAATTATTATAAAAAAAATTATGAAATAAAATCATGATAAAAATAAATAAATTTTCTCTTAAAAATATTTAATATTAATCTTTAAAACAATGATTATTATTAATAATTATGTTATGTTAAATATAAAATTATAATATATATTTAAATTTGTTAATTATTAATAATCAATTGTTATATCAAGCACGATTGTGCGAATTATTTGATGAATATATTATTATATTATTTATGTTTATATTTATATAATAATAAAACTATGCTTGTGTTTGACTCTCTACAAACTTCCTCGACTTTTGAAATCATTGACTCGTCCCGATTTGGCGACAGGGACAGATGCCAGATGGCACTAAATCACATGTTTTTTATTCCATTTTTGACCCCTTCTCTTTACGTTCCGTAGAACACTTGATTTATTGAAACGGTGCGTTAGGTCGACGAGTAGCACCGTAAAAGGCATGTTGCTTTTTGTTTGGGCCGGGTAATTTCGGCACGTATGTCGGCCTACAAAGAACTCCTGACCCATTTAAAAGTAAGCGGGTCTATCAAGGATGGGGCTTGCCCAACGTAACTGACCTAAAAACTTAGATTTAGAGGGGAAAAAAAATATTATTTTTACTCTTCAGTTCAATGCTTACTTCTTGATCATTCTCTTTTCTCTAGGAGACATATAATTCTATGAATCCCACAGTTTAATAGAGAGTGATGGATACACATTAATATTCGATTAACATGCTTATGCGAGTGGAAATAACATGTAGTTACTTTCTAATTTTTACTCAAAAAATTTAATTTTAAAATTTAAATTTGACCTAACGTAAGAATAAAATTTTTCACACAGTCAGTAAAAAAGAATATAATATGCCATTGAAAATTAATATCATTTTAGTAATAAGGATATTTTGATAAATTTTTATTAACATAATAACATATGATTAAATGATAATACAAAATTAATTTATATTGATAATATATTAAATTTAATTTCTTAATTTTATAATAATTTATTTTAATTCAATTTCATCATTAATTTTTTAATTGTATGAGTAGTTAAATCATTATATGGTATATAAAATTTAAATCCTTAATTTAAATTAATATCTTTTCAGCAATAAGAATATTTTAATGGATTTTAATTGATATAATAACATATAATTGGATGATTTATAAAATTAATTTACATTGATAATATATTAAATTTAATTTCTTAATTTTATATTAATTTATTTTAGTTCAATTCCACCATTAAAAAATTAATGATATAAGCTGTTAAATCATTAGAGGAAAGCATGTAAAGCTTTCATTATTTAAATTTTAAGATTAATACAATATTGTGTAAATTTAATTTATTATTAATGTAAAATATTTTATATTATTAATAAATAAAAAATAAATCATTACAAAATAATAACTAATAATTCTTATCATCAATAAAAAATAATTTTTTTATTAATATAATAATATATAAATAAATAATATAAAATTAGTTTATAAATTAAATTTAAATCATTTTTATTAACATATTGCTGAATTTCTGTCATTGTTTTGAGTTTCTAGAGTGGGTAATAAAGCTCGTAACGAAGCAATTATTCGATTTGGAATGCAATAGGGGCCGCTAGGTCAGGCTTCGTCTTGGATATTCCTCCCAGCGTTAAGGTTGCTTGCGTTCACAACAAATTGCTTGCTTTTGTCTAATATAATTTTAGATTCAGATTTTCCTACCCAAAATTCGAAAAGTATGTCTATTGCCATCGCATTAAAGATATAGTAACATTTAGTATTATTTTAAAAAATTTATTACTTATTATTTTTAAATTTAAATTTAAAATTTTATATATATTTTAAGTAAATTATCATTCCTATTATTAAAAAATTATCAATTAATATAAATCACATTAATCTTTTGCATTCTTTTCCAATAATCCTTTTTCTTAAAAAAGTTATTAATTTACCAAAAAAAGAAATAATAAAAAAAGAAGCCATTTTAACGAATCTCGGGATTTTAGTTAGGATGGAAACAAGCCAAATTAAATCAAGTTTGGTATAAATAGAATGGACTTATTTTAAAATTTATTAACTTGAACCTAATTCATAATTTGTTTATAGGTTAAAATTTTGGCTGGACCAAATTTGTATATAAAATTTAAAAAGTCTAATTTGATTTGTTAACATATTTAAGTTTAACTATTCAAATCTAAATAAATTATTAATAAATTTATAAATTTAGATATATATATATATATATATATATATCATGAATAGGTCCCTTAGTAAAAAAATAATTTTGTTGAATAAATAAGATACTAAATAAAACTTTATCTCAACTTTTATAAAATTCTTAACAATTCAACATAATAATTATGGCTTTATTTGATAATTAACTGATTCAATTAGTTGTTAACTGATTTAATTAACTTTCAATTAACTGTTAGCTAACAGCTGATTGTATTAACTGATTTGATCAACTAATAATATTAGTTATTTGAATGAAAATATTTAGTAAAATTATCTATTTTTTATTAACTATTTATATACAAAATGATATATAAAAACATATATATATTTTATAATTTATTTAAATATTTTTATTTTAATAATATTTTAGATTTATTATATGATTTATATTAAGAATTATAATAATTTATTTTTAAAAAAAATGATAATTTATTTTAAATAATTTTTTAAGTCATACTTCCTTAAAAATATAATAAATATAAAATATAATTAAATATTTATTATATTTTTTAAAAAATAAATTATTATATTTCTTAAAAATAAATTATTATACTTCATAAATACTTATAAAAATTAATAATTATTATTTAATAAAATTTTTTAATCTTTTTTTAGTGAGGATATAAGTGAAAATACGCATATTATTTAAGAATAATTTTATATTTTTACAAACTCATTATTAATAAGCTAATTAAAAATGCTAGATTTACTAACTTTTTCAAATTAGCTTATTGAGGGTCAATCAGTTAATTGAATAAGTTATTTACTAAATAGTTAAATTAATTTATTGACTCGGTCAAACAATTAAATACTATCAAATCAGTTAAAAGTTTACAAAAAAATCTTTACCAAACACCCTCTATTACTATATTTATTTAAAATAAAAAATTAAATAATACAATAATATAAATTTATTGCTCGTAAACTTTAAAAATTTTAAAATATTAATGACTGAATTGAAAAAAAATTATATAATAATAAAAAATAGTAATAATTATAATATAACTAATCAATTAATTTAAATTAAAATAATATATTAATTAAATCAATAAATCAAATTTAAAATTAAATAGATTAGGTTTATTGAGTAAATAAATTAATATATTAACTCAAATTTAATTGATTTAATTAGATAAACAAATCAAATTAAGCTTCCAACAAATCAAATAAATTAGTTCTATTTAATAAAAAAATTAATATATTAATTTAAACTTAATTTATTTAATTAGACAAACAAACCGAATTAAATCTTTAACAAATCAAATATAAACGACTTCTATGTAGCTTTTATTTCAACCTCTATTTCCAGGTCATGAGGGTGAGAAGCAGGCTTCTATAGGGTTAACTGGGCTAAAATACCGAAATACAGTTATTTTATAAACTTTTTCTCGTTTTACCGTGGTTTCGAAACATATTACCGAAGTACGCAAGGTGCCATTTAGAATGGCGTTCGTAGGGCTTGGAGGCGCCGCACTATTTAGCGCCCTTGTAGCGGGTGTAGCTTGCAGGGAGCCAGGTTGAATGGCACCCCAAGGTTGAAGGCGCCGTCTCACCTGGCCCTATTCACCTTGAAGGCGCCATTCAAGATGGTGCCATTCGGTTTGAAATTTTTGGGAGACGCCATTTCATTTGGCGCCTCTTGCCTTATATATACCTAGCCCTTCCTTCCTCTCCGCAGCCAGAAGAACCCTGCGAATTCCTTCCTCTCTGCAGCCAGAAGAACCCTACTTCGCAACCTCTCTTCGCACCTTACTTCGCACCCTACTTCCCAGCCGTTCGCAACATTTTCCATTTTTTCATTCATAAATTTTCATCCTTTCTTACTTCTGTGCATTTCATCCGGCAACATTTTCTTTTTTGGAGCAGATCTGGTCTTCTTTCCTTACTCTTCATTGGTTAGTATTTTTATAATTTTTGTATTTATAGTGATAGAAAAATTTTTATTCTATGTTAATTATCATGATTTAGGATTTGAAATTATGATTTAGGATTTAGGAAAAGTTTGTATAAATTTATACGATCTGTGATAGTTTGTGATTTGTATTGGTTAGTTTTTTTATAATTTCTATATTTATATTATAATTTTTATTAGTTATTATAAGAATATATTTTATAGTGGGAGAAGATTTTTTATTTTATGTTGATTATTATGATTTAGTATTTAGGAAAAATTTGTACAAATTTATATAATCTATGATAGTTTGTGATTTATACTGGTTAGTTTTTTTTATAATTTCTATATTTATATTATAATTTTTATTAGTTATTATAAGAATATATTTTACAGTAGGAGAAAATTTTTTATTTTATATTGATTATTATGATTTATGATTTGAAATTATGATTTAGGATTTAAAAAAATTTGTACAAATTTATATGATTTATGATAGTTTGTAATTTGTACTGGTTAGTTTTTTTATAATTTCTGAATTTATATTATCATTTTTATTAGTTATTAGAAGAATATATTTTACAGTAGGAGAAGATTTTTTATTTTATGTTAATTATTATGATTTATGATTTGAAATTATGATTTAGGATTTTAAAAAAATTATACAAATTTATATGATCTGTGATAGTTTGTGATTTTAAAAGAAGAACAAAGGGGATAAAGAAAAGTGTTTTAAAATAAAATTTACAATTTAGCTAAAAATTATGTTTAGATATTTTTAAAATATAAATTTTTTTAGGATATAGGATATGATAAAAATAAGATTATTTTTATTATATGTTGATTATTACGAAAATATATTATCCTATTGATCAATATTTTTATATTAATTATAGAGTAATATATGTCAAAATAAATAAATATCAATTGAGGGTATTTTGTAAAAACTTGATATTTTATGCATTATTCCTATTTATTTTATCTTTTTTATTGTACATTTTTGTTATTCTTTTTTGTTAATTTATGGTATTTAAACCACATACACTAATATTTTTTAACCGTAAGATATATCAATTTTTTGATTATAAATGTATTCTATATAAATTATATAATTCATTTAATTAATTAATTTATTATACAAATAATTTTTTATTACTTTATACTGTAGGTACTGTTTATTTCTTATTTATTCTATTGTATTTTTTTTATATCTATTCGTATTGTCTATGGTTTAAAACATCAACATCATTAATTAACATAAATATAATAAGTTATAATTTTTTAGCTTATTATAATATTTTAAATAAATTAAAGCTTTAATATACATTTTATTAATAAAAATAATTAATTTCATATTATATTTTTAAAAAAAATACTTAGTAATTAAATTAAATTTTATTTATATAAATTTTTTCAAATTTTTGTTGATAATAATTTTTAAATATTATATTTTAAATTTAAAATACATCAACTAAGACTTTTCTAAGGGTTTACAGTTCGTACATTATTTTTTCTTCATTTCATCTACTTTGTTTAATTTTTTCTCCTTTCTTTTTTCAATCATTCTATTAAAAGTTCAAATGCAATATATTAAATAATATAAATATAATAAAATTTATTTTTTTTGACATAAAATTATTTTTAATAATCAAATATATTATTTAATAAAATTAATTAATTATATATTTAATTTTTAACACTTATTACTTTACCTTTCACATAGCACTTCTCCTTTTTTAATTTATTTTGCTATATTTTTTTTATTTTGACTTATATTATTTACAATTTAAATAATAGGATAATTACATAATATTGACATAATATAACATATTTTATTTTTATATTAAAATAATTTAAAAAAATTAATGTTATGGAAGTGTTAATTAAAATAATTAATTATATATTCCAGTTTTAATAAAAGTATTTAAGATTAAAAATTAATGCTCTTTTAAAATTTATTAATATTTTCTTGATAAAAAAATTCAAACACTATATTTAAAATTAAATATACATCAATAAAATTTTATCTATGTTATTATTTTTATTCTTTTTATATATTATCTTGCAAAATATATTTAATTTAGCATGATTTTTGCATAATTTTTTTAATGATACAATAATATGTAATAATTTTTACTTAGAGATTAAAGTTATTAAAATATCTAACAATTTTTTCTTTCATGCAGAGGCTTTTTTATATTTGCTTTTCCTAATACTTACCGGTTAGTATTTTATAAATTTTGTGCTTATATTATAATTTTTATTATTCATCATTAAAATATCTTTTATAGTGGTAGAAAAATTTATTTAGAATATTTATGCACATAAATAATATGAGTTTTTTTATTTTATATTGATTATTATGATTTACAATGTGAAATTATGATTTTAGGTGTGAAATTATGATTTATGAAAAATTTGTAGAAATTTATATGTACTGTGACAAGTTGTGCTATTAAAAGAAGAACAAACAAGATAAAAAAAAGTATTCTAAAATAGGTTTTAGGGCTTAGGTGAAAGTTATATTTAGAGAATTTTTTCATGTAAAATTTTAATATATCATAAGAGAGATAATAAAAATAAAATTTTAGGATATGTGAATGTAACCAGAAGCTTTAAAAAATAGGTTTTTGTTATTGAAAATATGAATATTTTTCTATTTAAATGGTAGATATTATAAATGTAAGAATAATAAATGTAGTCGAAAAAATTATACTATACATAGATTTATTCAAAAAGTATTAAAATATATATGAAGGTACTGTAATATAAGTATTAGACGAAGTCAGTATATGTAAAAAAGAATTTATGATTGTAATCATAAAAATATACAAATAATAATGTGTAAATAATTTTAGTTGCTATTTAGTAATAGGTGTGAAAGGAGAAAATTCTCATATAAATAGAAAATGTAGTGTATTGAAAAAGTTAATCAATTTAATTAGTATAATTTGTGCAAAATAAATAAAAGAAATGACAATTGAAAAAGATAAATTAAAATATAAACAAGATTATATAGCCAAATACAAGCTTTTTTCAATTGTGTACATGTAAGTGAAAATTAAAATTATTGTTTCAAATATAAATTTATTTTTATTTGTAATAATTTATTTATATTACATCAGAATTTATGCAAAAAAAGAAGAATTAGAATTAAACTATTTAAATCACACTTGCAAATGAACATTAAAAATTTATCCGGTATGGAAAATTACAAATGAGCGTAAAAATAGCTTAAAAATTTATCGAAAAAAAATGTCGGCCTATAAAGGTCGGAATGGATTTGGCTTGTGCGGGTAAATTATTACGTACTATTAAATAATCGCATTACAAAAATAATAATACATTCCGTTCATTTTTACTTGTAATATTAAATACTAGTTCATTCGTTTATAAGAACAAAAATTATTTATGATAATATGTGTCAGTTGTGAGGGTGCAGTAAATATTCTGCAGCTAAAAGTAACGAGATGAAGAAAAGTTTAATTGTTTTTATATATTCAAATGATACAATGATTGAGGGATTGATGGGGGTAATGTACGATGGACCTCCCCTAAAGGCATTGAAATTGAGAGGATGCAATACTATGGAGAATTCATGCCCGACTGAAGCTTCACCAATATTAAGCTGTGGGGAAAATTATCTACAAGTTTCTACAGCATCAAACAGAGGCTCAATATATGGCATACGAATTGGATAACGATGAAGACTTGGCATGTGCCATAACAAGTTACGAACAACATCCGACGATGACAACAATGGAATTGTACGTGGAGGTGATCACATCCGAACTGCACGCTGCCAACCTTGGTTCACAAGAAAGAGTCCCAATAACTAGACCGCCTGTAGATCCAACGGCTTATGTCAGTACTAGTTGTTTGATGGTGCGGGAAGGCCCTCCTTACATGGGTGGAATTGAGTTCCACATTTCTGATAGTTATACTCCTGCATTGGACTCATCTATTGCAGGTGTTTTCCCAAGAAATGTATCACATACCATGATGGATTCAACAAGTGCCTTACCGGTCATAGAGGAAGAATCCACTGATCTTATATTAATGGATGCCCACCTTAAGTCTGATTTTGAAGACGATGAGGTGTCTTTGCAGTAGTGGTGATGATCGTGACACTGATGATGAAGAACGTGCAACGACACATGGAGACAGTGTACCAACAAGGTGTGTGAGGAGTGACAATGCTGCACAAACATCATGCGGTGTCCCTCAAGCTGATGTATTCTCTTACATTGATTGGGATGTTGTAAGGCATGCTAATGAATTTTCGGAAATAATGAAACCAAGCTATGATTACGGCATGGAGGACTTACAGATTGGACAAGAGTTTGATTGCAAGGAAGCATTAATTGCTGCAACCAAGCATTACCACATCAGAAGACACCATAGTTATTACGTGGAAGAATCGGATAATAGAAGATTGAGTGTGAAGTGTGATAATTATGGGGATGAATGCAAATTCCGCCTTAAAGCGACTAATATGAAGAATTCTAACACTTGGACAATAACTAGATTTTCAGGGCCTCACACATGTGTTAATACCAGTTTAACACAGGATCACAAGTCTCTTGACTCCGTGTATATCAGTTCCTTGATACTAGAGATGATTAAAGTGAAGCAAAATGTTCCAATCTCGCTTATACAGGAAAGGGTGGAAGGCATGTATGGGTATAAGATTTCGTACAGAAAAGCATGGAAGGCAAAACAGAAGGCAATTGTCAAGGTGTACGAAGATTGGGATAAATCATATGAAGTACTCCCGAAATGGTTGGACATTTTAGGATATTGTGACCAAGCTCTGTTCAAGTTGGAGTCAGAAGAATTCGTCATAGTTTACAACCATGTTGATCCACAAAAACATATTTTCAACCGAGTTTTCTGGGCTTTCAAGCCATGTATTGTGGCATTTCCATACTGCAAGCAATTCATACCATTTGATAGAACGTTTCTGTATGGCAAGTATAAAGGTGTGCTACTCATTGCTACGACCCAGGATGGTAACAAATGTCTCGTACCTCTTGCATTGCCATTGTTGAAAAGGAGAACTATGAAAACTGGAGATGGTTTTTGGCATTGTTACGGGTAAATGTTACGAACTAACAAGTAATATGTCTGATATTAGATCGACACCGAGCTATAAAAGATACTGTAGCCAACGAAGGTTTAGGATGGCAGCCTCCTCATGCTTTTCATCGGTACTGTATCAGACATATTGCCAACAATGTTCGCAAAAAATGCAGGGATGACAATGTCAAGAAAGCTGTCCTTAGGATTGGTATGCCTTATAGCACAACTTTTTTATTGAACCTTTCATCTGTAAATATAGGGATCTGGTAGTTCAGCCCGATTAACCTATTTGTCTCCTTGTATTCGGCATATGAGCCAAATCGAGAAAAGGTCATGGAGAGATTAGACAACCTAAGCAAAGTCAATGAGGAGATCCACAAGAAGTTGATCGCTATTCCGATGGAGAAGTGGATACTTGCTTATGATGAAGGTAGAAAATATGGTCATATGACGACTAACATAGTAGAGTGCATTAATGACCTCTTTAAAGGATTAAGGAAGCTTCCAATCACAAGCCTTGTTCAATAAACATACTATAGATGTGTCAAGTACTTTGTGGAAAGGGCAAAAGAAGCACATGCTGAACTACAACAAGGTCACATATACGCAAGCAGGTTCAGACAGGAGCTTGCGACTATCTAGTCACGTGCTTCTTCTTACCACATTCATGCTTATAATAGACAAGGAACTAGGTTTGAAGTGGTGGAGGGCCCTGATATGGCTAGGGGATCATGTGGAAAGGTCGTCCAAGTGTTATTAGATAAAAGGCAATGTGAATGTGGATAATTCCAAGCATATAGGTATCCTTGCGCTCATATTATTGCTGCTTGTGCCTCAGTCAACATATCGTGAGAACCATATATCGATCCTGTATACAGACTTGACACCTTACTTAATTGCTACAGATCTGAGTGGTGGCCGATCGAGGAGTGGTCGCAATGGAATAACCTACTATCATTTCCTGTCTTGATTCCAAATTATGGAAGATTGCGTGAAAAGGGACAATTGAGGTCGACACGGATCAGAAATGAGATGGATTGGCCTCAAGAGAGTGGTGTCAGGGAAAAATGTGGTCTTTGTAAGATGGAAGGTCATAATCGTAAGCGCTGCCCACTTCTACATGGAGATGAAGGCCCTTCTTCACGTTAATTTTGATTTTTACTTTTGCAGATATGTTAAGAAGTATGTTAACCAATGTCATAAGTGTAACGGTCGGATGATGTGATTTGTTTGATTGTTGTAAAATTGCATGCCATTATGGATATATATGTGACCCCATTATTAGTAATGTTAAAAAATTACTTCAATCATCTAAGTGCTATAAATTCTTGTGTGGATCTTTGTAGTTAAATTGCACACATATGTTATATTAGTGTGTGTCTAAATTTCATCCTAATGCAATTCTTATATTGGCAGATAGCATCCACTTCCCGACGCGTTAATCCTGGACCACGGGATCCTTCACTTCTGACGGCTCAGGACTCACACATATCACAGGTCAATTTGGGCAGTCCATGTATGGAAATAGTTAGATCTTAAAGTTGGTTGAACCTTTTCTGTATTGTCAGACGTAATAATTATTAATCTTTTTTTTTACAGCCTGACCGTATGTTGAGGATTTGACGGGCTCATCACTACCATCACCAACAACCACCGGAGTTGATTGTCCCCTTATTACGAGAGGCAGGTTTTTACAGCCTAGCGATGTGTGAGTTTGTGCCGATTGACCATCAATTGATTAGTGCTTTTGTAGAGCGGTGGAGGCCAGAGACACACTTTTCACATGCCGCAGGGCAAGACCACTATTACATTGCAAAATGTGGCTTTTCAGCTTGGCTTACCCATTGATGGTCGAGCAGTGACGGGCCCCACTGTGTGGGGGTGGGGAGCCCTGATAGAGGAGTACCTGGGATTGCAGTTACTAGTGGACGAGAATGTCATCAGAGGGGGGCGATTGAAGATGAGTTGGTTGGAGAGGCATTTCACTTATCTTCCAGATGATGCGGATGAGGTGACATTGCAGAGATTCACCCGAGCCTACACTTTGCGTCTCATTGGTGGGACGTTGTTTCCAGACCACTCCGGCACGTATGTCCACCTCATGCACTTACCCTTGTTAGGAGACTTCCATGAGGCTGGGACGTATAGTTGGGGATCTGCCTGCCTGGCCTATCTGTACAGAGAACTCTGTAAGGCCATTGCTCCAGATTACAGGGAGATAGGGGGTGTTGCCTACTACTGCAGCTTTGGGCATGGGATAGATTTCCCACTATCGCCCCCGTGATCACTGTTTCAGATATACCAGAGGGAGATGCAAGGATTGGCCCCCTAACCCATAGGTTAGAAAAATTTTCAATTTACACTTGTAATTAAGTTGATTTTTAAATTGTGTAACTTAGTTATTGTACTTGGTAGGTGGCACTATCAAAAGACGCTCCACGATAGTCCGACACACAGCCTACCCTATTATAGATACGTGCTGGACCGTCTTCGTCTCGACCAGGTATGAAGGGGATAATGTATATTTTTATTTCATTCCTTTATCCATTTCATTGTCAAATTTAAATGACAATATAAATGTGTAATTTCAGATCACCTGAATCCCGTACGCTGAGGTGGTCACCGCATCACTTCCTCAGTACTGTTTTGACGGGAGCGACATGTGGACAGTAGTGGTGCCACTCATACACTTTCAGATTGTCGAGTGGCACCAGCCAGATAAGGTTTTGCAGCAGTTTGGATTACGCTAGCCTATACTTGAGCCACCAAAGCAGGTAGCGGAGGTCCATTACCTTCACTTGTCTGGTTGGCATGACGAGGAGTGGCACATCCGCTATCAGCCGTACATTGCACACTGGGATATTCGGCGAGACTTGTACGCTATCGCCGAGATGACCACACAACTAATCCTAGGCCCATGATTCGAGTACATGGCATGGTACAGACGGGTTACTAGGCGATTTATTACACTCGTTGGGGGAGCACTAGACCTTATGATAATATTGCGTACTAGTTTTCTGTGTCTGATTTTCTTCCTGTACATTAGTATTTTAACTAACTTTAATATCAAAAATTTGCAAGTAGATGAGGTGTCCACACTACAGGACTTCACTACACCGGAGAGGTAGTCTAAGTTTACCTTCGATGCGCTTAGATCAGTGACGGACTCCATCCTTCATGCCATTTAGGAGGTTGATCATGTGATTATTGACTCACATGCGGAGCTAGCTCCTTATGCCCATCATATCCCAGACCTTGCGGAGGGTGACCATGATCAGCCTCGTTCTCGTCGATGTCGTCGCACTGCTCCACGACTTACGTCGCAGGCTGATGTTCTGTCCACTTCGACAGTGCAACAG
Source organism: Sindora glabra (assembly GCA_020226215.1). Classification (NCBI taxonomy): domain Eukaryota; kingdom Viridiplantae; phylum Streptophyta; class Magnoliopsida; order Fabales; family Fabaceae; genus Sindora; species Sindora glabra. The sequence goes on from CM035229.1 coordinate 82,273,352, forward strand.
ACTCCACCATCGACTGCCCAGGACACCATGATGATGATGCCAGATATGACTGCCTCATCTTATATGTATCCTACTGCACCTGATGATCCTTCATCCTCCACCATGTTCCCGGCTGCACTATATGGTCCATCATCATCCTAGATGTATCAGTTTACTTCTGGTGTTCCATCCTCATTCCAAGCATTTCCACATATACCAGGAGTTTCATCTTCATTCCATGTCTTTCCTTCTGGTGATGCTGGTCCATCACAGCCATATCGTCCTGCATTTAATCTACATACTCAGAATTAGGGATCAGCACTTGGTGGCATGATGACAGATGACTCAGTGCTTGTAGATAGAGGTAGAGATGGAGGCAGAGCGGGAGCCAGAGACAGAGGCAGAGCGGGAGTTGGAGGCAGATGAGCCATAGACACTGGAGATGTGACTCCCGAGCCTGCGCAGAGGGTTAGTACATATAGCCGCCACATTACCGATCCTGGATGTGGGACTGGACATTACTTATGTAGACATTAGCTTTCTTTTTCATGTTTATTGTATATTTATGCACATCTATCTTACTACTTTATTGCAAACATCAACATTTAGGATGGTTTTTTATTATTATGACATTTTTATCTTCTTGCGTAGGTACTTATATCGATTTTAATTACCAATTCTTCTCATAAATACACAATCAATTCAATTCTCATATAACGCATCAAATATATGCAATTTTTTCTAATAACATCCTTCTAACTAGAATTTTATTCTCTCATCTGGTATTTTATTTTCATAACTTTAATTATTATAAATTATTAACAAACATAAATTAATTATAAATTTTTTAAAACAATGTGTGTTTATTTTTTCTTAATGATAAGGATTATTCTATGTTCCACATCTTGTTGGACAAAAGTATTAATTTATTATTTTTTTAGAAACTATTTTTTGTTTTACCGTTCTTTCGAAATATTGTACCAAAATACGCACAGTGGCGGAGAGACACCAAACCAAATGGCGCCTTTGAGGGCGGTCGAGGCACATCTCCTAAATTTAAGTTAATATATAAATAATAAAAAATAATAAACTTTAAAATAATTAAAATATTTATTTTTTTTATAAAATTAATGATAATGACATCTTCCAAATTTAATAACTAACATTATTAATTTTTTATTTTCACAATTATTATAATTATCTATTCTTTTATTTATTTACCATGTTAAAATAAATAAATAATATTAAAATAAATTAATAAATTTTATCTTCATAATATGAAATATGTAATTATTTTTTAATTAATTTTTTTTCTTATTATTTATTTTAATATTATTAGTGAAGAAAGGAATAAATAGTTATAATAAATATAAAAAAATTAATAATATTAATTATAATAATAAATGACCATCATCCTTATAAATGACATTAAATACTATGTTTATTCAATACGTTATGAGTTGAGTTCACCAAATATTGAGGTCAAAACACGTAGCACAATTGTTAACATAGATGGGGATGCTGGCCATGTACAATACTAAAATCCAAGTCTTTTGGATTCACAGTACATACGGTCACCAGCTAATTAACTTAGAAATGAGGAGCGAGGGTGCCGTAGGTCAAAGGCACCATATTGCCTGGCGTCCTTTCCCTCGAGCGCCAACGGTGCCATTTCGTCTAGCGTCCCTTGACACGCCATTTGCTGTCTCTCCGCCACTGTGCGTATTTTGATAAAATGTTTTAAAGGAACAGTAAAACGAAAAATAGTTTCTAAAAAATAGTAAATCGGTACTTTTGCCTCTCATTGTTAAAATATTTTATCATTGTGACGAAATAAAAAGGAATTAATTCATGTTATAATTTTAATTTCATTAGAAAATGAAAAGATTATTGCAACGAAATAATCATATTTTTTTTAATTTTCAACTATCTTCAACTTCATCATTTCGTATTTATTTTGTTACAAAATAAAAATAATTTTATTGAAATAAATACAAAGTAGCAAGAATATTATTTGAATAAATACAAAATAAAAAGAAACATATTTATTTCGTTATATTTCTTTTCATTTTTAACAATCTTTAATTTCGTATATAAAGAATATTTTGAATAATTCAATAAATTTGCTTATATGTAATAATGTATTAAATAATTACTTATAATAATATAATTCCGAACGGTGGAAGTATATAATTTCGAAAAATGATAAATATTAAGTGTCATTGGATCAAATTTTGAGAAATATTAATATAAATTACATAATTATTCTTTATTGATCCTATATTTTATTTTAATAATATTTAATTATTTACTAAATATTTATTATTTTTATTAAATATATTATTATTATTAACTACTTTCTTATTTAATTCCTATAATAAATTTATGTATTAAATATCAAAGTGGAATAAAATATTTTTTATGACATCAAATATAATTATGAAATTAGTAATTTATTTTTAAAAATTTATTTTGAGTCATAATCACATATTATTTATTTTTAAAATTTTTATTTTGAAATGATATCAAAATTATTTATTTTCAAAAAATCGCATAATAAGGGCGCCATTTTGAATGACACTCTCAAGGTTTACCGAAGGTGCCATTCGGACTGGCACCTCCTCCTCTCGTACGTATTTTTATAATATATTTTCAAACAACGGTAAAACGAAAATAAATTTTCGGAAATACAGTAATATGATACATTTGCCGGTTGACTGTCGACATCATACTGATACTGACTTACATAACTGGTAACCGATCCGATGGTCGGTAGAAATAGCGGAATCACTGCTAAGCTGGGCAGTAATCATACTCAATTACATAACTTATCTTAGTCTCTCTAGAAAAAGACAGATCTACTATTCTACGCCCTCTCATTTTCAGACACCGGGAGCCATCCAGAAAAACAGCAGGGTTCCGATGGCAACGACGTCGTCTTCCCCCGAGGGAGAAGCTAAGAACGAGTTGAAGGAGACGAAGAAGCGAACCTTGGGTTGGATTGAATGGCTCAGGGGATGGTTCTCTCTCTTTTACGAAATGCTATTTCAGAGAATCTTGGCTAGTCACTTGCAAAACCCTATGCCTTTACCTCCTGTCAATGATCTCACCTGCATCGTCACTGGATCCACCAGCGGTATTGGCCTTGAAATTGCGAGGTTTTCTTACTTTCCTCTTTCCCAACCGTTATTTTACATTAAACTGTTTTCTTAAAATATATATATATTAAGGCTTTTGTTCTGTAATTATTTTCTTTGTTCATTCCCTTCTGAGGCAGGGCCGATTTTGATGAATGGGTTGGCATTATTTTTGCTTCTCGAAGTTGTTGGAAATGGGTCCTTTCTACTTCGTCAGGAAATGGTTAATATAAGATATAGTACTGTGCTATTTCTTACTCCCCCCCCCCCCAATATTTGGAAAGCAATCAAGCAGAGCCGACACCGGAAACTATTTAATGAGTTGTCTGAGGCACCGTAGCCGATGAACTGGGGAATTTATTATTCTTCTATCATGCAGGCAGCTGGCACAAGCAGGGGCCCATGTAGTTATGGCTGTGAGGAAACCAAAGGCTGCTCATGAGTTGATCCAGAAGTGGCAGAATGAATGGTCGGGGATGGGCCTTCCTCTCAATATAGAGGTAGCTTGTAACCATTTCTCACTATTGTTTAAGATGAATCTAATGGGCAATCTATAAGCATTCTTGGCTAAGATTCTATAGCATCAGCGGAAGTTTACATAATTACATATCAACCTTATTGGTCAGAACTTCAGATTACTTATGACAATTGCTTGGAATAGTTTCAACCAGCTAGATGCTTCTGCATTTTAAAACTCTTCAATGCATTCTCACTTTTGGGTTTACCTGTCAAATATTTTTGTCTTCTTGGTGAAATATGGCAAAGGGATAATCTTGGCTATTAAAATTCTTTACTTGTTCGATAGTGCTTTTAAAGCTCTTACATACTGAGCAAGATGATTAACATTTTATTGTGGCTTGCAAGGTGATGGAGGTTGATCTTCTCTCATTGGATTCTGTTGTGAGGTTTGCTGAAGCCTGGAATGCTCGCTCAGGACCCTTGCATGTTCTAATTAATAACGCTGGAATATTTTCCATTGGAGGTTGATATTTCCATTTTCCACTGTAATAAATTTCATGTGGTAGATTATATATGCTCTTGTTCTGATCCTCATGGACGACAGCTATAACTGACCAAACCATTTTTGTCCTTGTTCAGAGCCACAAAAATTTTCAAAAGATGGCTATGAAGAACACTTGCAAGTGAATCATCTTGCTCCAGCTTTGCTTGCTATACTTCTTTTGCCATCCCTTATTAGGGGTTCTCCAAGTCGAATTGTTAATGTTAATTCTATCGTAAGTGCCTTTTCATTTGAAGATTGCTGCTATTGTTGCATGTGCTAAATTGAGCAATAATTTATTTCTGCTACATGGCTGTTGGTACTGTTGATGTTTCTCCCTTGTTGCTGTTGTCAAAATGATCTAAGATTTCCCCTGAAAATTGAAACATTTGTTAATGATGGGATGTCAGATGTCTGTTAAAATTTCCTCTAATCCTAGTTGATATTTATAAGCCCCTGTTATATTTCTCTTCCTGTAGATGCATCATGTTGGCTTTGTTGATGCTGAAGACATGAATGTAACATCTGGAAAAAGGAAATATACAAGTTTGGTAGGGTATTCAAGCAGCAAGCTAGCACAGGTGCACTTTTCAATTTTTCTATCTTTCTGGTCATAGGCAGAGATGTATCTTTGCATCTTCACATTTTTTGTTTTTTTTTGAATTTATAAAAACAGAAGTTGTTTTAGTTATCAATCTGCATTAGACTTTTGGATACTTGAGTGTTATGTATCTTTGTCTATGCAGGTTATGTTCAGTAGTGTTCTGAACAAGCGACTTCCGTCTGAAGCTGGCATCAGTGTTGTGTGTGTGTCACCCGGAATTGTCCAAACCAATGTTGTAAGTCTGTGCAAGAATTTGAATTTCAGTTCTGAAAGTGAGATATGCTTGTAATGTTTATCCTCATATGTCTAGTGTGTTCTAATAAATCTGACAAATTTGAACTGAAGATATAAAGTGGTTTAAGATCTAAATGGTTTGAGTAGTCCATGAAATGGAGAGGAACCTTGCAAAAGTATGCAGATTTTTTTTTTTTTGGGGGGGGGGGTGTTATAATCCACGGCCCACAATTTTAATGTACACACCTATGTCAACATTCCCTGCATTCTTACGGCATGATTTGGAAACGGCTATCAGTTTCTTTTTCTTCTAATTTTAAATTCTGACTTGTCAAATTGCAAAGTGGTTTAGCTTAGCTGCATACTTCTTTAGTCTTTTATTTGCGCTCATACTCTGAGCATTATTTATTGCAGGCAAGGGATCTTCCTAAAATTGTTCAGGCTGCTTATCATTTGATACCTTATTTCATCTTTAATGCTCAAGAAGGTTTGTTTCTGCAATATGTTTTCATGCTAGAGACTGGAAGTATTTGGCTATCTTCGTTCGTGGTTAAGGGACTTTTATATAGACTCATGCTGTTGTTACATTTTTAGATTTGGGATGTCTCTCAAGTTTGAAAAATCGTATGATGTGATTCATCTCTTTTGTGCTTTCAAGCTTCTCTATGTAACCTGGCTATAAGGAGCACTGAATTGTTATGAATGGTTCTTTAGGCTGCTGACATGAATGGCCATGATTTCTTATCTTACCTTGATTTTTTCAAGGTGGATTGATCCACAACCCAATTATTGTATCTTCTATGTTATTCTCTTAAAAAGGTTGCTGCAGATATTTCTCATGACTGACCTTTGGAATGCACCTTTAATGCAGGTTCCAGGAGTACTCTTTTTGCTGCCACCGATCCTCAAGTCACAGAATACTGTGAGATGTTGAAATCAGACGAATGGCCTGTTTGTGCCTTTCTTTCTCAAGATTGCCGTCCGGCGAATCCATCAGAGGAAGCACATAGCATCCAGACACAATACGAAGTGTGGGCGAAGACACTGGAATTGATTGGACTTCCTTCAGATGCAGTGGAGAGGCTTCTAGAAGGAGAGGAAGTTCAATGCCGTTATGGGGCTGAAAAGGAGTAGTCTGATTTACATTGATCGTAGCCAAAGTGCTAGATGCTAGGTTATACTCAAGTTTCCACACCCAGGGCTCATCCTGAATGATGTACAAGCCCATTTTCATGAGAAACATTATTGCAAGTGATGAGCATTCAATTGTGAACTTAATGGGAGTAATGCCTCATTTTGTTTTTGTAGCCCACTCAAATGGATATACTAATCGTTATGCTTTGAATTTCATGTTCTAATAAACTTAGAATACGCATCGTTGGTCCTATCTCTCTGATACTTACACCGTAACAAACTTGCCATAAACGTGGTGCTGGCAAATTTGCTGACAAAATGAGTAAAAGAAACAATTAAACTTCAGCCTGCTTATGAAATAAAAACTTGGCAAATAGACTGGAAAAGTCCGAAGAGCTACGAAGATTTATAGAGAACCGGTAGTGGCCATTACAAGGGCACTAGCTAGGAAAAGTATTTTTCGTTCTAACGTATGACATTCACTTGTATTGTTGAAATAAGAGGAAGTGGTATCGGGAGGACAAGAAATACCTTTCGAACAGACTTCGGAAAATAAATACAAAATTGTGTAAAATGAATTTTTTGTCTTACGTTGGGGGAGTTTGGGATGATTTGGGTTTTCTATTGTGTTGTGGGGCATGATTCTGACAAGGCTTTCATTTCAGAACCCATAAATGGGAGTGCTAGAGAGAGAGAGAGAGAGAGAGAGAGAGAGAGAGAGCGTGAGCAGATGCGAGCGTTGAGCAGTCAAACTGCCTCTACCGTGCCTTGTTGGTTGGCCTCACTTTGCCTAATTCTAACGTTGAGGAAGAATCTATCGGTGAATTATAATCATTAAATTTAACATTTTTTATTTTTTAAAAATATAAAATTTAATATAAATTATTAAATATTTAATGCATAAAAAAAATTAAAGCACCAAAGGACACACCTTTACATTTTCTTAGCTCACACTTCGATCCAAGTTTCCTTGGGTCAATTTATTCCACTAGCTTAATTCAAATTAAGTTTGTAAGGAATTGAACTTAATTCATTAAATTCAAATTTGTTACAATGATGGAATATTTTGTTCAAAATTTAATATCTTACAGGTATAAAATAAATAATAAAATATAATATTATAACAATATTGCTCAAAGTACTTAAAATAAGATAAATAAAAATTTATTTCAAAATATAACTATATTATGATCCAAGGTATACTTATTAAAAAAGTAACATATTAGTTAATAGTAATAAAAATATTATATTATATATATATAATTTTTTAAAATTGTAATATAAATTATAATATATGTTCATAAATATATTCCGAGTGAGTTATGATACATACATGTATTATAAAATAATATTTATATATTTATATATCAAGTTAATTTGTAATGCAAATAAACCGCACACTTAATAATTTAGGTTTTGCTCGTTCACAAACATGAGTTAAATAATTTATTTCATATATTATTCATCTATAGTATAAATTTGATTTGTTAAGTCAAAATTCAAATGTAGCCTATCAAATATGGGTGATTCAAATAAATAAAAATTTTAAATTAAATTACGGCCCGATAGTTTATGAGGTAATTTAATTTATGAGTAAACATAATAGTTAATATCTCATTTGTAAATATAGTGATTATTATAGTCCTTATATTTTTATAATTAATATTATTAATTTTTATTATAATTATTTATATTTTTACTTACTTAAAATATCAAAATAAATAAAAAATCAAAGTAAATTATTAAATGTTTATCTTATGGTCTTACCAATAACAATTTCAAATATTTATTTGTTTTCAAATATTTATCCAAGTAAACTATTTAATATTAAAAATAAATAAAAAGTTAATAATACTAATCATGAATTTTAAAGAGAATATAAAAATCGTCATGTAAATGAGGAGTTAACAAGTAATCACAGTGCAGGGGCGAAATTACTTTTATAGAAGGGTAGGCTACCCTAAAAGTTAATTTTTTCTGTGTGGTTGTAAAGTATGCACGTCCAGCGCCCCATAGAAATTTTCAAAGAATCTCTGGTGCATATAATGTTTTAAATAATGTAAATTAATAGGTATAGAAAAATGGTTTATTTTATTTACAAAAAGAAAGATGTACGAAAAAGTTTAAAGTGTGAAGCCTTAGCACTATAAAAATAAATAAATTATAGATTTATTTATTTAATTAATTCAGAATTATTAAAAAATGATTTTTATTAAAGGAGTAAATAAATAACTTAATAAATAAATAACTGCACGGATGAAAATTTTAGTTAAATTGACCATACTTATTTAAGGTAAATATGATAAATTTATCATGTGTGTAATTATGAATAATAATTATTAAAGTAGTAACATTCTATCAGCAAGACAATACAAGGAGCAAGTGTAAATCTATTTTTTCTATTCTTTTTTAAAGATTATCCTAATATCATCTTTTATTTTATTGGTGATAGTTTAAAAAACACAATTGATAAGTGACATGGACAGTTTTCTAAATTATTGTGCGCGATCATTATGTTGTTATTGCCTGTTGATCATTCAGTAATTACAATTTTTCATAATTTTGTTTTATAACAATAGCGTATTTTCTTTATTTACTCATAACTTTACTTAATGTAATGTAATTACAGCTTGGATAATAATTAAAGGCTTGACGCTATGTATTAAACTGATCAGTGCTTATCTTTGATAAATTTTTTTGGGTCCGCTGACTGTGTTTACTTTTTGATTCATTCTCAGCCCTCCAATCACATCATCATGTTGTTCTACTCCTTTCTATTGTTTATTCCTTTCTATTGTTCATTTTAAGAAAATAATTTGGCCCAACTTAGAAAATATTTTATTCCATGAACTTTTAGAGTTATACATAAATTTTAAATTTAAAATGTTATACTTCATCTCAAAATTATGTTAAAAAAATTCTTAAAATTGCATAATTGTATCATTGTAATATTTATACACTAAGGGTCCGTTTGTTTTAGGAAAAAATAAAATTTTTAGAAAATACTTTCCTAAGAAAATATATTTTTGAAATATGAATTTATTTTTTATTGTTTGGTGCATAAAAAAATATTTTTTGATATTTGATATATAAAAAAAATTAATTTCATTTAAAGTAAATCAAAATTATTTACTTTAAAATTATTATAATTTTATGTACTTTTTAAAAATAAGATTTTTTATAAAATTCTTATCGTTCTTGATGCCTAGTAGTCCAATGATGATTAGTCTCTAATAATAAAATATATACTAAAGACCTTACAAAATCTTATACATAGATTCATACAATTAATTTAATTAATTATTGTAAAATATTATATAATAGAGTATCTATCATAAGGAAGAAAGGGAGAAAATTTTAGTAAATATTGTATGAAAATATGCATCTAAACTTTAATAAATAAAAATAGAAATAGAACATCTATCATGAAAATATTTAATAAATAAAAATAAATTTTGTTTATGATCGCAATTGCATAATAAGATGAGAAGGTAGAAAGTTTGAGTTCGAATATAGATGTATTAAGTAACGAAAAAAATGGATTCTATTTTTCAAAATAGAAAATTACTTTTTTAAAAAATAATATAATTTTCTTGTTGATCAAAATTTATTTTCTTATTGATTAAAATTTTTGAATATCTAAATAGGAGAAAGTTAGAAAATAAATTCTAAAAATTCATTTTCCCCCACCTAAACGGACCCTAATGTAAAAATTATTTTCATCCTATTTTATACATCTAAACTACAACTTTTCAAATTTTTTATCGGTGGAAGAATATCATAGTTTTTATGTAGCAATAAAAAGCCGCAGTCAAATTGAATTAGAATCCTGTTTCATGTTTTGTAAAAGTATGCTTTGCTTTTGATCAAATTGGGGAGAGTATATATCTGTTACGCAATTAAAAGAAACGTAGGGATAAATTTAATTTATTATTAGTAAAATTAATTTTATATTATCAGTTACTTTTATATTATTATATTGTTAAAACTTATTATAATTTTTTTAATATTAGTAAAAAAATTTAATTACATATTATTTTCATATTTATTAATAATATAAAATATTTTAAATTAACAATACATTAAATTTAAATTCAAAAAATATATAAGAAAATTACACTAACTTCTCTTATATGTTTTAAAAAATACAGACTTTCCTTCTAGGTTTGAAACCTACATAAACCTTCCTTAAGTTTTGAAATTTGCTTCATTTAAATTAAATTGCTGTCAATGTTTTATTAGAAGGAAGATTTGACCAATAGTATGTCAAAATTACTCCTAAACTTGTTATAACTTTTAAATTTGACTCAATTGGTTTTGAATCCACCTTCACCATCTAATTGGCAAAATACTCTCATTGTCTTGCAAAATATTTTGAAAGTAGATAAAACATCTGTTAAAACATAAATCTTCTTTCGTACCTAACAACTAGAATATTTTAAAGTCTTAACGCAATTTTGAAGACAAATTTTTAGAAGACCTTTAAATTTCTTAAGAGGCTTAGATTTTAGCCTTTTACCTTCATTCAATCTATTTTAATATCTTTCATTTTCACATAATTCCTTTAACTACTTATAGAGGGATAAGAGCAAGGAGATAAGGTGTATTCAATTCCAGTTAAAACAAAATTAACTGATTAATAATGGGTTTATGATAGCGCTCCACCAATACATACATATTTTAGAAGGATAAAATCACGTGATAAACATAGCAATCCAACTAATTTTAACCAGTTCCAAGTATCTCGATTCTGTAGAACTCCTTAAGGGAAGTGGCTAAAAGTCAACACATATGAGAATATGCACATTATTCAACAAAAGTGGAGAAGGTGTAGAAAATGCAAATTTATTATTTTGGTGAATGCTACGGTGTCTTTTGGAGAAGCCTGAGTTTGAAACCTAGGACAGATGACAAGATGTAAGAGTGCCATGTGTAGAAATAGCAGATAAGATATAATTTTATATTTATCAAAATAATTTAGAAATAATTGCAAAAATAGCTAAGTAGATGTGATGAAAAGAGTTGAAAGTTTTATTTTTCCTAGGTCACTTTTTAGTCATTAATTGAGTCATTTTCTATCTCCATATTAGATACTTTGCTTTAGCTTCAAATGAGAAATTTGGAAAAAGCAAGATTTGTTAGCAAAACCCTTAAGACATTGTTGAAGTTTGGAATGAAAATGGTGGCAAAGGTCTAAACCTTTATCGTTTGTTAGGTTAAAAGGATTTTGCAAATATATGGAGAAATATTAAATAAAATCAGTGCACTAATTTAATATGAAATCTAATAGGGAGAAAGCCACTTCAATTGAAAAATAGAAATAGTTCCATAGCGGAAGGGGTTTCTACATTGATTAATATCCGTTCTATATCGCAGGCTTCGAAGCACTAGGTGCAGACGCTTAAGGAAAGCCCTCTAGAAAAAAGGAAAGATCTTGACTTGATTTGCCGATAACTACTTTCTCTGGTATGCATCAACAAGAACATGAGAAAGTGACAAAGAAAAGGCCTCAAAATCCAAACCCATTTTCTTTCTCTAAAATCTGCCAACTCATTGCCTTATCTTAGGTTCAATCCAGAATTTTTCTCAATTATTATCTTCTTTTATAAATTTACACTGCCATATAAATTTATTTTTTAATTCCAAGGCTATGATTAAAGATAAACTACTGGACCATTATAGTTGAGCCATGTCACCCTGGGTCCCTTAGAATCTGCCTTATTATTCTATTAATTTTATTTATTTAATTACAAATAATATTTAAGACATTAGTATAAATATCCCTTTCTAGGCATAGTTTCAGTATGGACCAATTATTCATTATTGTTGGAAAAATATTTGTTAAAGATTCTTGCTTATATTTTTTAAGCAATTCTTTCTCCTTTGTTTCTTAATTTCTATTATTTATTTGTTGTGTTTAATAAGTTAGTATCAAAGCCTGGTTGCCAAAATGGTAAACATTTATTTTTTTTACGTCTACCCATGATTCAAATAATACCTAAAATCTTGATCCCATCATTCAATAATTATCTGCTACTGCCTTTAAATTAAATACCATTAATCTGTTGGCTGCAAAAGTGGCTGTACACTCCAGAGATAGTCAAGTAATTTGCATCAAGCTAAAGCTAGTATCAAATACCACAATAAGGGAAAAGAGTCGTATAAAGAAAATGAAGATGTAAACATACCATGGTGAATAAAAAACTCTATTTGGCAACCTCATACAAAGATGGAGTTTTTGAAATTTGAAAAAGAGGATCCACGTGGATGGATTTTGAAAGGCGAAAATATTTTCAGTATTATCATATGCTCGATAAGCTCTAAGCAGACATTACTATTATATATTTAGAAGGTGATGCTCTTGATTTATTTTCTTGGATCAATAGTGAACATACTTTTTTATATTAGGACGACCTAGTGAAGGCTCTGTAAAAGTATTATGGACTTGCAAAATTTTAGAACCTAGATGAGCATATCTATAATGTTAAAAAAATAAGGAGTATTCAAGAATATCGTAAAGAATTTGCAAAGCAAACTACTCATATAAAGAATTAGCTTGAACACTATTTTTTGGCATCTTTCTTAATAGGCTTAAAAAAAGTTAAAAGCTGATGTGCGAGTTCATAAGCCCAAGAACATTTATAAGGTAATAAGCTTAGCATTGGAATATAAATTCAAGGTCCAATCCAGTAGTGGGCCTAAAATTTCTAATTTAGCATAGTAGTTTCAGCCTAATATCTTTTCATGGAATAGTCGTGACTCTAGAGGACCTACGACAAGTTTGATGATGTATCGCTTAAGCGCTACTCTTTTTTCACCAGTAATTATCATTCAAGCAACCACTACTAGCCTTCTATCAATGAACCATCCCTGGGATTTTGAATGCCAAGCTTACCCTAAAAAAGGTTTATGTTTCCATTGCAATGAGAAATTCACTTTTGGACATTGCTACAAATCATTATCACTAGCCTTAGTAGTATTGATAAATGAAGACATGACGGCTGATGAAGGAATGGAGATTAACAAACCTGAAGCTATCAATACACAAGTGAATTTGGTTGAAATTTCATTTCCTGTAGTCTTAGGTAAAATGAAAGGCACAATAATAAAGATACAGGGAACTCTTAGAGGCTGTTAAGTACTCATTCTAATTGATAGTGGATCAACATGTAATTTCATTTTTGAGAAATTTATGTAAAAGCTTGGCTTAGTTATTCAAATCATTCCCTCATTTGGTGTTCAAATTAGCAATGGTGAATTTATAAGTTGTAATTAGATTTGCAAAAATATGGAAGTGCAATTGCCTTGGCTGAACATTACAAAAGACTACTATATTTTTATTGGTAGAGTAAATCTTGTATTAGGGATTAAATGGCTGGCTTCATTAAACATGGTTCAAGCAAATTGAAAATGAAATGTTCCTGATTTTTAATTTGAATGGAAAGAAGTAAAAGTTATAGGGAGTCCCACATAGCCTAACCATTAAAGTTACCTTTTAATTTCTAATCAAAGAGTCAAGTACCACCATTCCTTCTCTTTCAATTATTCAAGATATGGTTCACCAATTTGATTGTGTTTTAAGGGAACCTAACATGTTGCCTCCACTTCGGGATCACATTTATGTTATTCTATTACTCTTTAATTCTAAGCTAGTGAATCTACAATCATATCAATATCCTTATTCTTAAAAAATTACGATAGAGAAGCAAGTAACAGAACTTTTCCATATAGGGTTTATTCATCCTAATAGTAGTCCCTTTGAAAGCCTTATGTTATTGGTACAAAAAAAGGATCAATCTTGGCATATGTGTGTTGACTTTTAAAGCTTAAATCATATTAAATTTTTTTATTAGTACTCTATTCTTAATGTTGATTAACTTTTACGTAAGTTACATAGAGCTACTATTTTTTCAAAAATTAATTTACACTCTAGTTATCATCACCTACTTGACATACATAAGACTACTTTTTGAACCCATTCGGGTCATTATGATTTTATTATGATGCCTTATGGACTAACAAATGCCCTATTTACTTTTCAATTTGCCATGATTGAACTTTTTAGACCTTATTTAAGGAGATTCACTTTAGTGTTCTTTGATGATATACTTGTGTATAGTCCTAATATTGAACATCATTATAAAAATTTGGAAGCAAATTTTTAGCTTTTGCGTAAGCATCATTTTTATGCTAAAGTCTCAAAATGTTTATTTAATCAGCCTTATACCACCTTCCTTGGTCACATTGTATCTTCTAAAAGTGCATTTGTTGATCAGGAGATAATTTAAGTTATTCATGATTGACCTACACCAACTAATGTAAAGAAATCACAAGAATTTCTAGGCCTTGCTAGTTACTACCATAAATTTGTATGAGACTATGGCGTCATAACAGGGCCTTTAACAAACCTTACCTAGAAAAATAATTTCAAATGGTCACAAGAGGTTAAAAAAAGCTTTCAAAAGACTTAAATTAGCCTTAGTCATTGTTCTTGTCTTATGATTACTAAACTTCAATTAACCATTCACAGTGGAATGTGATGTCTCAAATGAAGGGGTTAGAGCAATTTTACCTTAAAAAGGACATCCAGTGGCTTATTTTAGTAAGGGCCTTTTTTTTTCTCACAGATTAAAAATTGCTTATGATAAGGAATTATTAGCTTTTATGCTAGCCTTTCAAAAGTGGAAACATTATTTGATAAGGAGATACTTCTATGTCAAATTTGATCATTGTTGCTTAAAATACCTTTTAGATTAAAGGTTAACAACCAATGAACAACAACACCTCCTTTTAAAATTGTTATGCTTTGATTTTTTCCATTGTTTTATAAAAAAGGTGTTGATAATAAAGGAACTAATGCTCTTTTTAAATGCCTTCCAAATGCTGAATTATTATTACTAGTTTTTCTTATTCCTTTGTATTTTGTGGAGTTATAAATTACTTTAGAGGCTAATCCTTATCCTAGAGACATCATAGCTGCTATTTCAAAACATGCTAAAACTTATCTCGACTTTTGGATTGTAAACAACAAACTATATTACAAGAGTCATCTGGTCATCCTTAATCATGCAACTTTACATTAGAAATTACTTATTGAATGTCATGACACGCTTATGGTTGGACATGGAGGATACTTAAAGACTCCAAAACCTTGGTCAACAATATTTTTCTAGCCATATTCAAGGCATGACATGAAAGAATAGGTTCAAAATTGTAAGATATATTAGTAAAATAAATATTAAACATTAATTCTCACTGGATTATTATAACCATTACCAATCCTAATAATCGGACTACCTAAGGCTAAAGGTTATGACACCATACTAGTAGTAATGGATCACTTTAGTAAGTGTTCTTACTTTATTCCTCCTTCACACTAGGGCTAACCAACGGTCAGTTATGATCAGTTTTGTACCATTTAACCAACCGATCATTTGTAATTATTAATTTTTTTTGTCAGTCAAACTCGACCGAAGAAAGCTATTTACCCAAATAAAACTATGAACAATGGTTTAAAGTGATTTTATTCGGATCAAATCGGATATCTAAAAAATAAGTTCAATTAATAGGAAAGATTTGAATTATGGAAAGAAGAAGAACAGAAGATGCAAGGATGTTTAGAACTCAAATAAAAAACAAGAAAACAAGGGAAAAAATATGCAACCAACAAGTCCAATTTGATACATTCTCTGTTAAAATCTTATTTTCCCAGCTATTTCTTAATAAATAGCAACCAAGCATTCCTTCGCAGCTTATTGGTAAAATCACTCACTTAAAGAATAGGAAATCATTTTCACAATAGAAACATCTAAATCAGAAATAAGGAATAAATAAATGAAAAATCACTTACAATAACATATTTCTGATGCCGATCTAAGCAGTAAACACCTTTAGTTTTCTTCTTGCATTTCTCTTTCTTTATGTTGCATCATAATAGCAATGAATGCCATCTGTTGAGTGACGGATGCTGTAGAAATAGATTACAGTAATAACCAGCCATGTGTGAAGCTAAAGAAGGGGAACTGATGAGAGGCGATGCCACAATGAGATGGAATTGAATAAATGGGTTTTTCTATGCTAGGGTTTCGATTTGGAGAAAATTAGAAGAACAAAAATAGAGATGAAAAGACTTTTTTGTATCAGGACATGCACAAAACCTAATGGAGTGAATGAGACGATGCCGTTTCATTCATTAATCGGTCGGTCTCAATTCTCTTCGAGTTTGAAAATGCCCACCCGTCACCGACTGCAAAGTTGAAATTCCGTGAAGGTTTAATCCATCTCCGCCTGTTGGCTTCTTCTCACCCGTTATTGTCCGCTTATTGTAGGATTTTTTTGGTCGAGTTTTCACGGGTGATGCAAAAATGCCCACCCCTACTTCACACCTCTTTATTGCAAAAACTATGGCTTCTACATTAATGTATTCTTCAATCAATTACGTTAAATTGGGATTCTCTTTTTTTAAGTGCTTTTTGGCAAGTTTTATTTAAATTAAGTCAAACCTAATTATGTATAAGTACAACATATCATTCCCAATTTGATGGATAAATTGAAGTTGTCAATCAATGTTTAGAGACATATTTGAGGTGTTTTATGTATGAGCAAACTCATTTATGGCATAAATTTATATCGTGGGCAAAATACTCATTCAATATAAGTTTTAATTTATCCACAAGTACTACTCCTTTTTATATTGTCTATAGAAGAGACTTGCCCATGATTCATCTTTACATTAAGGGTGAAACACATATTGTTAAGCCCGAAGATCAATTGGTTACACATAATGAGATGCTAAAATTGCTTGAAGAGAATTTACTTAAAGCCCAGTCAAGAATAAAAACTCAATTTGATGCTAAATGAAGAGATTTGCAATCTCACAAAGGGCACTTTGTATTCTTGCATATTCAACCTTACTATCAACATTCTTTTGCTAAATGTAGATATGAAAAGCTCTCACCTCGATTCTTTAGACTTTATAAAGTACTGAGAAAAGTGGGAACAATGGCATATAAGTTGGAACTTCCAGATTCAACTAGAATGCATCCTATTTTTCATGTTTATGCTATGACCTGCCTATGGACAATATATAATTGTAAACTTACCACCTCTTTCAATCAATTTTGATTAGGAACTAATTCTCACACTTGCCCAAATTTTAGGACATCAATGGGTAAAAGAAGGAGACATGCAATCTCTAGAACTATTGGTACAATAGGCGGACAGACCAATGGAAGAATCTAGTTATGAAAATTATGATATTTCAACCAAGTATTTTCTCACTTTCCACCTTGAGGACAAGGTGTCTTCCTAAAAGAGGAGCAATGATAGCACTCCACCAATATGCATATATTCTAAAAGGAAGAAATCACGTGATAAGCACAATAGTCCAATTAATTTTGATCAGTTTTAAGCATCTTAACTATCTAATACTCCTCAAGGGGAGTAGGAAAGGGTTAACAAATACGAGAATCTACACATTATTTAATAAAAGTAGAGAAGGTGTAGAAAATATAGATTTGTTATTCTATTAATGCTATTTATTTAATTATAAATGATATTTGGGACATTAATATAAATATTCCTTTTTAGGCATAGTTTTGGAATTGATTGATTATTGATGTTTGTAGTAAGATGCACATGGACTTCATTGTTGGAATAATATTTGTTGAAAATTCTTGTTTATATTTTTCTAGCAATTCTTTCTCCTTTATATCTTAATTTCTGTTATCTATCTATTGTGCTTAATAGTTTAGGTCTTGTTAATGTATTTTACAATTTTGTATATCAATTGTATTATATATTAATTTTTTTAAAAAATGTAAAACTAATGTGTAGATTTTAAAATTAGAGAAAAGATTCATATAATTTTGATAATTTATAAAGGAAAATGTATAATTTTTTTAATACACATATATATATTATGTAAAAGTTATGATATGTTTTATTTATTTATTTATTTTGGTGATAATGACATCTTCTATTGAATCTATATAAAAGAGGAAAAAATAAAAAAAAATAAATTTATGTAAAATTAATATAAGTTACTAGTAAAATATTTGATATATTCTTCTTTTTAGGGTTAATCATACATTTTCATTTAATAGACAATGGAATTTACAAAATTATAAACCACATAATCTTTAAGGAGGGAGTAAATGCAATAGAATAAAAATAATTCATGAGGAGAGAATAAAAATAGTATTATTTTAATATATAAAATTAATCGGTTGTAAATTTGAGATTTACATTATCTTTAAATTGAATTTGAATTTATAAAATTAATATTACTCTAAAATATAAAATTAATCGGTATAAATTTGAGATGTACATGATCTTTAAATTGAATTTGAATTTATATATGCTTGACATAAATCAGGCGATAAAGTGTATTTTCGCACATTTACCCAACAAAAAAAAAAGGTGTGTTTTCGCCCGTCTATTTTCTTTCAAACTAAGCTATATGCTCCCATCCCGTAGCGCCAATATTTCATTGGAGTGGTGCCTCCGATTCCTACGCTTGTCCTGCTGACTGGTGAGTTGATCCAAACCTCATTTCTTCTCCCAAGTTTTAAGTTTTGGCATTGTTGCTAGATTCTTCCTTCTCTCTCTCTCTCTCTGTTTTGTTTTTTTGGTTAATCCTTGAAATTCTGAGCTGCCTGCTTTTACTTGGCTGCTCAGCAAACAGCAAAGTGTTCGTTTGTTATTGTTCTCTCTCCGTGGTTCCTGAATGACATGTAATCTGTGGTTTATTGCCATGCTATTGTGTTCATTGTCGTTCGATGTAGCTTGTCTTTGAATGGGATTAAGTAGTATCGCTAATATTATAAACTAATGCTATAAAATCCTGAACTTTCTCCGCTTTTTCCCTCAGTTTTCTCTGTTGCCAAACAAACCGAGATATGAGCGCGTAAGCGGCTCTGTTTTTCCTATTTATCATTCTTTTGTTAATTCCAGATTTCAAATAGGCTTTCCCAGCTCACAGATCGTCATCGATTCACGAGTTAACCAGAGAATTTGAAAAAGAAAAGAATTCTCCCTTTTGAAAATAGTGTTAGGAGAAGGTCGAAAGCATTGGGATATGGGTTAAATGTTTAAACAGGCTTCCACTTCTAAATGTTCGAGCTTTGCAAAAATGTGTGCCTTTTAGTTCATATATAGTTCAAGGATGAGAACTATCTGGGCTACAATGGTGCTGCGTTACTGCTGCTACAGTTTTTTTTTTGGCAATACTCTTTCTACTCCCAGATTTTGTAGGTGTATGTACATTACATTAATTGGAGTATGCTTGGCAAGATCTCATTTACCTGATGGAGAATCTATGGTTTTGCTATTGATGTTATGAGATATTTATTAGTTGCCGGAACGGATTGAAACAAGGAATTGAATGAAGAGGGCCCCAAAGCTGATGGAGATAAGGAACCTGAAAGAGAAAGTGGTTTCCAATGCTCGGTTGCTGTCACCAGCAACCCCAAGCATCCGCAAAAGCACGCCCCTTTGGCTACGCTACAACATTTCTGGTACGCATTTATTTCTATTGTATTAATTCATCCCCCCATACCTAACCTTATGCTTACAAAACTTCTCACAAATCTGTTTATGAATTGGCAACTAAGATTCCACTGAGCTCATTACATATTTGAGAACTACCGGCATCAAAATTTACCAGATTCATTCATAGAAAGGAAGGGGGAGTTCGTCTATGAATAATGAACTGATGTGATTGCGAGCTTTTTGCGGGTGTTGAAGTTTAGTAGCTTCAGCAGTCAATCAATTACAAAAAGTTAGACTAGATTAGATGAGGTTAAACCGGGAGGATGGGTGAAACAGAACCATCCATACTGAAATGTCACTGTCATATGTCAGGTCAGGCCTTCATTGGAATCGGATACAACGGCTACCGTACACATTATTTACACCATTACATTTTCACCCACCCGTATTAAAAAATATTTAAGTCAATAAAATAATAATAATAATCAGTACAGGTATTTTATTTTACAATTTGTAAATATTTATAACATAGGTTCCATTCCTCTCCGTCCCCCATTGCATTTGGCAGGGAAAAACGTTGGAAAAGTTGCTGTTGTAAACTATTTGTATGTGTGTGATCTTCGTCTGACAACAGCTTGACGGATCCAACCCTATTGGTGTCTTCTTGTTTTCAAGTTTCCATTTTGGCCAGGACCACATCTTCTATTTCTTAAACCCAAGGTTCTTTTTCGCATTCTCTTCTTTGTCCTCTTGTTTGGCTTTTGCGATGTTTTGTAAGACCCAATTTAGACGTTTAAAATTTGAAACTCTGGTGGTGCAAATAATAGTATTGGTATGGATCAAATTGAATTCAATGCCTTGCTTGCTGCGGCATACAATAGATTTTGTTGGCTGTATCTTCACTGCAGTGGAAACTTTTTGAATTATCTTTGGGAACCGTGCCTGTTGCATCAAAGCCTTTTCTATTCTAAGGAAAAGTGAAGACATGTGCCTTTCGCTGTACAGTGTTAAGTGCACAGTCTTTAGCCCAATATATGTTGACTTTTACATTCCGAACAAGTTGAGATAGCTGCGTGTGCCTGCCAATTGCAAAGCTTTTAGACCCTAGCATGGTAGTAAGCTGCAATTCAAATTCAAGTTTCAGAGAGAGGGAGAGAGATTCTTGTAGCTACGGGTGAGGAAGAAATAAAATAAAAGTATATGTGCGAGATTTCCGAGTATAAGGGCATTTTTTTTCTTCTTTGGTTTTTTAAAAATAATTTATCGTTTTTATAACAAAAGTTTGTTGATAGCTGTTTTTAAAAATTTATTTTGAAAATAGAATTAATTTGTAGATATTTTATTAATTTATATTTTCTGTTTTTGATATTATATTTATAATTAAATATATTTTTCTTTATTTATTTCGTCACTCATTTTGAATTTTTTATTTTTTAAATTCAAAAATAGTTTTTTATAACAGTTTTCGAACCTAAGCGTTACATCTCTATGAGCGTACATGGGTGCGTGCGTTTTTCCGCCTTTTTTTTTTTAAGTTTGTAAAAACTTATTGCTTGGGAATTTTTATTTTTCTTCGATCCTAAGGTAATTTTTTATAACAGTTATCGAACCTAAGCGTTACATCTTTGTGTGTTTTTTCAAGTTTGCAAAAACTTATTGCTTAGGAATTTTTATTTTCCTTCTATCTAAAGGAGGTAATTTTTTAACAGTTTTCGAACCTAAGCCTTACATCTGTGTGTGTTTTTTCAAGTTTGTAAAATCTTATTGCTTGGGAGATATAGTCGAGGGTTTATGTTCATGCCCATTTGATTTTTAATGAAAAATTTTCGTTGCATCCTTTAAAGGATGAATTTGCAATATTTTTTTTTGTATATTTAATGTGTAAAAGACTACAAAATTTAACTTGGAAAATTGCAAATTTTATGTCTTTTGACTTGGTAAAAATCATATTTGAAAAATACATTCTCTGTGGTATTTAAGATATTTATCTTTATAAATTATATTTTTTTAATTGAAAGCTGTAATTTTTATATAAAAAGAATTTTTAAATGTAACTTGAAATAATAAAATTACAACTGTTGTATATTTGTTATTAATTCATATACGTTTATAACTTTAAGTATAAAAAATTATGAAATTTTATATGAAAGTTACAATTTTGCGACTTATATTTTTGTTAGGCTTTTATTAAAAAAAAAAAACTTGTAAAAATTTTCAGTTAGCGAATGTCTGTTAGTTTTAAATAGTAATCTTATTCCTTATAAATAAATAATTTATGTTCTTTTTCTTGTATGATGATGATTAAGAACACCCATTATTTTGAAGTTCCGAACTGTTCTTTTCCTCTTGTGTACTTGAAATTTATATTTATGGGCATTGTCAGTGTTCCCCTTTCATGTGCCACTGTTTGGTAGAATGTCACCATCTTGTTGCACCATCACATACAGTTTTTGGTCGACATATAAACCCTACTTGTTAAACGGTAAACTCGTAGAATTTTGTGTATATAAGGTTCTATAGATAGTTATGCAATTGAGCAAATCAGGTAAACCCTTTCTCTTACCAAAATCAACCTCATTCTCTTCATCCTTAATTTTTTCTTGCGTACTAAATCAAGCAGAAAATTTGTTTATGTATGACAGATTTGGAGGAGAGAATGAGAGTGCTGGGAGCAATAGGCACAATGGAAGACGAAGAAGCAATTGATACTTTCGCAGAAAGAGCAGAGTCTTACTACCAAAAGCGGCCTCAGCTGCTGACACTCCTTCAGGACCTGTACAATGGCTACATCACGTTATCTGACCGTTACATCCAAACACTGTCTAAACAGAAACGCCATAGCAGGCACTCTTCACAAATCTCGATCACAGATGATAATTCTTCCGACCAAGAACAGGAAGGAGAAACTGATTCCGACATGGAAAGCTCACTCTCATACCAACAGCCTCAGCACATGATGATGCTTCTCAGTAATACCATGTTAGATAATGTTGATGCCATTGTTGCTGAGCTTGTCATTAAGAATGTTGAGTATGATATTTTAATGCACGAAGTAAATGCTATGGAGAGGAAGTATTGCGAGTCTTCGAGGAAGATTGAGATTCAGAAGAGCTTGCTTGAGGTTTTGGAGTCTGAAAGACTCGTGCTTTTGAACGAGAATGCGAGTTTGGGTTATAGAGTGAGTGCATTGACTGAAGAGAACAAGGGGTTGGCTTCAGAGTCTGTGTTCGTTAAGAGGAAGGCCGGGGAGTTAGCAAAGTGTGTGGTGAAGATGAGGGAAGATCATAGAGTATATATGCTGCATAAGAAGATTGAAGATCTTCAAGAGCAGATTCATGGGTTGGAGAAGAGGAACAAAGAGTACAGTGAGAAGATGTTGAAAGGAGACAATAATAAGGAAGAAGAGGGTGGCTGCTGCGTGGAAAAGAAGAGCAAGAGTGGTGGTGATGGGATAGCTTTGGAGATTCGGTTTCAGATGGCGAGGCTTAGTAGGAGGTTCAAGTGGAAAGATGATGATAATATTAGTGAGAAGAACGAAGAGAATGGGAAGAGAAGTCCCAGTCTGTGGAAGAGGGTGAAGAAGATGGACTTTCTGATGTGTGGAATGAACCCTACTTGTGCATGATCATCATATGATGATTGCTAGCTGTTTAGTTTCTTCTATTAGATCAAGTTCTATTATATGTATACCTATTCATGCAGCTAAATATATGTAGGTAACTTGTGGCCATGTGTAAAATCCATTTCTGTGTTGTTAACATCTAACATCGAATGCAAGGGACTGCTAGTTAATTCTGTCAAATCGTAGATTAAGTTCTCATCTTGCAAAGCTTGTGAATCAAAATTCCAGCACTTGCATGAGCAATTATTGAACTAGATGCTACTATTGTTAAACCAATATTGAACCATGAACGCCACTTTAAATAAACCATTATTGAGCTATTGATGCTACTTGTACTCTTTTCTTCATTTCTTTTAAAACAGATGATTATTATTACGATCATCATCATCATCATCCATACTTAATATGAAAAAAACGTAAATGTGAGAGGACATGCATGGAGTAACAAGGCTAGTCTTGATATACATGACTACCTAATTTCATAGCATGGTAATATTGTGAGCCTCCTACCATAGATAATTTCTCCATTTGTAAACATTTATTATTCTGTAACCCGCAGTAGTTGAACATCTCAATTAGATCGAGTGCGGAAAGACAAGGTAAAAATGCTTTATCAAGCTTACCGGTACTCCAGTATAGTCTTCCTGTGCATTTGCCTCGTTGCCTCTAATAATGCGAGAGGAGAAACCTACATTGTGGGAGATGACAACGGCTGGACAAACTTCACAAATTCCAGCTGGGCAGATGGAAGAGTTTCATGTCGGGAATGTCCTAGGTATGATTAAAATTTCACATTTCCGAATGCATTAATAAACTAAAAAAAATCCTTGCTCGGATTCACTACTATGTAACAAGAAGGTATTTTTTTTGGTTAAGCATGTTTCTCCTTTTGATGACAGTGTTCAACTACAATACCAGCCTACACAATGTATTACAAGTTAAGTCTGCTGCTTTCGAAGGTTGCATCAATGAACCCAGTAAGCTATTCGCAGGTGGAAATGACTCACTGGTTTTATCAGGCGCTGGCGAATATTGGTTCGCATGTGGTGTAAGTGACAACTATGAAAATGGCCAGAAGCTAGGCATCTTTGTGTTTCCTTGAGCAAAATTACATTGCATGTACCCTTACTCTCAAATTGAACAATGAAGATTGTTACTCTGACGCGTATTGCGATGAATATGATGCCTATACACAAAAAACTACTGTTTATATTACACACACAAACACTCGAATGTTTGATAAAAAAAACAGCTTGACAGGAAGCAATCAAACTACAGTACATTTTTGTATATACCAAAGGATTTCATCTTGATCCTCTCAGATTTTAAAATTTGCCTAGTTTAACAGTTTCAAGATACAAGACCCTTATCAATCCCATAACTTTGCAAAACCTGATGCTCCCAAATGGAAAACAACTATAAAATTCCAGTAGGAGCCACTAAGCACATTTTAACGTCTTAGCAGCCAACATAGATAAAAACTACATGCTTTCTAAAATCAGGAGATTCTTGCACACCAAATGCAGTTGAGTCATTTACCCTACCCAGCATGGAAATTTCCTGTCTTCCAAATGCCACGTCTATTTTGGCTTTATTGGAGGAGCATCCACAAGAAGATTGCACCGGACCCCATTTCAGGGTTTTTCTCTTCGAATTATATTGGTCCAATACATATTTAAACTACAGAAAATTACTGCAGGAAATGTCAGTCATATGAACAAAAATATATCTATTGTAGAAAGATGTGATATGTATACAAGCATTCGTAAATTATCATAAAAATGCAAATATTAACACATCATTCAGAGATTAGTCTTTGCAAAGAGGATTCTTCCGGAATTTTCAATAAGACTTGATTGAAGGGGCATTCACAACAAGAATGCACCAAATCCTATTTCAGGAATTTTCTCTTATAATTATATAATACATATTTAAACTACAAAATATTACTGCAAGAAATGTCAATTAAATGAACACAATTTTATCTACTATAGGAAGATGTGATATGCATGCAAGTGTTTCTAAATTATCATGCAAATGAAAATATTAACCATCTTTCAAAGGAACTACAAATTAGCTTTTGAAAAGGGGATTCTTCTGAAATTTTCAAAAAGAAATTGAGATAGAATTACAAGAAAAGATTTTAAACAAAACAAGAAGCATTATAATTTTGTCTGATAGGAAAATGACACTAACAACTGGAATCTGTCGACCTTTTCTAATAGAAACATAGACCTGCCACCAGAATCTAACCATATCTTCAGAACTGAAAAATATATTTGGGATTTCACCATAAAGCTTGAAGCAAAGAATTCAATTCAGGCAACAAACTGGAACACTATCCAACTCGGTGTTTTTCATACCTGCCAATTGTAGAGAAAGTGGACTTCATCCATAAAGAATATCTTACGGAATATTTACAGCAGCTCCTGAAGCTTTGTAATCCTTGCCTGCTTAGAAATAAATGCAGGTAAGAATTGCAACAAAGATATTGCCCCATTAAAAAGAAAAGAAAGGGAAGAAGTAGCAAAATCCACAGACTCTCAGAAAAGATAAAAAAGAGGGGAAAAAAAAGGGAAGGGAAAATGCAGAATGTCAATGCATTCATATCCACCACATTATGATAGCAAATATGAAACAACTCATGAGTTTCTAGGAACTGGTTGTGATTTGTGAACCTCTCACCTCTTACAAATAAGGCAGAAGTTTATAAGTTCCATTTTGATGCTTTCTCATCCCATATTTTTGACCTTTCCATGCTAAGGTTTAACAAAATCAATGATATGATGAGCTGTTAATATGCAACACACAACCTAAGCCACATACAATCCATTTGGAGAGATACATGATGGCCATGAAACAATCACAAAAAACAGAACAATGATTCTCAGCATACTTCAAATCATGCTATAGATCCTATAAAGGCCACAAGCATATAGTTTATAAAAGCTAGTTCTCGTCATATTATGCCTGAGGTTGATGCTTGACATCAGCTCAAGACCACAAGAGGAAACACAAATAATGTCATAGACTCGTAGGAAAAACTTAGATCATCAGAACAGCAGGAGTTAATGATTGACCAGTACCTTGAATGATTTAGATCGACGAATGGAAGGATCTATATCCAAAGATGCTAAATATGACTTTTCCGCTGAATCAAATTGACTGAGTGCCAAAAAGGCATCACCTTGGCAAATACAAGCCTGCAAAGTGAAAGATTAATGTATGATTGACACACTTCAAAATTACTACCAGTATCTTTACTTTTACCAAGAAAACATAAATCATTGACATCCTAAGCATAATAGTTTCTTCGGTCAAAAACAATGCAAAGACAAGCAAAGCTTGAATATATTCATACGAACAGCAAGCAAGTGAAGTAACCACCACAATCAAATATTTCGTGCATTCCATGCCTCTAATGCACTCAAAGTAAGGATTTATCTTACCTCAGCATAATCAGGAGATAAGGCCAAAGCGTTTCTAGCATCTTCAAGAGCCCCCAAAAAGTTTCCCATAGCCAGCCTTACGGATGACCTTATGTCATCATGACAAAAAAAGGATCTTGTAAATGCAGTTATCTCAGTAGACAATGCGGGAAATCTCACCAGATGTTGCAACACATTTTGCCGGTTACCACGGTGAGCATAAATTAAACTCAGTAATTGTGACAACCACTTATCATAACCATAATCTTAAGAGCACCCAACGCGCACGAGAGAGAGAGATAAAAAGCCATTTGATGAAGCAAAACTATGTATCTATATCGATATCAGCAACTAAACTAAGCCCATTCATAACTGATTCTCACAACCAACCTGCATTTATATATCACATGGATACCACCGAATGGTCTTAACTCTATAGCCTGCATCAACCCGAAACGCAACAAAATCAGTGCAATTTCAAGATGCATTCTCAACTCCAATTCCATTAAATGCCACCAAGCAAAAAAATTGAACGCTCCAAATTATACGAGTACTCAAATAAGATACTGCATGATGGGAAAAAAAAGATAAATTCTATAATTTTCAGGAATTTTACATTCATTAATGCAAAGTACACTTTACCTGTGAGAGCAGAACCTCAGCCTCGGAAAAATTTTGCTTCTCGAACTCAACCTCCGCTCTCTTTCTCAACGCAAGTGCATCCAAACTATTCTTCACATCATACGGATCGCAACAATCCTTCCCCGTGAACAAACTCACCATGACGTCAGCGGCACGAGCGGCCGTCCCGCAATGACCGACGATGACACCATCCGGTAACACTACCAGGTTGGGACCACCACCGCATTTGCCCAGGCACCCACATGATTTTACGAAGACGTTTGGAGGAGCGAGGCCAGTGAGGGTTTCTAGAGTTTGAAACGAACCTTGTTTGCGGCAAGTTCGGTTCGTGCACACTCGAATTTCCTGCACCTCTGCTTTGACGTTGATGCAAGGGTAGCGATCATCGAGACGAAGACGTTTTGGAGCAGGACATGGCAATAATGGAGGAGATTGAGAAGTCAAGAATAAACTATGCAGCCTCTCCATTGAATTTTAAACAAGGTTACAATTTCTTCAGTAACCGGCTGTTGCCAGGTCTTTTTCGCTCGCAGTGGCGCTAAACAGTATCCCCCGTGGTGTTACAGGGATGGAAGGGCATACACCCAGTGGAAAAACAGTGGCCTTCCGACATTCCATGTTAAACGCCAAAAAGACTTTTTCATATATATGAAAAAAAGAATTAATTACTTTTAAAAATGTGTAAGTACATATATTATATATTAGTCATAATATTTTATTACATACATTCTGGTATGACAAGTATCATTCTTATGATAAGTGTTATCCTATAATGATATTTTCTACTTCCTATTATAATAAGTGTTATTCTTATAATTTATAATATGCGATTTTGACATTTTTTTAATAAAAAATTAATTTTTCAATTAAAATATAAATTATAAAATAAAAAAATAATTTTTTTATATTTATTAATCATCAATAATAAATAATAAATATAAAGTTATTGATTGCTAGTTTTATTTATCCTTTTACTATTAAATTAATTTTCAGTAACAATTTAAATTTGAATATCTATATATAACAAAAATTCACAATTTTCTATATATTTTATTTTTATAAATTTTTTTCTAGATTACATTTATATTTTTTTTTATCTATTTTCAATCACTTTAAAGTTATCATCTTATTTGACATGAAAGTTTTCATCTTCATCTTTAATATTTATAAGTTCACAACTATTTAATTATTTCATTATCATAAAAATTATTTTGTTCTCATAAAAGCTCTCTAAATTATTTTTAATTTTTATTTTTTTCTTTCTTCATCTTTAATCGCTTCAAAGTTATTGTATTTTTTAAAATGAGAGTTATTATTTTCATATTTAATATCTATAACTATTCTCTCATATTACTTTCAATGTTTTATAACTATTTAATCCAAAGTTTTTATTAAGTAAATTCATTTTTATAATTTCTTTTACTTATTTTTTATACTATTATTATTGCTGTTTGATTTTTTTTTGTTATGAACGCTTTATTTCATTTAATTTTTACCTTTTAAGAAAAAAATTGTAAGTTAAATAGTTCTCATTAGTTTAATAAATTCTTGATGTGTAAATTATATAATTATACATTTTTATATAATTTATATATTTTATTTCATTAGATAAATTTTTTATTATTATTTCATACTGTTTAATAAGAAAATCACAATTTTGAAGAAAATTATGGAAGAAGAGTAATTGCCATACAAATATATGGACTGTCAATTATGAAATTTATAAATTTGCATTTGATAATATATATGCATATGTCATTTTTTTATTACCTTAGATTTGTATAAAAATATTGAGATTAATAAATGCAACATTTTGTATTTTGAAATTTGAAAATCCTTTTATCTATATTTTCATCTAATTTTATTCAAAAAAATTTTATTTTTTATCTTTGTTTGATTTGATTAGAAGCTTTTTCATCATTATCTTTATCTTATTTTACATCTAATTTAAAATTTATAAACTTTCATTTATAATATATTTTCTCTTTATCTTTATTTGGTAAAATCACCTTTTATTTTTATGAATAAAACAAATGAACAATCTCACTTATACTCATTTGTTGAATGATATTTGTCACTAAATATCTCAATAGTTCATCTTCAATTGGTGGATTCTCATTATGGTAATTAAAATTTTTTTTTATTTTATAATTTAGTTAATTATTTTTTATTATTATATTTCTTAATAATTAGATTATTTCTCTCACTTTTTTTTCTTTTGTGTTCTTAATATATTTTTCTTAAACTTCAATTAAGGAGTAGATCAATTTTTCTTCTAAAGATTCATCATACACTATGCACTTTTTATTTGCTTACTATTTTATATTTTTTATTATATTATGAAAAAGGAACTTATTTATGGGTGATAAAAAAGAACTTCATTATAATATAACTTTTAAAAAAAATGCTAAATATAAGTTAGTCATTGGTATTTTTTAATTAAATGTTATTTCTCATTTTTATGTGAATTAAAAAATATAAAATATTTGATATCTAAATATTGAATTTTAGTTCACTTATATGTCATAATTTGTGTATTTTAATTTATTAGATTTAAAATTTTATTTTATACTATAATATTATAAATAAAAAATATATTGCTATTAATAAAATTTATTCTTATTATAAATTCTGTTATTAAATATTAATATTAATGATAATATGTTTAAATATAAAATTAATTTTTTAGTAAAATAAATTCAAAATTAATTAATGTTGAGAAAAATGAATAAAGAGATGACTTTTTTTTTTTAATTTTTTTTCCAAATTTTCTCTTATTTGATAGCTTCTTTTTCAAATATCTGAGAGTTGGAGAAATGATTTTTTTTTCTAAAGTTGTTGGCTATATATTAATTAATTTTTTATTTAATTATTTCTATAAATAATTCATATAATTATAATATTATATTATTAAAATAAATATTCAGTCATAATATGAAATTATTACTTTCAAATATTTATTTTACATTGTAATGTGATAAGTAAAAACTATATTTCCCTTACAAAAAATTAATTTTATCATAAATTATTTTATTAAATACTAATTTTAATGATGATAATTATATTAAAATTAATATTTAATTAATTTAATATTTGAATTTAAAATTAATTACTTACTTAAATATTGAGTAAAATTAATGGAGAAATAATTTTTTAAAACTATTAGTTATATATTAATTAAAATTTTTTCTAATTCCCTATATAAATAAATAATATATAATTACAATATTATGTTATTAAAATAAATATTCATTGGTGCAATGCACAAGTGATTAATTAGTTATATATTTAATGTCCAAATTATAACCAAAACATTTAGGCCAAAAATAAAAGTGATTAAATGTAATCCATCCTTAATATAAAAGATTTTACAGAAAATGGGAACATCGTTGAAATGGTAATTGTATTTAAATTTTTTTAGTAATAATAAATAAAATTTAATAATTTTTACTGTTGAAATATTTAATGATAATATAAAATTAATTTATATTAATAATAGATTAAATTTAAATTCAAAATAAAATCTAAAGCATTCAGTCATAAATCATAATGATATTACTATTTAACAAATATTATTTAAAATAAATATAACATTTAATTTTTATAAAGAAAGTAACTATTATATTTTTTAAATTTTATAATTAATATTGATTTTGCATTTGATCCCTCTGTTAATTAATAATGATAAAATATATGAAAAATATTGATATGTAAGCTAACTATGATTAATTCTGAAAACGTGACTATTTCTTCTAGTTTGTTCTGGTTCCTTTCCCTTCCAATGCTTCTGAGGGCGTCACTATGTTTCTCCTCGTCATTGCCGTTTCTGCGTCTCATAAAGGGGAACATCTCTAGCCTCAAGAAGCCACGTACTCATCAAGCCACCTGAAACTCAGAATTCTCCAAATATAAGAAGCGACAAAGACGGCCTTGAAGGAAAAATTAGAATTATATAATTAGTTACAATTTATGGAAATTTATATATATTTGATTTTAGATCATACTTTGATGTTGTGTTCCACACAGTTTTAACAAAAATCACTGAGAGAGTTTTTGTTTTTATTTATGGCAATTATACCAAAATTCATAAAGAAAAGAAGATTACTCTATCGTTCTGAAAAAATAGATAAAACTCAAAAGCAAAAATTAATAAAAATTTTAAAAAAATAGTTATCTCTTTTTTTCTTTATTGACACACAGTCAGTTATCAAAAATTAATTTTTTCTATCAATTATAAAAAAATTAACTTTATCTCTTTTTTTATTTAAATTAAAATTATGGTGACGTGAGTCACCCATTATGGGCTGCCACATCCATTATCTCCCATTCGCGCATAATAAGATGAGCCAAGTATAATCTTTCATCTCTCTTTGGGTTTTCATACTTTGTGTATTATCATTATTGCATAAGCATAACATTGTTATCTTGGGTGTCATTGTACTAGAAATCTTTTCATAGGATTAGCACAAAAACAATCCTATCATTTGTATTCATATTATGCTTCGAATGCCCTAAATTTACCATATACACTTTTCATTAGCAAATTTAATCCCTCACGAGTTTTGCTGTAAGCTTAGATTGCTATTCACGTATGCATAGTATCTACGCTTATGATGTTACCAAAAATAACTTCATAATGGATATGTTTCAAATACTAGCATAATTATGTATATATTGGAAAATCTTCCTTCTATCCTCATATCACTTTAATTTGAAATTTGAAACAGTTGCTTTCCTAGCGTTGCACCTTTCAAATCGTACATATTGTGATCATAGGATGTCTATTAAGATAGTTAACACTGCATCATTTCTCCATGATACCGTCAAAGTCAAAAACTATCCATGAAATCACTCAACTCCTTTAGACGTTAACATTTGAAAAGTCCATTCTGGCTACAAGTATTGTGAAAAATGGAGAATCCACAACTTGATTTATATGTATTTTTTGGATTTCATCTCGACACTATCTTTCCTTTTGTAAAAGTGACATGTTTCATTTTGTGTTTCTTCTTTACCAAAACAACATCCCTTATTATATTACTGGTGAATACCAATATCTTATCTATGCTTACTTCTTATAAGCTTCAGAGGTGATTTTTCATGTAAGATAACCAATCTTATCAATCTGTACAATATACTAGATATTGTATAATTATACTCATATTATAATAATTGTAATAGAATAAAACATACTTTATTTATTCAATTGGAAATGTTTGATTATATTCTAGCATATCAAGAGAGTTTACATGCTCAATATACACATCTCTAAGTATTGGCTTAGTAAAAGGATGTGCTATCATTTTTTGCATAGGAATGTATTAAATAGTGACATTTTTTTGCACTATGGCATCTCTTACAAAGTGGTACTTTTTATTGATGTGCTTATTCTTATTATGGTACTTTGCATCCTTTATGTAAGCAATAACTGCCTGACTATTATAGTGTATCAAGATAGGGTTTAGATTTTCACCATAAATCTCCAAATGTTCCATAAACCTAGACTCTTGTATTGTTGTAGAATATGCAATGAACTCCACTTCTATTGTCGACAATGCAATGTATGTCTATTTCTTATTACATCATGATATGGTATCATTGTTTAATAAGAAAGAGTAACCCAAAGTGGATTTTTGCTTATTTAGATCTCATGCCCAGTCTGTATCAAAATATCCCACTAAGCGTGAATCACTTCCTTGATAGTATAACACAAATCAACTGTACCTTTCAAATATCTTAAGATTCTTTTGATAGCTTTCTAATATTTTTATCCAGGGTTTGACTAGTATTTGCTTACAAGTCTAATCGCATGATAAATATTCAATCTAGTACATATCATTGCATATACTATACTATCAACTGCACTAGAACAAGGGACTCTTTTCATTAATTTTTTTTAGATTCATCTTGAGGACACATCTCTTGACTCAATAGTTCACTCTTACTTATAGGGGTTTCCATGGGTTTATAGTCTTTCATATTGAATTTCTTAAGAATTCTTCTTATATAGTTCTTTTGTCAAAAAGAAACAAGTTTCTTGGAACGATCTCTAAAGATCTTAAATCCAAGAATATAATCTACCTCACTCATATATTTCATCTTAAAATTCAAAGATAGTCATTCCTTAATACTTATAATTGAATTAGATTATTCTCGATTAATAGTATATTATCCACATAAAAGAATAATATCATAAGATTATTTTCAAATTGCTTGATGTAAACACAATGATTTTCCTCAAAATTGTATGATGTTACTATTTTGTGAAACATCAAATATCATTATCTAGATGATTGCTTAGATCTATAAATAAATTTTTTGGAGTTTTCAAACTTTCTTCTTTTTTTCCTTTTATATGAAACCTATTAGTTATTCCATGTAGATTTCTTCGTTTAGTTTACCATTTAGAAATGTGGTTTGACATCCATTTAATGTAATTCTAAATCTAAACTTGCCATTACTACTAGGATCAATCTAATTGAGTTGAAACGCATAACATGTGAGAATGTATCCTCATAATCTATCCCTTCCTATTACATATACCCCTTTGCAACTAATTGAGCTTTGTATCTTTCAATTGACCCATCTATTTTTCTTTTGATTTTGAGAATCCACTTATTTTCAATTGCTTTTCGGATAGATAATAGGTCAACTAGCTCCTAGACGTGGTTAATTTTCATTAAGTTTATTTCTTCGTTTATTGCTTTCTTCCAATATTTTTTAGCAAGGTAGGATGGAGCCTTTTGTATTATTTTGAGCTTTTCATCATTTTGAGGAGTAACCATAAAAGCTAATCCCTCAATTGGGAAACATCTTTTAAATACACTCTTTCTTTTTCTCTTCTATTGTAAGGTTCTTTGTATCAAATCATTTCTAAGTACAGGATTCTCATTCAATCTCTTAAAGCTCCCACACAGATTAGCAGGTACTCTTTGAGAGCTCCCACTTGAATACATTGGATAAGTTTCTATATTATCCTTTTAATCTCATATCTCACAAAAGGATATATTACAATTAATCTTTTCCCTGCTAGGAAACTCAATTTCCATAAATGTCGTATCCCTTGATTTAATTTCAATTACTATTCCATCCTCATTTTTACTAATGAAAATATAACCCTTTGAATGTTCTAAGTATTTTATAAAGATACATTTCTTCCTTCTTAGATTTAACTTTTTATATCCATGGGAAGTATCATAGATATATATAGCTGACCCTTATGGTCTAAGAATGCTTAAATCTGGTTTACATTATATCCATAGTTAATAAGGTGTGGATGCGATCGACTTTAAGGGCACACGGTTAAGTATAAAGGTGGCTGTTAATAACGCATTTCCCCAATATGAAAAATGGTAGATTAACTTATGCCATCATTGTCATAACTATGCCTAATCATATTCTATTTCTCCTTTTAGCTACTTCATTTTGTTGTGGAGCGCTAGGGATTGTTAATTATCTAATCATCCCTTTTTTCTCATAAATTTCTTTAAATTGGTTAAATAAATATTCATGCCCACGATTGGTCCTAAGCATTTTAATTTTCCTATCCATTTGATTTTTTAACTTCATTCATGTAATGTCTGAAGCATTTTAATGCTTCTAATTTGTGTGAGATCAAATAAAAATGACTGTATCGTGAGTAATCATCAATGAAAGTGATGAAATATCAAGCTCCATGTTTTGCTCTCACACTTATGGGACCACCTATATTAGAATGAATTAATTGCAATAGACTCTCTACCCTAATCTCTAGTTGCTTTATCAGTTAAACATTGTTCACATAAGGACATTTTCAAATTTGAAATTGGACCTAGCAATCCTTCCTTTGCTAATTTAATCATTTTATTTTAATTTAATCATTTGCCACAATTGCTAACATACATACATACATACATATATATATATATATATATATATATATATATATATATATATATACCAACTGGCCCCGATGTTGCCCCCCCTAAGAATGAAAATGAAAATTAAATGAGGAGTAATAGGAATAGGGATTGCAGACGGACTGCCAATTTATTTATTGCATAAGGAAAACTTACAAAAAATTTGGGAAAGAGTGGTAGAGAAATAGCAAGCAGAGCGAGTTTATATGTGAGACTCATTTTTTGAATGCCTTCTCAACAAATAAGAATCTGCTTAAATAAGCAGAAAAGATTTCCTATTTCTACAGTAGACTTCTACAGTTTCAACCCGTGTTTAAACAAGAAAAGTACTACAGTAAAGTTATCTTTCGGTCACCGAAAGAGGAAAGTGACAAAAGTAAGTAGCTTTGTCCGGGAATCCCGTAAAGTTGTCTCTACTATCAGATGTTGGAATGTCTTCTAGTGCCGACACTTTGATCTTGCCCCAGTAAGTGTATCTAACGGTTTAGGTTAGATCAGGAAAATCTGGTGGGCTGTTACGGTTGAGATCAATCCCGTAGTAGTTATCTTCATTAGATTATGCATAATCTTCTTCATCCTCTGAATTATCTTCAGGAACATCTTCAGATTTTGCAGGAGAGTTGGATGAGGCTTCGGATTTTGCTTCAGCCTTCTGCATCATCAAAGTGCGAATGTATTCAATTTTTAAGAGCCATTCGTCAGGAGATGAGGTGGTTGCTAGAGCAGCCATGAAATTTGACTTTGACTGGAGAAATTGGTTCGTCCCCTTCTTTGGATTTTTGTTGAACTCAGGATGACGTTTGAACCATTTTTTAATTTGATGTTCTTCAGCCATATGAGCAAATTTGAAATTTGCCCACCATTTAACAGACCCATGCCTTTGGAGAATTGGATAATTCCCTTCAGTGTTCTGGGCAAGATGATATTCCCAAAAATAGCACCATGGAAGGCCTATTCTCAGGAAAAATTGTAACAAAATAGAAAAATTTCCATGATTTTCAGAATTGAAATTTTCACGGAAGAATTCCCATCCTATTTTAATATTTTTCGGGAAAATTTCCTCAATTGGTCCGAAGATGTTCCACCATCTAACAAACCAATTAGGGATCTGATACTTGACATTACATTTAAAGAAAATAAGCCAAGTATGCCTATAAATTTGGTTTTGAAAGAATAGAGTATTCATCCAGGCTTCTTGGTAATCCCAATATGAATATCCTATTAGATTTGTAGAAAATGATTTTGCAAATTTTTTCACTTTGAATGGTTCCAGGCCCCATTCATTTGAAGTAATAATTTTTTCAATTCTGAAACTTGAATGAGTTACAAGATTTGAGTTTTTTGAGCTCCTTTTGTGCTCAATAACCACAGACCCAGAGTCTTCTAAAATATGTTAATAGAATTCTCTGGTATGGAGAAAAGATTTTGGGTATAAGATCTATTGGGTCACTGGCCCAATATTTTGATTCTATATATAACAGATTTTGGCAAGCAGGTTTCTTAACATATTTGGTAATTTCTGGTTTTGATTTCTGCTTGGCTGGGACAATGGCTTTAGAAGATTGTCCGGGCTTATAAATTTGCTTTTTCTGGTTGGCTATGGCTTCCAGAATTTTAAATTGGCTTAAGATCAGAGATTGGGCTTTCTGGTCTTTTTCAGCTATATCAACCCAAGATTTTTTCTTTATTTTGATAGGTTTTTGAATTGAAGTTGCAAGGGCTTGCAGGACTTCAATTGGAAAGTTATCAACAGATGTTGGTTTAGATTTGGTGGAGGAGGGGGTAGCGACTTGTTTCGCTTTCTCCTCAGCGGTGGGTTTTCGCTTGTTGGAATCAGAAGGGACTTTTTTGCTTTTCCTCATGATAGTGGCTGGATTTTCCTTGTAAAAATTCTCTGGTTAGAAAGTCAGGGAGAGAATTTGCAGAACCTTTTAAATGCTTAATTTCGAAATCGAAAACACTTAAAAGACCTTGCCATCTGGAAAAAAATTGTTTAGATGCAATATTTTGAACATCCTTTTGTAAAATAGATTTTGCTGAACTACAGTCAACACGAATAAAAAAATTTTTGTTTAGTAATTCAGATTGAAATTTTTGAACACATAAGACTATAGCCAAGATTTCCTTTTTTAGAGTGGAATAGTTTTGTTGTGCAGAATTCCAATATTTTGATGCAAATGCAACTATATGCTCTTTGTCATGCAAAACTTATTTTAAAATTCCTCCATAACTTAGATCAGAAGCATCAGTTTCAACAATTTTTGGTGCTGAAGGATTTGAAATTTGTAGGGAAGGTAGGCTCTTGACTTGGGCCTTGACTTGTCTGACTATTTTTGTATGGATATCAGTCCATAGAGGTGGACTCTTTTTTAATCGATCATGCAAGGGCTTTATAAGATTTGAAAGGTTTGGGAAGAAATCCGAAACATAATTCAAACAACCCAAAAACCGTTGAAGCTGAGTTTTTTCAATTAGTTGATCAAGAAATTTATCAGCAAACTCAATTGATCTTTCAATTGGAATGATAGTTCCCTGATAAATATTATGACCAAGAAATCGAATTTTTACTTGAAAAAGAGAATATTTGGTTTTAGAAACGGCTAGACCATTCCTGTGAGTCACATTTAAGAATATATTGAGATGTTTGAAATGCTGGTCTATATTTTCTGAAAATACCAGAACATCATCGAAATATACTATGATGAAATTGGAAAAAGGATTGTAAATTTCATTCATAATCCTTTGAAATTCTGAGGGCGCATTTTTTAAACCAAAAGGCATTACATTCCATTTGTACTGGCCAAATGGAACGGTAAATGCTGTTTTATAGCGATCCTCAGGTTTTATTTGGATTTTCCAGAAACCAGATTTCATATCAAATTTTGAAAAGATTTTTGCCGAATAAAGACGATTTAAAAGATCCTTTTTATTTGGGATAGGATACCTGATCCATTGAAGTGCAGTGTTCAAAGGTTTGTAATTAATTACAAGCCTTGGTGTACCACGTTCTAACTCAGCATTTTTATTAACATAAAATGCTGCACAAGACCAGGGACTCTTAGATTTTCTAATGATTCCTTTTTTTAAGAGATCATTAATCTCTTTTTGGCAATAATCCAGGAGTTCATGACTCATCTAGATAGGTCTTGCTTTGGTTGGGATTTCTCTTTCAGAGAAATCTCTCTCGTATGGTAATTCAACCATATGCTACTTCCTATTCCAGAAAGCATTGGGAAGGTCGGAACATACATTATTGACTATCCTTTTTTCTAAATATTTGATACGAGATTGGACAGTAGGCATCTGAAGCTGCTGTTCAATTCGTTTATAAGAAATCTCTTCAACAAGAAAATTTATTTAGGTTTCTTTGCAGTCTATCAAGTTAATTTTTTCAGATTTCTTGATAAACTGGAAAGTAATTTTCTCTCCTAAAATTTTGGTTGAAATTCCTATATCTGAAACCTTATAAGGGATCAAGGCTTGGATAAAAGGATTTCCTAAAATTAATTTGCTAGATAAATCTTTGACTAGTAAAAATTCCTGATTTGTTTGAAAAGAAGAATTTACTATTTGAATATTTGAAAGTTTAAAATTTATTTTGAGGAGGGAACCGTTAGCAGCTTTGATTCTGGCCTTAGTTTTTTTAAAAAACTTTGTTGGAACAAGGCCTTCTTGGATGCAATTGATATCTGCTCCGGTATCAAATAAGGCAATTATTTCCAGTTTCCAGTCATCTTTTTTTAAAGTAACTGAAATGTGATATTTGGGAACTGAAATTCTGGAAATAAATCCTAAAAAATCACTTTCTTTAAAATCTTCATCTCCATTAATTTTTTCTTTCCCTTTTATGGATACTGGAGATTTAGGAGGATCTTGAAGAGAAGCTAATATTTCTCCTTGAAGATTTTGAATTGATTTAAGATTTTTAATTTCCTTCTTGAGCAGATTTATCTCAGATTGTAAATCCTGTAGAGTAACAGGCCTACATGTATCTGATTTAAATTTGTTCAAAATATTTTTGAAATCATAAAACACAGGTTGATAATCAGGTTTTGAAGAAGAAGGTTTATCTAAATTTTTTGCTAAATTTTGAATAAGAAATTTCTGTTTGTTTTGATCATTAGGATAATCCTTAATGATGTCTAACCAAATTTCTTGTTCTTCAGTACTAAGCATACTAACGTTAAAATTAGATGTAGCTTCTGAAGATGCTTCATCTTCTTGAGGAAGGTTATTCATCTGTTGAATTTTTTCCTCATGCTCTGAATCGGAAAAGGATTCTTCTTGGGCAAGGAGGCAGACAATTTGGTTCAGGATCGTATCATCTAATCCTAATTGTCTAAGCTTTTTATTTAATTTATAAAAACTAGAAATGTGTCCAGGTTTTCCACACCTAAAACACACTGGTTTAGCATCTGGGTTTTGTCTTATTTGGTTAGGAGGAATGTTTTTACTCCTAGCCTTTTTCCTAAAATATTTACTGTCATGTTTAGATTTTTCTTCAGAAATAGGTTTGGATTTGTCCTTGTGATGTTTCTATTTTTTAGGTTTTAGATTTTTGGTGCAGGGAAGGCCAAATTGTTCACAGAAAGAACCTAGTTCTTTTCTGTTTTGGGCTTTCTCCTTAGCTAATTGTTGTTGGATTTTATCATCTGGCAGATTTTCATGGCTACTTTATGGACATGACTTACTAACTCTCCATAAGTTAATCTGTCATAAGGAATTCTATCTCCATAAAGACTCCTTATTTCTGATCGAACCTTATCTCCTAAGGTTAGAGGAAGTCCAGCTAAAAATTTTTCTTTCCAGAAGGACTGGTTACTATCTTCCCTAGTAAAGACCCTGGCAAAGAACATGTCCTTATACCATCTAAAATCTGAAAGGGATCTACACCTTAGATTGGATAAGAGTTCAGCATATTTATCTCTCCAAACATTAGGATCACCTAAAAAGTGTCTAATTATGGTAAAAATTAAAGTATTTGTGGCATCAGGAATTGGATTTTGATCAGGTCCTAAAATGGCTTCTCCATTTTCATCCACCCTGATAGATCCTAAGATTTGTTCTTTTTCGAGATTTGAGAGATGATCGTCCCACCAACCTTTAAGCTGTCCTGAAAACCCAGCTATTAGGTAATGGCAGATGACAACATCATCACATTGGTAACTAGATTGATAGGCCATACAGACCATTCCCATTTGTTGAAGCATATTTATGATCTCGAATTCAGATTTTCCATCTATGTTCCATTCATAGATGTGACTTCCACTGTAAGAGTTTTGGATAATCTTAGGTTTTTCTTCTAAGACCATATCAGGAGGAGTGGCTCTAGGGCAATATAATTTCTGGGGTTGTCTCCAGTTGTTTTCCCTAGGTTCTCGTTTAATTGGGTAAACGAGATAATCTTCAGAAGATGATTCTGAACAATTATCAAGAACACCTAGATTTTTTATACTAGTCTTAGCCAATTTTGGGGTATCAAAACCATCACTATCAAGGTTTGCTAGTCTTTGGGTGAGTTCTGCAATCATCTGATTAACAGAACTCTTTGATTTGGAGATTTGTCTTTCAGAAGGTATTTGAGGTGGTTTAAACAAAGGATTCTCGATCCTAGATTAGGTTCTAGAAGTTAAGGGTTCACCTGCAGGGTTTACAGAAACACCAGAACCTATTCTTCTAGCAAATATATTCTTATTTTTATCAGAAACTAACTCAGTACCTATCGCTTGGAGATACCTGTTAGTATAGTTATTCTGTTCTATCACAACAACAATATCTTTTGTAGAGACAGCTTCTCCTTCTTTGGACTCCATCGTCTTGAAAGGCGAGGCTATCACTGGTTTCTTTGGGTCGGTGGTTGGAATATGGAAAGCCTTTTTTGGAGGAAGCTCAGAGGAAATTTTTTCACCTTGAGCCATCGTCCATTCCGAAATACCCTTAACAAACCCAATACAATTGAAAGGGAGATTAATTTGGTTTTTTGCAGCATAGCATTCAAACCAGTCAAAGAAACTCATATTGCTTTGCATAAGATTTAAATCAGCATAAAATTCTTCTTGAATTTCTTGCCTT
Source organism: Sindora glabra (assembly GCA_020226215.1). Taxonomy (NCBI): domain Eukaryota; kingdom Viridiplantae; phylum Streptophyta; class Magnoliopsida; order Fabales; family Fabaceae; genus Sindora; species Sindora glabra. The sequence continues at coordinate 82,314,593 of CM035229.1, forward strand.
TTCTGACCTTTGTAATTATTCAAAAACCAGGTTCTTTGATGGAAGAGTCTGTCAGAATAAAACTCCTTTCTCAAAGATTCCTTGTCAATTACAAAATTGGTTTTATGATTCATCATAAAATAGTTAGGTCATTAGGGCAGATTTGTGAGGCAGTAGGAGAGCCAATAGATCCAATAGTTTCACTATCAGGATCTATTGCTTCGCCATCTTTCTCATCTTCAAGAGTTTGGCTGGTTTGACCATATACTAGCCTTGGAATATTTGCACTATTATCAACGTCGCATAAATCAACGTTAATAGTAGAAGTAGTTTGAAAATATTTTCTTGAAGAAAATGATTCTTTAGAAGATTCAGTTTCTGAAAATGGTTTGGAACTGATTCTTCCAGAGCAAGATCTTCTAGGTCCTTCAACCAAATTTCTTTCCATTTTTTGAGAAAGATATCAAGACTCAATAAAATTACTAAGCCTATTTCTATTCTCAAAAGAAATAGAGACCGAACCATCTGGCATGGTTTCAATTTTCGAGATTGGTTTTGCTGCAATCTCCTGGGGTTTAACTGCTTGCTTAAAGCCCCAGTTTTCAGGCCAACTTAATTTGTCCCATATTGTTTCCATTGGAACAGACAAGTTTACCTTAGTTGCATCAGTTTGAAAGAAGATTGTTTCTCCTTTCAGTGAAGGTGGTCTTACGCAAAGTGATGCGTAGGAATTGTGTAATTTATAATGGATCCGGTAAATTATCACTACTGGAATTTGGCCAGGTTCCATGGTATAATTATACAATTTGACTTGAAGCTTCAAAAGAGCTTCTGGAAATTGATCTGTTGCAAGGACTATCTTCATTTCTGGGAAACAGTTAAAGTAGATGGGTCCTTGTAACAAGCTAGTTTCAACCACTCCGAGGAGGGAGTTTTTAAAATCTGTATCCCTTCCATCACGAAGACAGAGAAGGATAGCATTATTTAATCCTCTACGAAGAGTTGATACTGCTGCAATTTGTATACAGCCAATATGTAAATAATTATATTTTTTCCGAAGCTTTTCTGCTTCTTGGCCAGAAAAAAGTACAAAATTTTCATCATCCGGTTTTACTTTGATAGTTTCTTCAACAGTCTTGATCACATAAGCAGTCCTGTTGAAAAAACTTTCTTTTTGGATGAAATAAAGTTCTTCATTTGGGATATTCGGCATTTCCCAATCATCAAGTTTTTTATTTATATTTTCAAATCTGATTTCTTCAGAGAAGATTGGTTTTTTGCTCGAATCTGAGCTAGATTTCATCAAAAAATTTTTTGGTGAAAACCGATTTGAAAAGGTTCTAATAAATTTTTCTGCCATAAAATTTGTAAATCAAAAAGATTTAAACAGTAAATATAAAAAGTGCAGAGGGAGAAGAAGATGAACAGTAAATAAATGCAGAAAGTAGAATGAATAGAAAGTATGCAGATGTATGACCAGGGGCTGATATCTACCACAAGGTTCCATAAAGATGAAGATATCAGCTTGTACTGCTCATGGGAAGATCTGAGTGTTCATACATGGGTTTGAATAGTAATGTTTTAAGAAGGAAAATTATTCTTACGTCTTACTTTTCACATATAAGCTACCGGGTGAAAGAGGCAAAATCCCATTTACGCCATCACACGGCTAACAGGGAACAATCAGCCTCATGCATCACTTACATGCTACTATGCGCAACTTTATTTTCCAAAAACAAATTCAGAACCAGATACAAACACAGAGTTCCAACCATGAGCGGTCTAAGCTAAATTACCATCCCTACTTCCCTCGGGCTCTGATACTGGCCCCTGGCCAAATTCCAGTAGCCATGAAAATCTGCCAGGATGATAAAATCCAACAACAATTAGCTAAGGAGAAAGCCCAAAACAGAAAAGAACTAGGTTCTTTCTGTGAACAATTTGGCCTTCCCTGCACCAAAAATCTAAAACCTAAAAAACAGAAACATCACAAGGACAAATCCAAACCTATTTCTGAAGAAAAATCTAAACATGACAGTAAATATTTTAGGAAAAAGGCTAGGAGTAAAAACATTCCTCCTAACCAAATAAGACAAAACCCAGATGCTAAACCAGTGTGTTTTAGGTGTGGAAAACCTGGACACATTTCTAGTTTTTATAAATTAAATAAAAAGCTTAGACAATTAGGATTAGATGATACGATCCTGAAACAAATTGTCTGCCTCCTTGCCCAAGAAGAATCCTTTTTCGATTCAGAGCATGAGGAAAAAATTCAACAGATGAATAACCTTCCTCAAGAAGATGAAGCATCTTCAGAAGCTACATCTAATTTTAACGTTAGTATGCTTAGTACTGAAGAACAAGAAATCTGGTTAGACATCATTAAGGATTATCCTAATGATCAAAACAAACAGAAATTTCTTATTCAAAATTTCTTATTCAAAGAAACCTAAATAAATTTTCTTGTTGAAGAGATTTCTTATAAACGAATTGAACAGCAGCTTCAGATGCCTACTGTCCAATCTCGTATCAAATATTTAGAAAAAAGGATAGTCAATAATGTATGTTCCGACCTTCCCAATGCTTTCTGGAATAGGAAGCAGCATATGGTTGAATTACCATATGAGAGAGATTTCTCTGAAAGAGAAATCCCAACCAAAGCAAGACCTATCCAGATGAGTCATGAACTCCTGGATTATTGCCAAAAAGAGATTAATGATCTCTTAAAAAAAGGAATCATTAGAAAATCTAAGAGTCCCTGGTCTTGTGCAGCATTTTATGTTAATAAAAATGCTGAGTTAGAACGTGGTACACCAAGGCTTGTAATTAATTACAAACCTTTGAACACTGCACTTCAATGGATCAGGTATCCTATCCCAAATAAAAAGGATCTTTTAAATCGTCTTTATTCGGCAAAAATCTTTTCAAAATTTGATATGAAATCTGGTTTCTGGCAAATCCAAATAAAACCTGAGGATCGCTATAAAACAGCATTTACCGTTCCATTTGGCCAGTACGAATGGAATGTAATGCCTTTTGGTTTAAAAAATGCGCCCTCAGAATTTCAAAGGATTACGAATGAAATTTACAATCCTTTTTCCAATTTCATCATAGTATATTTCGATGATGTTCTGGTATTTTCAGAAAATATAGACCAGCATTTCAAACATCTCAATATATTCTTAAATGTGACTCACAGGAATGGTCTAGCCGTTTCTAAAACCAAATATTCTCTTTTTCAAGTAAAAATTCGATTTCTTGGTCATAATATTTATCAGGGAACTATCATTCCAATTGAAAGATCAATTGAGTTTGCTGATAAATTTCCTGATCAACTAATTGAAAAAACTCAGCTTCAACGATTTTTGGGTTGTTTGAATTATGTTTTGGATTTCTTCCCAAACCTTTCAAATCTTATAAAGCCCTTGCATGATCGATTAAAAAAGAGTCCACCTCCATGGACTGATATCCATACAAAAATAGTCAGACAAGTCAAGGCCCAAGTCAAGAGCCTACCTTCCCTACAAATTTCAAATCCTTCAGCACCAAAAATTGTTGAAACTGATGCTTCTGATCTAAGTTATGGAGGAATTTTAAAATAAGTTTTGCATGACAAAGAGCATATAGTTGCATTTGCATCAAAATATTGAAATTCTGCACAACAAAACTATTCCACTCTAAAAAAGGAAATCTTGGCTATAGTCTTATGTGTTCAAAAATTTCAATCTGAATTACTAAACAAAATTTTTTTTATTCGTGTTGACTGTAGTTCAGCAAAATCTATTTTACAAAAGGATGTTCAAAATATTGCATCTAAACAATTTTTTTCCAGATGGCAAGGTCTTTTAAGTGTTTTCGATTTCGAAATTGAGCATTTAAAAGGTTCTGCAAATTCTCTCCCTGACTTTCTAACTAGAGAATTTTTACAAGGAAAATCCAGCCACTATCATGAGGAAAAACAAAAAAGTCCCTCCTGATTCCAACAAGCGGAAACCCACCGCTAAGGAGAAAGCAAAACAAGTCGCTACCCCCTCCTCCACCAAATCTAAACCAACATCTGTTGATAACTTTCCAATTGAAGTCCTGCAAGCCCTTGCAACTTCAATTCAAAAACCTATCAAAATAAAGAAAAAATCTTGGGTTGATATAGCTGAAAAAGACCAGAAAGCCCAATCTCTGATCTTAAGCCAATTTAAAATTCTGGAAGCCATAGCCAACCAGAAAAAGCAAATTTATAAGCCCGGACAATCTTCTAAAGCCATTGTCCCAGCCAAGCAGAAATCAAAACCAGAAATTACTAAATATGTTAAGAAACCTGCTTGCCAAAATCTATTATATACAGAATCAAAATATTGGGCCAGTGACCCAATAGATCTTATACCCAAAATCTTTTCTCCATACCAGAGAATTCTATTAACATATTTTAGAAGACTCTGGTTCTGTGGTTATTGAGCACAAAAGGAGCTCAAAAAACTCAAATCTTGTAACTCATTCGAGTTTCAGAATTGAAAAAATTATTACTTCAAATGAATGGGGCCTGGAACCATTCAAAGTGAAAAAATTTGCAAAATCATTTTCTACAAATCTAATAGGATATTCATATTGGGATTACCAAGAAGCCTGGATGAATACTCTATTCTTTCAAAACCAAATTTATAGGCATACTTGGCTTATTTTCTTTAAATGTAATGTCAAGTATCAGATCCCTAATTGGTTTGTTAGATGGTGGAACATCTTCGGACCAATTGAGGAAATTTTCCCGAAAAATATTAAAATAGGATGGGAATTCTTCCGTGAAAATTTTAATTCTGAAAATCATGGAAATTTTTCTATTTTGTTACAATTTTTTCCTGAGAATAGGCCTTCCATGGTGCTATTTTTGGGAATATCATCTTGCCCAGAACACTGAAGGGAATTATCCAATTCTCCAAAGGCATGGGTCTGTTAAATGGTGGGCAAATTTCAAATTTGCTCATATGGCTGAAGAACATCAAATTAAAAAATGGTTCAAACGTCATCCTGAGTTCAACAAAAATCCAAAGAAGGGGACGAACCAATTTCTCCAGTCAAAGTCAAATTTCATGGCTGCTCTAGCAACCACCTCATCTCCTGACGAATGGCTCTTAAAAATTGAAGACATTCGCACTTTGATGATGCAGAAGGCTGAAGCAAAATCCGAAGCCTCATCCAACTCTCCTGCAAAATCTGAAGATGTTCCTGAAGATAATTCAGAGGACGAAGAAGATTATGCACAATCTAATGAAGATGACTGCTACGGGATTGATCTCAACCGTAACAGCCCACCAGATTTTCCTGATCTAACCTAAACCGTTAGATACACTTACTGGGGCAAGATCAAAGTGTCGGCACTAGAAGACATTCCAACATCTGATAGTAGAGACAACTTTACGGGATTCCCGGAAAAAGCTACTTACTTTTGTCACTTTCCTCTTTCGGTGACCGAAAGACAACTTTACTGTAGTACTTTTCCTGTTTAACCACAGGTTGAAACTGTAGAAGTCTACTGTAGAAATAGGAAATCTTTTCTGCTTATTTAAGCAGATTCTCATTTGTTGAGAAGGCATTCAAAAAACGAGTCTCACATATAAACTCGCTCTGCCTGTTATTTCTCTACCACTCTTTCCCAAATCTTTTGTAAGTTTTCCTTATGCAATAAATAAATTGGCAGTCCGTCTGCGATCCCTATTCCTATTACTCCTCATTTAATTTTCATTTTCATTCTTAAGGGGGGTAACACCGGGGCCAGTTGGTATTAACAAGATAAAAGACATGCATGCAATTCTCAAACTTTCAGTTTTTTATATCATGCTTTCTCAAAAAAAATTATTCACATATATGTATATGAAACCAAGAACTATCATGTAGTATATATATAAAACATATATATAAAGCATACAAAAAATATAATATATGATTTACACAATTTTAATATTAGGAAACATAAATAACAAAGCAACTTAGTTCTGATACCAATAAAGGAAAAAATAGAATTATATAATTAGTTGCAATTTGTGAAAACTTATATGTACCTAATTTTAGATCGTGCTTCGATGTTGTGTTCCACGTAGTTTCAACAAAAATTATTGGGAAGTTTTTTACTTTTGTCCACAGTAATTACACCAAAATTCATAGAGAGAAAAAGGAAATTACTATTTATCTTTCTGAAAAGATTAATAAAACTAAGAAAAAGCTAACTAATAAAAACCTAAAAAAAACTAGTTATCTATTTTTATCTTTACCAACACAAAGTTAGTTATAAAAAAATTAACTCTTTCTGTTAGTTATAAAAAAATTAAATTTATCTCTTTTTTTGTTTAAATTAAAATTATGGTGACATGAGTAATCTATTATAGGTGCTCACATTTATTAGCCTCAAATGATTAACCGCAATTAGAAAAGGCATCGTCGAAGCTTTTAATATCAAAGCCTATCTCAACATCGACATAGCAAAATTCCTTGCATTTGCTAAAAATAATTCCATGTAGTAAATGTATAAAATATCAAATGCTGTGGAAACACCCATGAAACCAATTCTTCAATAATCAACCGAGACCGATTTCCTTTAAATTCATGCACTTTGGAAATTCCTTCTGCCCTTTTCTGTGAAAACAAGATGTAAAAGATGCAAGCTATTCTAGTTATACAATCAAATGTCAAAAAGAGTAAGCACTTGTTTGTAAAGGCCAAAAGGAAGCTTCTTTTGAAAGCTACATGAATTTCCATCAATGCATTAATTGCAATTTAAACATAAAAACTAAAGTTCAAGTTTTTAATGTTTAGTTAAACCCCATAGTAAACAAACCCAACTCCAAATCCAAAAACCATAGCAGTTACCATTCTCTTAACAGCCCATATTATACTCTAAATACTCTTATTTTTAAATTTCATTCTTAAAGGATATGCTAGACAGATACTTTGAGGTAGTTTTTCCCTATTAATTATGGCAAATATGTTCAAGATTGCTAAAGCTTCTTTATTTTTTCCTCGAATAAGAAACCATTTCATTAATTCCAAGACAAAAGGGAGTAACATGATGGAATATGAAATAGGAAGTATGGATAAGATTTTGTAGATGTTCCTCCAGCATGTTCTAAAAAGGTAAGCTATGAAGGGAAGGGATGGGAAGCTAAGTTTGAAGAAAAAGAAGTTGTAATGGCTTACTTGGTTGCGCCATTGTTGACCTACTAATTCTGTGATGAGAATAAGGCAAGATATGCTAATGCCAGATCTAGCGAAGCCATTTGCAAAAGCTGAGGATTGCATAAACCTATACATTGAGTGAGAAAGCTGCAAAGGAAGCTGTCATAGAGGCTAGGATGCAAGATACTAGCATAATTTTTTTTCTACCCAGCCATTAATTTGTTAGGATGCCATACATGACAGAACTTGCAGCACAATTGGAGCTATAGCTAGTTAACTATGAGAGTAATACAACACCAACATTCATGTTCTCACATATTCTTACTACATTAGAGGATACCTCAAATTCAATTTTTCAAGAAACAAGTTGAGAATGAAAATTAAATAAGGACTAAATTAAAAAGTTTGCATATTTAAAAGACTATAACAAAGTAATCTAAGAATTTTCTTATTTTTTATGCTATCATTAATTGAATTTATTTTATTTTAGATAAAACCAAATTAATCATATAGCTAAATTATATGAGACCTGAAAGTAATAAAGTAATCCAATGGATTATATATTTACCTTATTATATATGTTGTGTTAAGAATGTAATTTAGGCTTGTTTATGTATATTTGATGTAAGGTTTGTAGTTGAGTATGGTGGACTCAATTAAGGTTATATATATCATTGAGGCTAGATCTCTTCTCCACACTGGATGTTTATGATTGTTCCCCCAAGTAGAACGTCACAAATGACAGAAAGTGTAGGAGGAGAAAACTTTGTTTTCTATATAGGCATTTGTGCAAAAGAATCGAAGATCATGAATGAATTTAAAATGTAGCTACTATTATTAATTTTAATATTCTTTTATTTGTGATTTTAATCTTAATATATAATCTATAAAATTATGAATTTTTATATGTTTATGATTGTTCTCCCAAGTAGAACATCACGAATGGCAAAAGGTGTAAGAGGCGAAGACTTTGTTCGCTATATAGATATTTATGCAAAAGAATTGAAGATTATGAATGGATTTAAGAGGTAGGTACAATTATTAATTTTAATATTCTTTTACATATGATTTTAGTCTTGATATATAATCTATAAAATTATGAATTCTTATATGTGGTATTAGAGTAGGTTATGCTAAACTAAAACCCTAATTTAATTATTATGATTTTAATTTAATTTTTGTTAATAATTATTTTTATATGATTTTATTAAAGAAAAATTTTAAATTGTACAATGCTATTTTCACTTTTGGGGTATTTAAAAAATCATTTCATATCATATATATTTGTTTTTATCATTTTCTATAAATTATAAATTGAAATTCATTTCATAAATATGTTTAGTTTAACATTCTGACATTCATTGTACTAGAATTATATATATATGTTCTAGCATCTGGTTTGGCATTTTATACATATAAAAGATTTGACATTCACTTTATATAGAAGAGATTTGATGTTTGCTTTATATGAAAGATCTATTTGATTTAGCATTCTATGCATATATATATATGCATACATATGCTTTGACTTTTTTTTATGCTTTGGCATTCCAAATATTCTAGAATTATGTTTGGCGTCCTTTTCTTTTGGTTTAGATATACTATAACATTTCTCTTTATATATATTGTATATGTTTTGGCATTTTATATATACCATACTTGTTATATATATTTGACATTTTGTATATATCATAATTATTTATATATATGTATACATAATTTTATGTGTGTTATTCATGCTTCGAATTTTTATGTGTATGTTTTTTCTTTCTATTTAATTTAGCATGAATTTATCAATATTTTGGAAAGTTGACAACAATCATAGAAATTAATTTGATGTGTTCTGATCATGAGACACATTTTAGGAAAATTTATATAGAGGTGAAAAATTTTTATAGGCAATTTGGATATATGTTTTTCTTATTTAGAATTGATATGAAATTAAATATTTATCATCATAGTGATCATTTAACAAGTTAATGAAATTTTTTTGTGACATTAGGGATATTCTTATTCTTTAAGTTAGTTTATATAATTACTTACCTATAGAAGGTTATTATGTGAATTAATTTGGATAATTTGAAACTTTTATAATAATAGATAGGTTAATGATCCTTCTGCTCATAGATGTTGAATTTTTCATTTTTGTTATTACTACATTGGCTTGATATTCTAAAGATATCTTAAAGTTTATTACTTTTTCTACCCATAGGAAAATATGTAAAAATATTTAAGATATCTAATGTTTAAAAGAAATGTAAACTATTATTATTGCCTATGATATTGATTAAATTCTTCCTATTATCATTGTTTTTTAGCTCCATGTTTTTTCCTTGAATAATTAATCTTTTCCTATTAAAACTCTGCTTGGAGGAAATTATAAGAGATGGAAGGAGGATGTGGAATTAGCTTTGACTATGAAGAATGTGGATATGGCAATTAGAGTTAAAAAGCTCATTGATTTAATTGCTTAAAGCATTACTTGATAGAAAACTTATTATGAGAAATAGGATAAAGTTAATTACTTAGCCTTAATGGTGATGAAGAGATCAATCTTTGAAGGTTTAGCTCGGGTAATTCCAAGTACTAATAATGCTAAAACCTTCTTTACTTTCATTGGAGAAAGTTACATAGTTTCTGATAAGGTTGAAACTAGTCAATTGATGGAGAAGTTTATTAATACGAGTTATGATAGTACTAGTGGTGCTAGGGAGTATATTCCGATGATGATTACTATTTCTACTAGACTGGTGAGCTTGAATGCCTCGTTAATGATACTTTTCTTATTAATCATGCCTTAAATACCTTATCTTCATAGTTTAATGCCTTAAAAGCTTCTTACAATACCAAAAAAAAAAAGGATATTAACACTTGCTATCTATTTGTACTCAAGAAGAAGAAAGGATGAAACATGAAGTTTCAGAAAGTGTGAACTTAGTTAATCAGCCATGTCCTAAGAAGCTTTTTAATAAAAGAATTTTAAGGCCCCAGGTAAAGATGGTTCTGAAAAAAACCTCAGTCATAATTACCATGGTCTTAAATCTATGATAACTAAAGATGAATATTGTTTTCGTAAGAAGATAAGTCATAGAAGGAAGAATTATTTTGCTTATAATGAGGCACTTGGAAAATAAAAATAAGAAGATAAATAAAACGAATCTAGTAATTCTTTTGCTCTCATTTGCTTTGAATCTAATTTGATAGATATTCCTATTAATTCTCGGTGGATTAAATCTTGGGCATTTGTCTATATTACTAATACCTTGCAGAGATTCAAAACTAAGTGAAAGTCAAGTGGGGATGAAGTCAATCTATGTGTAAGAAATAGAGAATGAGTGCAAGTAGAATTTATAGGCATAGTTGAATTGAAATTAGATTCGATATTTATTTTATCTTTGAAAGATACTCTATATGTATTGTCCATGATGTAAAGTTTGATTTCTTTATCAAAACTTTAGGATTTAAATGTTAATTTGTGTTTTAATAATAGATCTTATTAGTTTTTTTAATAATTCTTTTATTATTAGTAATCTTTCAAGATTTAACGGTTTATATAAATTGAATCTTTATTCTAAACAATTTAATTTTTTTCATATTATGAATGTTAGTGTTAAAAGGTCTTTGTCTAAGGAAAATTCTTTTCTTTTGTGGCATGTATGTCTAGGTCATATATCAAAGGAAAGAATTAATAGTTAATAAAAGATAATGTTATTCCATGTCTTAATAATTCTAATCATGATTGTGTTAATTGTATTAAAGGAAAAATAACTAGAAAAATTAATAAAGACTCTACTTGTAATAAAGATCTCTTGGAGATAATTCACATAGATATGAATGGTCCTTTTAAGAAAATTTTATATGGAAATAAGTATTTTATAACCTTTATAAATATTTTCTCCTATTATGGCTATGTCTACCTTATAGATGATAGTCACATTCTCTTGAAAAGTTTAAAATTTTTAAAATTGAGGTAAAAAAACGTGTTAAAGAGATTAAAATGGTGGAATCTAACCTTGGTGGTAAGTATTATGGTAGAGCTAGTAATATAGGATAGCTCATGGAACCTTTTACCAAATACTTACAGACTATGGGATAGTCTCCCAATTTACTATGCTTGGGACTTCTAAATAAAGTGGAATGGTTAGAAGATGAAATTGCATGTTGATGGATATGATAAGATCCATGATGAGCAGAACCAACTTACCAATTTTTCTTTGGGTTGAAGTCTTAAAAATTGCCATGTATATTCTAAATAGAATTGCTACCAAATCTGTACTCAAAATACATTTTTTATAACCTTATGGCATCAAAGTTAGATCATAAAACCACCAAGTGTTATTTTATTGGATATCCTAGTGGATCTAAATGTTATAAATTCTACTGTCTTACTTATGGGATAAAGATAATTGAGGCATTAATAGTAACATTTTTTGAAAATGATGTTTGTGATTCTAGTGACTTTTAAAATGATGATAATGTTTTAAAGGAGGCACCAGTTATTTTTCCTATGCCTATTATGCAAGAAAGGATTGTGTATTAACATAGTAATAGAATGCCTGATGTACAAGATCATGAGGGTATTGTGAATAATCCACCTAAACTAGAAGAACTTATTATGCCTATTGATGCTCTTATTAGACATTCTGAAAGGGTAAGAAGGCTTACAATCTTAATTATGATATTAGGCAAATAGTTAATCCAGTGAGCTATAATGAAGCAATTTCTTGTGAACAATCCGTTAAGTCGATAGAGGCAATCCATGATGAAATTTAGTGCATATTTTCTAATGAAGTATGGGAGTTATTTGAAATTTTAGATTGTTTTAAACCCATTAGTTACAAATAGGTATTCAAAACTAAAAAAGATTTAAAAGATAACATTAAGTGATTCAGGATAAGATTGGTAGTAAAAAGGTATACACAAAAGGAAGGGATAAACTTTAAAGAAACTTTTTCACTTGTATCTTTTAAAGATTCTTTAAGGATTATTATGGCTTTGGTAACTCATTATGATTTGAAACTCTATCAAATGGATCTGAAAACTACTTTCTTGAATGAAGATTTATGTGAAGAAGTTTACATGCAAGAACTAAAAAGCTTTGTTGCAAGTGGAAATGCACATTTGGTATAAAAGTTGAAGAAGTTAATTTATAGTCTTAAACAAACATCTAAGTAGTGGTATTTGAAATTTGATAAAATTATCTTTTCCATGGGTTTTGCTAAAAATAAGGTTGATCAATATATATACCTCAAGGTGAATAGAAGTTATTTTATTATTCTTGTTTTGTATGTGGATAATATATTACTTACTAGAAGTGATATTAATTTACTTTATCAAACTAAATCTATGTTATCTTAATCTTTTAACATGAAAGACCTTGGTGATGTATCTTTTATTTTGGGTATTAAAATCCATAAACATAGGTCTAGATACTTGTTAGGATTTTCATAAAAGGCTTACATCAATCGTGTTCTTGAAATGTTCAATATGAATAAATGCAAACTTGGATATGTTCCCATCTCTAAAGGTGATAAATTTAGTAAAGACCAATATCCTGAAAATAAAACTTAGAAAAATTTAATAAGGATAAACTATATTCAGTACTATAAGAAGTCTAACGTATGCTTAAGTTTATATTAGGCTTGATTTGTCTTTTGTTGTAGGTATCTCTCTAATCCAAGTGATAAACATTGGATTGCTATTAAAAAGTTAATGAGATATTTATTGAAAATCAAGGACTATATGTTGGTATATAGGAAGGTCAATGACCTTGAAGTAGTCGAGTACACAAATTCATATTTTGCTGGTTGTATAAGCGATATGAAATTAACATTAAGATATGTTTTTCTCTTGATTGGCAAGGTTATCTCTTGAAAAAGTGTGAAACAAACACTTACTACATTTTCCGCCAAGCAAGCAGAATTTGTTGCTTGTTATGGTGCAAGTACACATATAATATAGTTTAGAAATTTTATTTCTAAATAAAAAGTAATTGAATCCATCTCAAGGCCTTTAAAGATTTATTATAACAATTCTGCAGCAATAATATTCTCAAAGAGTAATAAGACATCCATTGATTCTAAATATATTAAAACTAAGTATCTTGCAGTTAGAGATTGGGTTATGAATAGTAATATTCTTGTTGAGCATGTTGACACTTAGATAATAATAGTGGGTCCTTTAACTAAGGTTGTTATACCTATTGTTTTCAAGCAACATATTTCAAACGTGGGTGTTTTAAGTTCTTTTGATGTAATTTGTTAGTAGAAGAGTTTACATTATAAGCTTAATTATGTTGCTTTTGCAATTTATTTTTTTATAAACTTATGTACCTTTTTAATTTTGCGTGCACATTATAGAAACTATATGTTATTGTAATAAGGTTTATCTAGAGATATAATTATTTTTTTCATGAAAACATTTTTTGAAAACTACAGTTATCTCCTTAGGGAGGTGAAATTAAAATTAATGTTGTGTTTATGAAAGTAATTGTAGTTATCTTTCTAGGGAGGTGATTATTTATTTTATAGTAATATACTTATAAAGGATCACAAAGAGAACCTTTACATTATAATATGGAAGGATCACTTGATCATACTATATGTGTAACTACATCATCATGTTCTTATAATCATGTCAATTAGGTAATTGACTCTTATAATTATGAATGTATTATACAATAAATTGGTATATCATTATTTATAATTTAAAGTTGGATGCTTCATTGGACCTGGTCATATTTTGAGGTAAATTATATTGAGTTATAATTTATTTTGTGGTTACTTATATTATTTTTTAATCTGAAATCATTTTTCTTAGCCAATTTTCAAAATTGATAAAATCCAATTAATGTTCCCAAATGGGAGAATGTAAGAATTTTCTTATTTTTTGTACTGCCATTAATTGAACTTATTTTATTTTAAATAAAATGAAATTAAGTATATTCCTTAATTATATGAGATATAAAAGTAATAAAGTGATCCAATAAGTTATATATTTACCTTATTATTATATATATTGTGTTAAAAATGTGATTTGGGACTATCTAGATATATTTGGTACATGACCTATTATTGAGTCCTATTGTTGAGTCCATGATGAACAAACTCAATTAGAGTTATTGAGGTTAAATTCCTTTTTCACATTGGATGTTTATAATTATTTCCCTATTAAAGTATCGCAAATGGCAAAAAGGTGTTAGAGGGGAAGATGTTGTTCAATATTTATGCGAAAGAATTAAAGATCACAAATATATCCAAAAGGTACGCACTATTATTAATTTTAATATTTTTTTATATATAGTTTTAATCTTAATATATATGATCTATAAAATTATGAATTTTTACAAGTAACTCTATAATTTTATGAATTGAAATAATTCATTTAGTCTTGATTTTATCTCATTTCACGAAATAATTCTATGAATTGAAATCCTTCAAAAATAAATCAAATGAAATAGGACTTGGCAACTTAAGCAACTTGATTTACTATTACTAATTGCAGTGGTAAAAGGTAACTCCATATTAAGGACCGTAACAAAGCAGTCAAGCAAAAGCAAATTAAGGAATTGCAGGAAAACGAGCCCAACACGGAGCCAAGGAAGAAGAGAGAGGCAGGTATAGCAGCTAAAAACTTGCGGTGACAGATGAGGTCTCACTCAGCTACAGTGGAACTCGTGTGGCCATTAACCCATTCCCAAGTCCATCAACTCACAAACGGAGGCAGTAATAGTATTTTTGCACAATCCGCCAGTTTTGCACCTCCAAGCTGGTGGTTCAATATCACCGAAGATTGTGACCAATGTACTCTGAGAGTTAAAAATCCATGTCAATGACACCAAGAACACATGCAGCATTTGGGACAACCCCAAGGATCCTACGTACTCTTCCCCCACTTCATCTACTGTCAGCTCAGGCTTGCTGTTGCTTCTCGATCTTCTTCACTTCCCTCAACCAGTTTTTGCGTTTCATATTCCACCATCACTCTCCAGTCTTCACACAAGTATAATCCAATTACCTTGCTCTATTTTTACAGTACTGTCAACACCCATTTATAGCTTATCTTGTCATGGATGATGTAGTAAAACAAAAGAAAATTTTTAATAGGTTACATAGTGTTTTTACAAAGTTTTCCCAAGTGTACACATTGTATCAAACTAGTCTCGCATATATTTTTTCTAAATATATAGAATCGATTTGATTCAAATTATGTTATATGTATGTGGCAGCAGAAATGGCATTGGGTGGGGTCAATTACAATCTGAATACTTGGTGCTCTCAAGACTTGCTGGGAAATCATCATGCAAATTGTCAAATTTAAATGGTTGATTTTCAGGGTAAGCAAGAAACTCGTGACATTGTGCGTTAGTCATGCGGAAATTGGTACCAAATCTTTATTTTTATTGCCCAGTCTTATCAAAATAATTCTTCTAATGCGTTCTATAGAAATTGGAATTAAAAATAGAAATGCTAATGCATTTGTAGCATACACAATAAACTCCGGGTATTCAAACTCTATCATATCAATTTGAGGGGCAAAAAAAAAAAAAAGTAACCATAATTGAAGCAATATCATATTTCTCGTTCAATGAAATATATATTTCTTATTGTACTACATGGAACTATAGTAATATCTTTTGTTATGCTTATTAAAAGTTAGTTTAAAAGGAATGTTTTGATTTGGTGCTCCTGATTTAATAACTGTCCTTTTAAGTCTATAATGTTTCAATTTATACTCTAATCAATTATTTGAAAATACTTAGAAAGATATCCAATATAATGAGATTATGACGAGATATTTATTTATAAGTAAGGGCAACTTTTCTCTTTTTTATTTTGATATATTGACAGTGAGAAAATTTAAACTTAAGATTTTCATTATATTATTTAAATTCCTCAACACCAACTTATTATTTGGTGGCTTCAAACACTTCTATATTAGTTCATGGTTTCTCCTGGTTATTAGATAAACGTTAAAAAAAATGGTGTATATTGTTATCAACACACAAACGTATGATTCTTGTGGAATTTTAATCGCACTGTAAGACGCTTGCATACAAATACAACGCATGGAGATTGAAATTGTCATTATTAGTTGTATCCCCTTCCTTGCTTGTAAAGTGCTTAATGAAGTGTTAACCAAATATAAGCAAAGTTCTAAAAGTCAACTAATTAAATTATTAAATTGTATGTTGGTAAAGTATATTTTTCACTCATGAACCAAGCTTTCAAGGACAAATTAATGTACCATACATGATATGAATAAAATCAATTTTTTCAAATAAACATGAAAATTATTTTGTTATAACTATCTTATATTTATAAGATTATGAAACATGGAAAAGATATATATTAGAGGAGAAGCAGAAGAATTAAATGAGACCACATTGTATCCAAGAGAATATTCCACATTTAAGCATTAAAATTCTCTATAGCAACTTCAACGTTTGAGTTTCCACAATTTGAATAGTTTGTTCTCTATCTACTGTGACAGTCAATTAACTTTTCACTTCACCTTTCTTTTTCATAATGAAACAACTGGTTTGGCAAAAGAAAACTTTGATATGTATAATCCACGGCTTCGACAAATTCTTCGACCTTCAAAACCAATCCATGCTTATACGTCAGTTCACTCTCAATTTTGTCAATTTGGGGGCAAAATAACAATATTATCAATTATAAATTATACTTACACAATAATAATAAAGAATAAAATCAATCTTTTCAAAAAAAATTGAAAAAAGAAGATATAAATTATACAAGAATGTTATATAAAATGAAAATAAAATCTGAAAAATATAAACGATCAAGAACTGTCAATTAAATATAAAATAATGATTCAAATTTATAAAATTTAATTCAATAAATATAAAATATTTAACATTTAATTTCGACTATCCGTATTTTTGTAAATTATATTTACACAAGCTACCATATTTGTGCTTCTTACATAGGGAAAAGAATTATGGAATATATCTTGCTTTACAAATTTAGCTTTAATTTCTTAAGTCTCCATAGTTTAACTTTTTACTATTTTTTACCCTAATTTATACACGATGCATCATTATATGTACGTACCTGTTTGTTCAAGCATCTGATTATCACTATCTCCCTTTATTCTTGCCTTCTCTGGCGCGTTGGAAGGACGTTCTTCGTGGAGTTAACAAAGTAAGAAAAACAGAACCATGTCAATTAGGTATTTGACATGATAAGAAGTGTAAATAACCCTTCTTGCCTCACAATTTCTCTAATAATTAATTGCATATATAATATAATTTAAATTAAATACGAATTGGTTATTTTAAAATAGGCCTACCCAAGTTGACTCTCTACTCTTTTTAAACGCATCATCAGATGGATCCGGTTAATATCACAAGCCAAAATCACAACCTCAATCATACCTCAATATTAGCTACAATTCTTTTTAATAAAAAACTGATTATCTCTTATTCCTTTTTAATATTTTTGGGACAGTAATCCGGTACTCATTCTTATCATATACCGTAAAATTGTGGTAATAATTATAGTATACCAATTGCATCAATACATAACTAATTTAAGTTATTAAATTTCATTCATTTATAAAATATTATATATGAAATTTAATAATTTAAATCAGTGATGCATTAATATAATTAATACATCGAAATCTTTCCATAAAACCATCGCCTAAAATTACCTGCAAAGTTGCGGGACACTCCATGAAGGATGTGCACGCTCTTTCTCATTAGCTGGCAACCCCATATACTTTCTCCAGTCCTCAAGCAAAATTTTTAGATCATTGACTTTGTTGTCCAGACCAACACAGCAATTGGCATGCATGGTGCAAACTTTGCTAAAATCTCTGCTGACTTGACAAAACCCACCAAAATATTCTGTGCCGAGGAACCTGATCCTGAGTTTTATGTCTGATATAAAATGGTGATGTTTGATCCTGTTAAGCACATCTTGGTCATGCAAGTGTGGGTAAACTTGCCTGGAGCTGAACCAGAACTTATAAAACTGAATGGTTCTGTTATTAGATCTTACAAAGTTGAATCCTCCATTTGGCATGTTGTTCAAGTCATACGAGTTTCCATTGAAATTATCGCAAGCAATCTGGAAATCTGCATCCTCGTAAAATTGCAGAAATGGGTTTCGAAACCACATTATATCGGCATCCGTGAAGACGAAGCTGTGACCCATCTCGAGAAGAGAACCCAGAAACTCGATCCTCCTCCACATCATGTGCAGGTAGTGTGGGGTCATGAAGAATGCTTCATCGGTGAAGTTGTCGCCGTTGGTTTCGAGATAATAACAATGGGGGTGCAAAGCTGAGCAACGAGAATATGCCTTCTGGTCCAAAGCCACAACTACCAGGTGATCTAGAAGCTTCTCCGTCTGGTCGCCGGCGTGAAAACTGTCAAGGAAGACGTCAAATATAGAACCTGGTTCTGCCCAAGCATCGTTTAAGGTTGTGATGATCACTGTTTTGTCCTCCATGGAAGCATTCTTGAGAACGCTTTCTAGCTTTGGATCATAGTTTCCCTGATACATATGTCGTTTAAAAACAAACAGTTGGCGTTCAACAAAAAGATATTTTGTTACATATCATGTATATAGAAGAAATTTTGACTAACTATCATGGTCTTCCGCTTTACAACCTTTGGAAAAAGCAAAGTTTTGAAATGAAAATAATTTTAATTTTGTGATCCATAAATGCTATAATAAAATATACAAAAAATAGCAAGAATATCAAACAAAAAGAAAAAGAAAAAAATTTGCATCTTAACAAATACTTGTTCAACCTACTAAGATTATGATGAACAAATAGGTCCCTCCAATTGTTCCGTTTACGTATATACACTTACCCACGTGTAAAATTCTGGTCCCACTTCTAGAATGAGCTGTCCTACTCCTCCCTATGTTATAAGACTAACTAACATTTGATGAAGAGGAAAAAAAAAAAAATAGCTTTAACAATTATGTATCACATCTCCTACCTCTTTTTTATGCAGTAGGTTAAATCACACGAATTTGATTCACAAAATCATTTTTTTTTTTAAGATATTAATATTTTTTATGATGCCATATTATATGTAACATAGTTAAAAACTTGAAAAATATTATCAAATTATGAAAAATTAAGTGATCTAACACAAAAAAAAATTATCTAATTGTGTTAATAAATAATAATCAATAATAATAAATATTGATAAAACGTGACCAACAATGATAATAAATAATAATAAATATTTATGTGGTGAAGTTGCAGCGAATTTATTATGTAAATTCATAGTTTAAGGGTGGGGCTATCATCGAAGAGTTTTATTATGTAAATTGATGGTTTTAGAGCCACCATGGAAAGAGGACATCTCCAAAAGAGTAAATACCCTAGTAGGGTGTGTTTCATCGCTTTATTATGTTGACTTTTCACACAAATTACATATTTGGTTAATAAATCAAGATCACTACCATCTAGAAGCATTGTAATTCACGTATAGGGGCTTGAAAACACTGGACCTGCTTGTCTTTTACCTGAAAATTGTAATTGTAATTGCTATACATGACAGACGTAAAGAACTAATACACGTTTACCATGGTTTCTGGGCACCTTATTAAGAAATAAATTTAATATTCCCCGTACATTATAATAACTTCAACAACCACACAAGTTGCATAGAGCAAATAATGAATCGGACAAAGTTAGCATATTCCTGCAGTTGGAAAACTTTAAAGGTTAAACATTTTCTAAGGCATTTGATCCATCATCGTTAGCTAGCTTAATTGTATATCATTAACGTTAGAGAATATTTAAAATGTTATATTATAATAACCAAAAACGGACATGATATGGGACAAATGAGTGAAGGCACGGAAATACAACCTGAGGGCAAAATTAAAATAATTAAGGATTTTGTTTTCTCTTGAAGTCTTACAACTTGCAAATCTTAATAATGTAAATTATGAACAAATTTTAAAAATTATAATTTTTTAAGAACTTTGTACAAATGTTATATATATATGTATGTAAAGTATGTAGCTCGAGCATACCTAATTAAGTGTGACCTTGAACTAATCATTTAACTAAGGCTACGACTGTTTTTAAAAAAATATTTTTTTTTAAAGAAAAATCTCATTTCTTTATGTAATCATGTATTTTTGTTATTAAGAAATAGGAAAAATTGAATTTTATTAACCTATAGTTTTGCCCTTTTTCACTCAAGTCATTTGTCATGCCATCGATACTTTCAATTTTTAATACTTTACCTACTTATACTATTTTTCATCCAAAATTTATTGAAAAATTCACATGTATTGCATGTGATATTCACTTTTTCCAAATTTTAGTTTGATTTAACTTTTACTCAGAATTAATTTACCATAAAAAAATCTTATTCAACACTCATTTAACAATTATTAATTAAATTATAAAAAATAAATCTTCAATAAAATTAAAATTTTTTTGAGATAATTTGGTTCTAATTAAGCGTTAAATTCAATCAAAATTTAGGAAAACAAATATCACATAGAATATATGTGAATTTTCTATTAAATTTAAAATGAAAAATAGTTTATATATACAAAATATTAATAATTGAAAATATAAGTGATGAATTATAACACTTAAAATTAATGATAAGTTCCGTAAAAAAGACTGAAATCATTTATTAGTAAACTATAATTTAAAAAAAAAAATATGATACGTAGATGGAGGAAAATAGTTTTCTTTTAAAAGAAAAAGAAATTGCATCCCATCAAACTTCTTTAATTTAATACTAAACATTTAAACTTATTTTTACTATTTTAATATTTTATAATTATATTCTTATAAAAATATTTTATCAAAATAAAATAAATGGAGAAATTCAAAAATAGAGATAACTACGGCAATAAAATGAGTCAAAATCAAATTTTAATTTGGAACACAAATCGACGATTTCCTCCCAGCTGATAAGATTTATCTCAATGAAAGTAGGGGGTGCCGTTTGAGTATATTTTTTAATTTTTTTCTTAAAAATTATCTTCAAATTAAATAAAAAAAAATGAAAGGTATTCGATATTGCAAAGATATATGTACTTTAATTACAAAATTAATATTAAAATAAACTAAAAAATAATTAAAAATTATTTTTATTTTTCTATTTTAAGTTACATATACAATCTTTAAATTCAAAATTTGAAAATGGATTTTCAAATAAAGTTTTCTATTTATAAAAATAAAAATTTAAAATATTTTTTAGAGAAATAATAAACAACCAGAAGTTAAAAAGCTTAGAGTCCATTGTCGGTCCATCATAACCGGCCAAAGCAGAAAATTTTAACTGATTTTTGAATTTTTTATTTAAAAAATATAGTAACGAATTATGTATACATTATCTCTTTTTAGAATTATCTTTTTATATTTCAAAATTTAGATATATTTTAAAAACCAAAGTCATTTCCATGTCTTTGCAAACTGTGTATCGATAATTAAATAGAAAATTCCAGAAAAAAATGGAAATTCTCATGTACATGAAATCTTTGAATTAAGTCCATCATTTAAAATATTTTTATTAAATATTGAATTGCTTAGAAATTTTGATCAGTGTAGCAATTGAAACAATTATTGATACATCTAACCATGTAAATAAGTGAGCCCCTATATTTTTATAGATTTCATGTTAATTAAAAATTGGATAAATTATTTATGATAAACAAGAATCAGCACGAGACTCATAAAAATTCAGGAGTACACTTATTTATATAATCAAATATAACAAATACAAATATAGTTGTTAAAATCAAAATTCATAAATGAATTTATATTAAAAAATTATTTTAAATAACTTAACCTATTACATTGATAATTCCTCCGGAGGAATGGCAAGTTTATGGCTTCGTTAGTTTTAGTGGAAAGTAATTTTTGTAAGAAAATATTATTTATATACATGTGTGTGTATAGCATATGGAAGAATTATATATCATCTATATTAGTGGTTAAAAAATATAATATTTGAAATTATAATAATAAAAAAATAAATTATTTAAAAATTAAAGAAATTATTTTTTTAAATATTATAAATAAATAGAATTTTTTTATTTTAATAATTTTTAATTATATTTTATAAAAAAAATTATAATATACCATTGATGCAAAGTGCAATAGTATATTAGATCTAACTATTAATTTATTATAATAAAGTGTGTCAGATTTAATTTTTTAAAAAATAAAATTAATATGTAATAAAATTTAAAATATATTATAATTTTTCCCGATAAAAAAATATTTTTCATCACAAAAAACCGGGGATAAGATAAAGTTAACGTTGGATGCAGAGAGAGAAAGAGGCCAAAAATTTAGGAAAGCTGAGTTAGCTGTGATGGATAACGCCAATGGACTTAGCACTAACTATTTGTGAAACGCAGAACGGATCCTGAAAACTGAAGCCATGTACGCATTTACTGCCATGTAACGTCCGCCCTTAATTCCCTGCAAAGTCGATCCACTCCCACCATAATCAGTTATGCTGAGTTCCCTCGAATCTTCAATTTTATCCCACCATAATCAGTAATACAAATTTTGATCCCAAATCCAAATTTGAAAATATATATTTTTCATCACCAGTACCTTTTTAAATTACCCAATCTGAAGAAATTGTCGAGTTCTTCGTAAAACTACTATTCTAGAAAAACATAATGCAACATCAATCCCTTCATTCACCAACTCAGACATAATGATATGTTTTATGTTTAAGAGTGTTTAAGAAAAAAAGGAAATAAATAATTATATTTTCATGTTTACGAGGAGAACCAAATATCTTAATCCCCCTCTGTATCCAACAAAAGAAAAATAAATGGACGTGTAAAGCAAAACCCGTGATAATCTGTAAATTCCAATTTCCAAAAGTAGAGCAGAATTAATGGGCATGAAAAATCAATACCTTGAGTGAAAAAGAGTTGAAGTAATTAGCGATGGGTGGGAATCCAAAGGGAGAAGCAGAGTTATAGAGATAAATCCACAGAACAGCAAAACCCACACACACGAGACCAATCCGCATAACTGGCCTCCCAAAAATATGGTTACACTTGCCGGCGCCGGAGCTTCCTGAATTCCATGGCTTCGTGCTGTCGGGGACGGAGAATGCAAGGCTCTCCACGGTGCCGCCTGCGGCGGAGGCTGAATCCTTCATTGTTGAAGATAAGAATTAAGTCAATTTTTCCATTGTGTTTTGCAAGCTCATTTAATTAAGCTTCACTTCTTTGTTTCCTTCGCCAAGAATTACGTTTCAAATATACACTCAATATATTTGTACAAAATCACACGCTTGTCAATAAAATACAGCATGTCAACATCTATAGCACCATTGTCGTATAATATTTTTCTAAAAATATAAAATGTTCAAGTTTTATAATGTTTGGAATTAAATTTAATTAGTTTAAATGCCATTTATTTTTACTTATTAAAAGAAAATAAATAGACAAATTCTTTAGCAGAAAGAGAAAACAAATTAACATGGTTTATGACACTCGTCTTTATACTTGACAAGTTTAAAGTATAGGTTTTGCTTTGATATATATTATTGCGAAAAAAAATTATGTATGGTCCATGATTTTATTATTGCAGATTTTTTGGAAAAAAACGTCATAATACACTCGTTTTACGGTTTTTTATTTCTTCCTTTTGCAGAATTTAAAAAAAATGTGTATTTTGATTTGATGAAGTCACAAAATTCCTTATACTTGCTATAAACCTAGAAAATTTACACGAAAGATAAATTTTTTTTTAAAACTACAATTCTAACATATACATATTAAAATATTATCTGAAAAATTAAATATGTACTATGTAATTAATAAATATATGATCATATAATATAATAAATTATAGTCAAAATGGAAAGGTGAAAAAATTAAATTTGTATTTATAATAAGTATTTGGAGGTCTCGGTCAGTCTGCCAATTTACATGATGCTATTTAATAGGTGGTATATAAGCTTTCTTGGTAAATAATACGATAAACCGAAAGGACAGTGAACTTTCACCGTCGAGCATCCGTTCCACGAGAGAATTTTGAGCAGCAGTGGACTAATAATTTATATGCACACTGATAATAAAAATAAAACGAAAATAAATTTTTTAATAATTCTTCCTTGCATTTATATCAGTTTTTGTTGACAATAAGCATACAATTCGTGTGCCAGCGGCTGAGGAAAATCTTCTCCCCGTTACATATTCACGCATCTTGTGAAAGTGCCATATGTCACATCATATATATGGTCAAAAGGGAGTAGCTGCCAGGCAATGTCTGGGGACTCGTATAAAGCACTCGGCAGTAGTGTACTGCCCGCAATTACGGGGCAACTTGGGAAATAAAATAAAAACTCCGTTTTAAATACGAGTTTACGCAGGTAAATCTGTATGAATGAGTGCTTGACTATAGGTAAAAATTAAATTATTTTTGTTATTTTTTCTCTCTACACCTAAGCTCAATTCATAAAAAAAAAAACTCAATTATTTCTTAATAAATATAATCCAATTTTTATATTCAATTCAAATTTTCTTATCCAACTAATCTAATAAAAATTAAAATATTATAATATAATTTATAAATTATAAAATAAAATAATTAATAAAAAATAAAATTTTATAAACCATAGCTTGCTCACACCCAATATGGGGCAGTGGAGGCATTTTTTTCCTACTCATTTTTGCATGCAAGACAAGTCTAATACACAAAAGCCTAATCGAGTTAGGTTCGTATAAACTTGTCTTACTCATTTTACATATTTAGATAATAGGTTAGAATCAGGATTGATATTATATTTTAAAATTTTTAAATAATTTATATAGCAATTTGAGATTTTTTATAAATTTAAATTTAATTTATTAATAATATAAAATATTTTATATTATTAATAAAATAAAAGAAAATATATTATTAAAAATATAAAAATAATTAAAATTTTTTATTATAATAAAAATTTTAATAATTTTTTATTGACATAACAATACATAAGTGAAAGATAGCATAAAAATTATTTACATCGATAGTGAATTAAATTTAAATTCTTTTTTATTATAGGTAAGATTTTATATAAATTTATCCACTTTATAAAATAAACTAGGTAATCAATCGTCTATTCATGAACAAATATTTATTTCAATGGCTCTAAAGAGGATTAGATAAAAAAATTTGATTAATATATGACTAATATATGGTTATACATAAGTGAAAGATAGTATAAAAATAATTTACACTGATAATAAATTAGATTTAAATTTTTTTATTACAAATAAAATTTTATATAAAGTTATCCACTTTATGAAGAAAAAAACTAGGTAATCAACTATGCATTGTATAAACAAATATTTATTTCAATAACTTTAAAGAGGATTAGATAAAAAAAATTGATTAATATATGACTAATAGATCCAAGGAAAAAGGCATCCCTCTAACTCTCAAATATTTGAAAGAAAAAGTATCTAGAAAAATAAAAATTCAAAAAAATTTAAGGGAAACTCATTTTATTCAAGGTAATTGATTTTGAATTTATTTTACAAAAAAATAATTTTAAATTCAAAGATCATATTAATTAGATATCATTTTATAAGATAATTATTATTAATATTAATATTTAATAACATAATTTATAGTAAGAACATATTTTTCTTGTGATGGTAATATATTTTTTATTTAACATGTTACAATATAAAATAAAATTTTAAAAATAATAATTTTATTATAGATAACTCATTAAAATTCATAAATTATAACATACATACTGACTAAAATTCAAAGTTTTAATATTAAATATTTTATATTTTTTAATTCATATGAAACAAAGGAATAGTTTTTCATTGAAAAACACAAATGATGAACTCATATTTAATATTTTTTTAAAGATGCATTACAATTAATTTCCTTTCCCCAAATATAATCATAAATATAAAATAATAAACAAATGGAAAGTATATAGTATGTAACAAATTTTTAGAAAAAGAATTAATCTATCTCTTAGTCAAAGTTTAAGAAAAATATATTAATAACACAAAAAAAGATGAAAGAAATGATATAATTATTTAGGAACATAATGCCAAAGAAAAGAAATAATTAATCAGATTGTAAAATGAAAAAAAGAAGTTTGCAATTACTATAGTAAAAATCTGTCAAATGAAGATGAACTATTAAGGTATTTAGTGATAAATATCATTATATACTAGATTCAAACTTTCTCTAATATGTGCAAGTAGGATTGTTGATTTATTTATGGAAGAAAGTGTATTATAGATAAAAATTTGTAAATTTTAAATTGAATGTAAAATGAGATGAAAATAAGGATAAAAAATTCTAATAAAATTAAATGAAGATAAAAAAATAAAAAATTTTCAAATAAAATTAGATAAAGATAAAGATAAATTGACTTTCAATTTTCAAAATAGAAAATTATAAATTTATTAATTTCAATAATTTCATACAAATTTAAAATAATAAAAAATGGCTTTTATATATATATATATATATATATTAACTGCAAATTTATAAATTTCATAACTAATGGTCCATATGTTTATATAATAGTGCTAATCTTTCTATAATTTCCTCCAAAATCATATTTTTTCTATTAAATAATATGAAATAGTAAAAAAAATTTACCTAATGAAATAAACTATATAAAAATATATATTTTTGTAGTTTTACACATAAAAAATCTATCAAACTAATGAAAACTGATTAAGTTATAACTTTTTTATAAAAACTAGAAATTCAATGAAATAAAACATCTATAACAAAAAAAAAGTAATCAAACTACAATAACAATAATATGAAATGAAGCAAAAAAATGATAGAAAAGAATTTATATGATAGGAACTTTAAATCAAGCAACTGTAAAAAGTTAAAAGTAATAAAAGAGAATATTTATAGATATTGAAGATGAAAAAGATCATATCTTTAAAGTGGTTAAAAGTAAAGAGAGAAAATAAATAAAATTTAAATATAATTCAGAGAGCTTTTTATGAGAATAAAATAATTAGGTATTTATAAACTTACAAATATTAAAGATAAAGATAAAGATAAAGATGAAAACTTTCATTTCAAATTAAATAATAACTTTGAAATAATTGAAAGTGAGAGAGAGAAACAAGTAAAATATAAATATAATTTGAGAATATTTTTATGAGAATGAAATAAATAGATAATTATGAATTCAAGTGATAGAAAGAGATCTAAATTAAATTGAAATTTTTATTAAAAATTGATTTAATATTGGAAGGATAAATGAAAGGAGTACTTAGTGATTTTATATTTATTATTTATTGTTGATGACTAATAAATATAAGAAATTAATTTTTATTTCATAATTTATTTTTTGGAGAAAAAATGATAAATTAATTTTTTATTAAAAAATAATAAATTAACATGTGACAAATTATGAGAATGATACATATCATAATAGAAGGTAAAAAATATCATGGCTAATATATAATAAAGAGATATTGGGATAAAATTTAAATTATTAAAATAAAAAATTTATTTTATATATTTTCATCTTCTTCATAAATTAAAATTAAAAAATATATTGGTACTTATATTTTAATTTAGTATACTTTTAAAAAAATTATTTAACAATATTAGACAATATTTATGATATTTTGTGAATAGTGCAGACTATGTTATAACATTTTCAAAAGTATCATACATGATACTTTTAGATTTTGTATGCTTGAATTAATTTATTGCAAAGTTTTTACTAATTTGTTTTATATATATTTACACATATATGTGTTTGTGTGAGTTGATAAAGCATATTATATTATTTTATTATGATAAAGGAATTTTTTATTTTATATTATCATAATTAAAAAATAATAATTGTTAAAGGCTATTTTAGTGTAATTATATGTTTTAAATTCATTTAAGGCATTTTATTAGCTTTTAACATGTAAAAATATTTTTATCAAATTAATTATTTTTTAAATTTATACATCCTTATACAATATAATAACAAATAATAATAAAACCTACTAAAAATCTTTAACTCAAATCACATGTTAATTGAAAGATTTATCTTTATTTCTATACTGAATTCCATCTAAACACACATCATATATAGTGACTTATCCTGCACATTTATGTTAGGAACAAGAAAGATGCCTAATCTCCAACTGAACGAAAAACAACGCAATTGCGTGAAAGAGCAGCAGCAGCAGCAAAGAACGATGGCTTCTTCTGCAAACTGCCTGCCACATTGAAGAACTGGCCCTGCGCTTGTGCGGTGTAAATTGATAAAATATTGCCAACATATAAGTTAGGATCTAGACTCTCTTTTTTTAATTAATTAATTAATTTCTTGTTATATTCAGAAAGACACGCGTAAAATTTATTATGAGTTTCATTATATATAAAAAAATAAATTTTAGATTCTTATAACCATAAATAAAGATTATGTCCATTATTTTCTTTTAATATGACAAAAAAATAATAAAAAGAAAAGAAAAAAAATTTAAATTTAAAAAGCAACATCATTATGGTATGTATTTAATACAATAAATAAATTACATATAATTTATTTAGTCGATAAACAATAAATTATAAGTTAACTCATAAAAATATTTATTAAAAAAATAAGCTTTGCATGATAGCTTTTTACTTATCATTTTTTTAAATTTATTCTTCTTTTTTATTCCTTCAATTAAATTTTAGGTAATTATATTTTTAAATAATAAATAAGTGATATCATAAAATATAATTTATTTAACTTTAGATAATTATATCCTTATTTTAAATCATAAATAAATAAAAATAAGTATATAAATAAATATATAATATCATCAAATTTAATTAATTAAATTTTAAATAATTATTTTATTAATTTAAGTAATTATATTTTTATTTTAAATATTTTAATTTTATTAATATAATTTAATCTTAAAATAAATATAAAATAATTTACTTTATATATTTATGAATATTAATATATTTTTTATTGTCACAGCCCGGTTGTGAGGGATGCTGAATCATTAAACCAAATTCTCCTATCCTCTCATAAAATTTACGCTAGTACATAGAATATGCTAGAAGATATAAATTCAAGAGCTATAATTAATAAGGAACAAAAATAAAAATTTCATATTCATTTCCTATTGAGCACATAATATTCCTAAGTAAATGAATGCTGCTCCAAAAAGAAGTTAGATTGACTTATATACCTATTCTACACGAGGAATTGGAATAAGTTGATCTAATGAAATCTCTTCACAAATACTTCTCTCGAAGAATTGATGGTTTCAAATAATTAATTATTTATTTTTAAAAAGTTTTAAATATACTTAGTGGTGAAATTTTAAGAGATATAATTTTTCTATTCACATTTTGACCAATTTTAATATTCTCAATAAAATTCATGGCTATTACTTGATTTAAAAGAGTTTTAATTTACTTAATAATGAAATTTCAAGAAATATGATTTTCTATTTATATTATGAATGATTTTATTATCCTTAATAAAATTTATCACCATAAATATGAGTAAATGACTTTAGTATGATACATTATTAGTCTCTTCGTACCAAAAATAGCCTTCTTCCTTGCCTAGTATTCTTTCTAAGGTACGGTTAAACTATCTTGGAATAGTTAGAGTAGTACTTGCTAAAGATATAGAAGGAAAGTGGGAATTCTTTTTTTGCTTCTCTCCCATTGGTTGAGCATTTTCAATTCTTGAAAGTAGTTGAAGGGTTTAAAACTCTTCTATAAATAACCCATTTTTCTCCTATAAAAGAGACAAAACCTAGGAATTAATAATGAGAGTCTTCTAAGAATGATTTTAAAACCATAAATACTTGTAACTAGCATTACATTAAAAAGAAAACGACTCCATCTAAGTCTTTGACCACTTGTATGGATGCTTTAGAAATGTTGTCCTTTTAGATAGCGTTTGTGTATTCATGATGAGCATTATTTGTGTTTGTGATCAAACCATTCATGTTTATCAGAAGCAAACACAATTTGTACTTGCATTTATGAGTCTATCACATTAGGATCCACTATTTCAAATTCTTACAAGTCACAAAGGTATAAATCTTAGCACTAAATTATGTTTTTTTTTCCATGAATTCATTGATAGGTTCTGAAATTTTTTAAATCTTGATTATATTTTCTACATCTAAAACCCAACACTATAACTATGGATCCTAGTTGATAAGTCTATGAATTATCCATATTCACAAAATAATTACATATCTAGCTTGTAAAATAATGAAGGAATCCTTACGAAGATGAGCCTATCTACTAAGGTGGGGGTGGGTGTAGGGGTGCATCAAGCTAAGTATCCATAAAAAAATAAAACCATAAACTAAACCTTTAAGCAAGTTTATCCTCGTATTAGGAAAGATAAGAACAAATTTAACTTCCTCATATTTTGTAAGTTTTGTTAATGTATGAAATCCACTTTTTCTTCAAATAGTACCATACCTTCTTATTACATACTTTAGTTCATTTATCAAAATTGTGGTAAATAAAGAAGATTAAGTTGGTAGAAATTGGGTAGCAAGTTTCATTCTGATCATAACCAGATTAAGGTCATGATAAGATACTTTAGCTTTTCTACCACCACCACCATGATAAAAGTAGTTTCTCCCATACTTATAGGCAATTGAAAATTATTTTGCATGTTTATAGAAATATTTCCCTAAGCCTTGTAGTACATAGTTAGATTTTTGAAAAAAAATAGCTCGTATTTGCTAGAATTAGTTAAAGTAGCTTGAATACAAATTATTAGGTTACTAGATAAACAAACCTATTTGTAAATATATCTTGGTCTTTTTATATAAATTATCTTGAATTATTAATGAATCATATATTTGTTACCTGAAGTAAAGATAAGGTAGTTTAATGGAAACTAGTAATCGAATTTCACACCAATCATGACTTAAAAGGGTCATGATATACCTTACTTGGATGGAAAGGGATAGAGGAGGTGAGAGGTTAATGAGAATTGATGTTCTTGCTTGAACAAGGAGAAGGAGGAAGAGGAGATTTTGTATGTTGGTGGAGAAAAGAAAAGGAGTTAGCTAAAAATGAGGAAATGAGAGAAAATAAGGCTAAAAGGAAAAATGGATAAAAAGCATCCTATGTTTCCTCCACATTCCAATACTCACACTTCCTTATATTTAACTCTTAACATTTCAATTTGGAAAAAAAGCAAATTACCTCATTCAACTTTAAAGTGGTTAAATTTTTATTAAACTTTACAAAATTTAAAATTAATACTTATCATCCACTTAATTAATAATTTTATTAAATTATGTGATATTTTTATAAAGTTTTGAAATAAGAATTACAATATTATAATATGTTAATTTTTTTAATCATTTTTCACATAATTTTTGTGTTATATAATTAATAGAAAATAAATTATATATAAAAATTGTAATTAAATACTTACGAATGAAGTGCAAAATTATATGTAAAAAATAATAAAATAAATCAACATTTTATGGTGCTTTGATTATTATTTAAAAATTTCATGAAAAAATTATGTAATTTGATAATATAGTTAATTAAGTTGATAGTGAGTATTAATTACAAATTATGTAAAATTTAGGAGAGTAATTTTTAAGTTTCTAAAGTTAAAGGAAGTAAAATCCAACCATCTTAAAGTTTAATTACACTTTTCCCTTTCACTTTTATTTTTCTCAATTATTTCACACAAAATTTTATCCCCACTTTCATCATAATAATTAATTATTTTTTAAATAAAACATTTCAAATTTTAAAGGATGCAACATTTTTTTCTGCACTAAACAACTCTTTTAACTAATTTTTAACTTATTGTGTGTCGGTCATATTTTCATCTATTTATATATTTCAAATTCATTTAGATCAATTTATTGGCTTTTGATATAAAAGTATATATGTTTTATTCAAATCAATTAGTTTTAAACATATACATTAAAACAATAAATAAAAAATAAAATAATTTTATTAGATCAAATGCATAGTATATACAATACGGAGTGCCAATCAAAAGAGGCCATAATCAGTCGTATACTTAAACATATTTTCCATAGTTTTTGAATCTCTATCATTCTTCGATTGATTTTGATAATAGCCCGCCAAACTCTATTTTTATGAATGCTCCCCTCGTTATTACCTTCAAAGTAACAATGCTCGATGAAACTTTTGTGTTATATATTGATGTATTGATACAGGTTATGTTTGTAATTAAAATCTTTGTTTGATTATTGAAGTTTTTTAATCATTACACCACCTTTTTTAATACAATATACAGACTAGGTAAATTACAGATTTGTCTTATTATTTTTTTTTACCTTTTTTTAATAATAAAAATGAAATGTAAACTTATAATTGACTAAAACATTATTTCTTGAATATAGAGTCCATACAGGAACTTCTATTACAGAAGTGGGGCCTATTAACTTGCGAAATTAGAAGGAATGCTCTCCCAGAAAACCTTATTTTTGCCTATTAACTTGTGCGGAACGAAATTAGAAGGAATGCTCATCCAGGAAACCTCATTTTCTTCTGTTGACTTTGAACAATGTTGTAATAAATGAAAGGGGTAAGTTAAAAGGATTAATCCCCTTTTTTATTTCTATGAAAATTTTCTATTAATTTTATTTTTATAAAATATTAAATTATTTAATTTTATTTTTACATAGATAAAATTAAAAAAATTAATTTTCAAAAAGGTAAAATTAATTAAATTAATATTTTATAAAAAAAATTATAGAAAAGTATTTTATAAAAATTACAATGATAAAAAAAAATTTATGGAAAAAAAAAAGAGTTTATTCTTTTAAGAATTATGCTTTCCGCTTGACTCAGAGAGAAAATGAAGAGGTTCAAGAATTTTGTCCTTTTTCTCCGCCCTCACTTGCTAAACTGGACAACAACCACTGAAAAGTTGATGGGTAACATCTGCTAAATGGGCAACAATCATTGAATAGTAATATTTCTTCTCACGTGTTATTTCTAACTTTTGTGAACAGATTTGGGGAGATTCTAAGGTACCGTGCGAGTTTAGGAACCTAGGCACCCTAGGGTGACGTGGCCTCATTCTATATGTTTGATTGTGAAAATTTTTGAAAGGGAATAGAAAGTAAAGGAAATTGCTGTGAACCCCGTGAAGCAAAATGATTTTGTTCCATGTCGTTGCTTGCATTTGTTGGAGAAGCTTAAAACAAATATAATGTATGATAAAATATGATTTTTAATAGTTTATATATAATGAATTAAAAAAATAAGAAACTATTCAAATAACTCTATAATTATAAAATAAAATAAAATTCAAATTTGTACTAGTAGTGCTTTCAGCAATTTAAAAAAAAAAATCTATTCGTTTTATTTTGATGTTCAAAGTACATTATTAAAGTTGGGGTATTGGATAGTAGAAAGAATAATATTACAGAAAGTTTAACTTTTTAAAAAGTTGAATATTTTTATTATTAGATTATATTTAATTTATTGAAATTTTTATTTTTATTTTTAATTCACTTCCTTTGAGATAATGAAATACTCTATCTCTTAAGAGGTCAAATTCTATATAACATTAAAAGAAATAACATCAACTTATATTTTATTTGAAGAAAAATTAAAAAAAAATCTATACTATATTTATGTATAACAAGTTGGTATTAATTTTGAATAGTGATCGGCATAAACATATTTCTATTGTTATTATTTTTTGTTGATAAAAGTTTATTTTAATTATTTGTGTTGTCAACATCTTTTTTTAGTCATAATATATATTTCCATAAATTTATATAGCACATTATTATTATTATTATTATTATTATTATTATTATTATTATTATTATTATTATTATTATTATTATTATTATGGCCTTATTTGGCAAACAGCTGATAGCTGTAGCGGTTAGTTGGTTTGACTAGCTGTTAGCTGATAGCTGATTATATTAGCTGATTTGACCAACTGATTATATTAGCTATTTGAATAAGAGTGTTTGGTAAAATTAGCTGTTTATAATTAGCTGTTTGTATGTAAAATGACATATAAGGATATAAGTATATTTTATAAATTATTTAAGAATTTTTATTTTAATATTTTAAATTCTATATTAGTAGATTAAATTTTTTATAAATAATATATTATTTTAATTTATTATATATTAAATATTTTTTAATATTAAATTAATATAAATTTTCTAATTATTAATTTTTAAATAAATTAATAATTATAAATATTTAATTATAACTATTTACTTTTTATAAATATAAATAATTAAATAGATAATTAATAAATAAATTTTAAAATTATTTAATTATAATTATTTATTTTTTATAAATGAAATTCAGAAACTACGGCCATTGGTTCAAGTCCAGTAATGAATTGAAAAATTACAAAATATTGGCCATTGAAATTACAATACATTTGGCTATTGGATTCAGAAACTATGGCCATTGGTTCAAGTCTAGTTTACGGCTACTAGATTGCTTTTTAATAGCAAAAAGGCGGAAGTACTAAGCATACACAGAAGGGCAACTTGGGTATATTTGACATATAACCAAACAGCTGATTTGGAAACGCTGCAATAAGCAGCGTTTCTAAAATCAGCGTTTTGGTGGGCAAAAGTTGTTTTAAACAGCTGCCCACCAAACAGCTGAGAAGCAAAAAAATTAGTCAATCAGCTGAAAAGTAGTCAAACAAGCTAAAAGCCGTGTAAAACGCCATTTACCAAACACAGCCTATGTAATAAGAAAAAAGTGATGACTAAATGAGCCTTCTCATCATTAAAATTTGTTTGCAATTTAGATGAAATTGTTTATAACCGTTGAATGGTGTCAAAAGGCATGACTTAAATTGGATAAATTAGTTATAAGTGTAATTTTGGATGTTGTTAATTTAATATTTACGAATCCCTTTTTAAGTGATACATAATTTTGGATTGCCTATAAATTATAAATATAATTATAATTAGTGATATTCTAAAAGTTTAATTCTATGAATAATTAAATTTGTTATCTTCAATATTTATTATTTTAATATTCATTATAGAAAATGGAAACTCATGCCTCCGTAGCTACTTTATATTAATTTAAATTAAGATGAATGCTATAGTGTTTTAGAAAAAATCCTGGGTTTAGAACCCAAGGCACGTGGTAGAATTTTATTAAGCCACGCATCACGGAGTCAGTAACGTAAAGAATTTTAATAATGAAAATTATTTAGGCAAAATTACAATAATGGCCCAACTTTAAAAAGCTTGCCAAACTACATATCCTGCGTGACAGCTAAGTCAAGTCCCTTCCCATCAGCAACCGATGAGTAGTCTTGTCCATGTAAAAGTATAGCAACTAACATAAGACTCTGAAGAGAGTCCTTTGCATCATAACACTTTATTTTTTTTTGCATTTTATCTTAGCTATTAAAATTCAATCTCAAGCCTTTTTTATTCATTCTTATTACTTTACCATTCACGCACATATCTTCCTTCTTGTTAATCTTTTATTGTTTTATAGCTCACGTCTTTATTTTTTTAAAGTGTTGTCAATATTTTTTGACAATAATTATAAATACTATATTTGAACATAAATGTATTGCAATTGGTTTAAATTTTATCATGGTTTTTATGTGTATAGTTCTAATTTAATTTTAATTGAGACATTAAAAATAAGCAAAATCTTTCCTACTTGAATATGAATTAATTACATGTTATATTCTTTGCAAAAAATAGTTCAAAATGGACATCATATTTTATTTTATTTTTCATTTAGTGATTACACAAAAAGTATCGATTGAATAAGTTATATTAAGATTTGTTTATTCTTAACTAATATATTTTAAAAGTAAGTCAAACCTTTTATATTAAATAACAATGCATTATATATGTTGTTATTTTAATAAAAGTATTTTGAGGTTGAGATCAAACTTTAATTTTATAATTGTACTTATTTTCTTTTCTTTTTTACTTTTATTGTTTTGCACTAAATATTAATGCTGTTGACAATGATTAGCTTTAAAAATGATATTTAATTGGTACAATATTTAAATTTAAAATTACTTTTTAGTAAAATAAATTTAAAATGTAAGGGATCATTATTTCAATGGAACCATATGTTCACAATTGATGAAAGGGAAAAATCATGTCACTCAGTTACTATTTATCGCAAAAGTTGTTTAGCACACCTGACATTTATTCACCCATATT
Organism: Sindora glabra; assembly: GCA_020226215.1. NCBI lineage: Eukaryota > Viridiplantae > Streptophyta > Magnoliopsida > Fabales > Fabaceae > Sindora > Sindora glabra. Next base: position 82,350,883 of record CM035229.1, read on the forward strand.
ATTGTAATCTATTGTATTAAAATTTTCAAAATACATTATAAATCCATCTGAGTAGATCCTTAATTTTCTAGCTCTCACCCAATATTCCTCAAAAAGATATTTATAATACTGTTTGACTAGTACCCCTAGTTATAGCAAATTAATGTATTGTAAAACTTTAGAATTCAATATATACATTATGATATGAGCGATTTTGCTCAGTCACTAAAATCACACCTTTTACTAAGTATGGTTCAATTAACATCCAAACCAAAATAAGGCGTAAACTTTCACTAAATATTTATTTGGGTCCCCCACACAATTGATGCAGACAATTTTCATGCAACCTCAAATTTGTGGATTATTTCTTCGTATATAGAGCCGTTTTTGCTTGTTCTAAATATGAGATAAATTTTAATTTCAACCATTAAAAAATTGTCTTGGCAATAGGGGAATAGGGGGATACATACTGACATGTAAGTACCATGTCATCAAACCTCACGCAAAATGAAACCTCCAACGTTGGGGGTCAATTTGATATTCCTACAAGTATTCAGTCACTTTTTAAAATTTTCCTCCAAATAAAAATATTTTTTGGCTATGACTACCATGCTTTGGGTAAAAGTACAGGTATCACAACCTTGACACATCAAAAGCCGCTGGATGGCAAAATTTTTTGTTGAAGAGAGAGGAAAAACTTGTGTAATTGATTTTATGAAATTCCCGTTTTCAACCCAAAATAGGAATTTAAAACAATTAAATTAGGTTGGACTATTAATTTATTAAGTTGGTTTTTTTTTAATTTATCTAAGCAATTTTTTTCTGCTTGTTAGCTTATGGAATTTTTTTAGGCTAACAATTATATGACCGCAAAACAGTTAACATTTACAAAATTTATATATTTTTTATGCAATCTTCGTTATTCTTTTTCAAATTTTTCTTATTTTTAGATTTATTAATTCAATGATTTTGTTCCCATGTTATCTCATCTCTTCCGTGCAAATTATATTAAAACGTTTGTGTTGAAAATTATTTTATTTTTAACTATACTTACAAAATATTATAATTTTACATAAATTTTATATATAATAAAAATATAAAAATTATATTTTATTAAATTAAAAGTATAGAGTAAACAATATTTGATTCCTCATTTATAAATATGATGATTACTAAATTCCTTAAAATTCATAATGAATATTATTAATCTTTTATTTTTATTTTTGTTATTCTTCTCTCCGTTTACTTACAATATTAAAATGAATAAAAAATATTAAAGTTAATTGTTAAATTTTATCTTAATAATGTCAAATACATACTTAATTTTCTATTATATTATTTCTTTTCAATATTTGTTTTCATATTACATGTAAAGAGAGTGATCAAGAATTATAATAAATATAAAAATAAGAGACTAATAGTATTAGTTATAAAATTTAAGAGATGTAATAATCACCACTTTTATAAATGAAGGGTTAAATATCATGTTTACTCTAAAATTATTTTTGAAATATGCAACCTTTGTGTTTACTCTAAAATAACACATAGTATTTTTAAAATATGCAATCTCCTTATAACAAAATTGTAAAAGTATAAATTTTTTCTTATAAAATTGATGAATTTTAGATGCATATTCCTTTTTTTCCTTTTTCTTTACTAAAAAAGAAAGTAAGTAAGAGCGATTAATATTGACTACCTCCTAATCATATTCCTTCTCTCTTTGTTGTGGAAACATTATCCATTATTTAATTATACTCTATGGATTTTTTTAGAACTTTTATTTTTCTTATTAGTTGTTTATCTTATAATTAACACAAGCATTGTACTAGTTTAAATTTGAAAAATAATTTTTCTATAACTATACAAAAAGATTATACTATATATAATCAACTATTAAAAATTACTACTATATATAAAATATAAATCAATTAAATCATAATTTTACTTATTTAAAATATTTTGTATATTTAAAATATGTAAAAGGTCAAGTTTTAAAAAAATTTCAAGAAAATGTTTAAAAATGCATATAAATAAAATTTATTTTAATTTTTAAAATATTTATGTTAAAATAAATTATGTAATTATATGATTTAATTACTACTTTCTACACTAGATTTGTTTGTGATATTAGCATCTAATCCATAAATAATAGAAGTGACAATGAAAAATGAAAATAAGAAAAACATGAAATTAAATGAATAAAAAGAAGGGAATGTGAACTCTAATATTAAGTAATATAGGGGTTAATACACACACACTTAAATAATTCAATTAAATTAAATTTGCAACTTAAATAAGATATTTCTATACAAATAAAATATATTGTATTATATTTATATTATTAAGTGAGATAGTGTTTGAATTATAAATAACCTAAGTGAAGTACAAAGGAAAAAATTGTAATGAAACAAATAAAAGAAAGTAAAATAGTATATAATTATGAAGTTTTGATAAAACTTAAATTGATTTATATTTAATTTGAAATATGACACTTAAAAATTAATATAAAAATATTAATATAATTTAAATAAATAATTTTAATTTTAATTTCAAATATTTTTAATAAATAGTGTAATGTGTAATTAAAATTTTAACTCATTTTACATGTTTTTATTATAAAATTAGGTATCTTATTTTATATGTATACTATTTAATTAAGTTATAAAGAATGATATTAAATTTTAAAAGGAAAAAAAATGGAATGGGGAAAATAAATTGTAGACAAATAATGGTTGAGTTATAAAATAATATGAGAATTTAAATAAAAAATGACATGTAGAGTTAAATAATTCAATTAAGTTATTAAATTATTTATATTCTTGTATTAAAAATAAAATATATTATATTATACATTTATTTCTCAACTATCAATTATATGAACAATAAACAACAATGGTGCATAGAAAAAAATGCAAAAAAATGCAATGGAATAAATGAAAAGAACATGAACAATGGGCGAACCACAAAGTAATATAAGAATTAAAAATAAGATATATTAATAAGTAATTTAATTAAATTAAATATTCAAGCTTATTTAAAATATTTTATTATAAAAATAAAATATATCATGCAATATATATATTTCATAATTATATTAGTATCTATGTTATAAATAATATAAATAAACATGAAAAATGAAAAGAATAAAAACATAGTATGCAACAAATAAAAATGAGAGAAATAATAGTTGAATTGTAAAATAATATTAAAAATTAGGAATATAATATTTAGTTAAGTAATTCAATTAATTTAAATTATTTCATTTATTTAAATCATTTTATAATAAAAATAAAATATATCATATTGTATGGATATTTCTTAATGATTTAAGGTTTGTGTTGTAAATAATATGAGTGCACATAAAAAAATAAAAGAATAAAATATGTAATTGAGCAAATAAAAAAATAGTAGAACAATGAATTGCTAAGTAATATAAAAATTAAAAGAATAATATGTAATTAAGTAATTCATTTAAATAAAACTTTGACTTATTTATTATATTCTTATAATGTAATAAAATATATTATGTTATATATATTATTTAATAATATTGGTATCTGAATTGTAGATATTAAGAATAAACATGAGGAAAATATGTAATAAAGTAGATAGTAAAATAATACATGAGTTGTATAGTCTTAACAAAATTTCAATTGATGATATATATTTAATTTTAAACATAAGTCTTTAATTTGTAAGTTGTAAAATAATATATAAGTTAGAAATAGAATTAGTTTAATTTAATCATTAACTTATTTAAATTATCTTTATAATAAAAATAAAATGTATACTTTTATTGATAATGATATCTAAACTATAAAAAATATGAGTGAATGTAAAAAAAATAAAAATATGACATGGAATAAATAAATAATTATACCAAAATAATAAGAGTAATTCAATTAAATTAAAATTTTAAATTATTTATATTTACAAGGTAATTGCTTATTCTCCTCTTGAATATTACCATCTAGATTGATTTCATTAAATTATCCATGCCATTGTTGGATATATGTTCATCAACAATGGCATGGATAATTTAATAAAAAAATATGGATGAACGATGTAATTTAAATGGTAAAAATTTGATATTGTCCAAAATATGAAATGAAAGAGGTTGAAGCCAAAACTTATATAAACTTATTAATATTAGTTTGTTTATCAATTAATTGCGTCAAATAAAACATTATTTTTGTCTTTAACAATGACATGCATAATTTAATAAAAATATAAACGGATGATGTAATTTAAGTAGAAAAAAATTGATATTATCCGGAATTTGAAGTATAGGAGGTTGAAGCCAAACTTATAAAATATTGAAAAAAAATCAAAACATAGAGCAATAATGTATAACTAATAATTAGAAAAAAGATGCTATGAAAGTGTTAGAATTCAATATGCCACGTTTATGTTTACAATCTTCCGTTGGAGTTTCTAAATATTAAATTGTTGAAAAAATCATATTTAATTTTAAATACAATATTAAAAAATATATATGAAAATATTGATAAATTTTAAATAAATAAACTTAATTTTAATTATTATGTATTCTTATAAAAAATTATAATTAATTTAATCATATAAAAATAAAAATATGATACTATATCTATATTACTTAATAATATTAATATTTGAACTATAAATATTAGGAGGCATGAAACAGAAAATTGTAAAATTGTACAGTGGAATAAATAAAAAAAGATAAATAATATGTATGCTCTAAAATAATAGTTAAAATAGAATATATAATTAAATTAATTAATTAAATTCAATCCTTAACTTATTTATAATACTTTATAATGAAAGAAAAATATATAATCTTATATATATTTCCGAATGATATTGCTATGTGAATCGTAAAATAATAAGAATTGAAAATAGAATATTTAATTATATAATTAAATGAAATATTTAAATTGTTTATAATATTTTAAAAATAAAATATGCTATGTTTTATCTAAAAACAAAGTATTTAATGAAGTAATTCAATTATATCATGTTATATGTATAATATACAGTAATATTAGCCATATTTAAACCATAAATAATACGGGTGAACAAAAAAGAAAGAAAAACATGTATAATGTAAATAAAAAGAGAGAAATAGCGAATAAATTATAAAGTAATAAGGATTAAAAATAAAATATATAATTAAGTAATTGAATTAAATTAAATTTTAATTTATTTAAAATGTTTTTAGAATAAAAAATAATATATTATGTTATAGTTATATTACTTAATGATCTTATAATCTAAGTTTTAAATAATAAAAGTAGATATGAAAAAAAAGAACAAAATCATATAATGAAATAAATAAAAAAAAGAAATAATGTTTCGATACTTAACATATGGATGAGGTTGTTTGCCTCCGCATAAGTTAGAAATTTATATATTTTTTTCATGAAGATAAAAAAAATTATATTATTGATTTAATCACAATAAATAATAAAAAAAATTCTTAATAATTCTAATGAAGAAATATTAATTTAAAATATTTAAATTAATTTTGATTATTTTTATTACCATAATAAATATATTTATTAATTACAAATAATTAATAATTATAAATTTATTATAATATTATATATTATTTTATTATTTCCATTTTTATCATTCTCAGATGCATCAAATCCAAATTTTCACGTATTGGAGCTTCTATCAACCCATTGTCCCGAGAAGCTCGTTGGGATCATTGTATAATTTCTGCATTTCATGGGTAAAGAAGCAAAAATTGGGAAAACTTAACTCTCCAGGTTTATCTCTGCCACATGGCTGCCTTTCATTTGTCAAATGGTACAGGCATGGATGCCTGTACTTTTGACCAAGGCATGGAAGACATCACCTAATTTTTTTTATGTAAGTGGCTTAAATTTGATTGTTTGAAATTTGACGATTTAGATTTGGTCAATTCACCCCGGGTTCCAAACCCAATGAGCACCGTAGAATTGGCCATAATTATACATTTTATACATTATCAAACCAGTGTTGAACGACAGACAGACAAGGCCATACATACAATTAGCTTGAAATATGGCAGCACTAGTTATTGTTTCCCACTTCAACTAGGGTTATTCTTCCCCAAACAATTCTTTCCCAAAATAAGTTTTACTTCTCTGCAACAATGAAATGTGGCAGTATCAAGAACCGTCACATACCTCAAGTTCTAGAGCCCGCGGCTTATCAAAGACACCGTAGTCTCCTCCCATTATTTTTTGTATTTTTTTCCATGGAAAGATGTATTTTTTGAGAAACTATTTGATGCAATTTAGGGGGAAAAATTCTAACATTTTATGTACTTGTTACACATAAAGATTGTATGCCCTTACAAACTCAAGTAAAAAATTTACAAGATGTAAAATTTTAAGGGAATTCTACGGTACCTTCGGAGTTTCAAACCTGGGGTGATGTGGTACATTGTGAACCATTGGATGAAATTACCAAAATTCTTAATAATCTCATTCAATGACTTGTATTGTGCCACGTCACCTGGGTTTGAAACCCCCCGAGATACCGTAGCAAGCACCAAAATTTTAACATCATACATAAAAGACAGACAAAAATACAAAATACTTTCGTTAACTTTGATGTGATCCCCGATAATTTTAAAATTATGAAAATCCAACCCTTCAATTATGTTTATTTACTAAATCTTTTCTTTGTGTAATTTATATAATATATAATTAATAAAAATTAAATTAAATATATAAAATTTAAATTAAATGCTTACAAATGAATTATAAAATTCCATAAGAAAAAGATGCAGTAAAATTACATATAATAATATTATAATTCTTATTTAAAAAGTTAATAAAGAAATTACATAACTTTATAAAATGCTTAATAAAGTAAATAATAGATGTTAATTGTAAATTTCCTACCAGTAGAAGAAAAAAATAACTATCCCAATGTTGAAATATGTATTTTGCATTTTCCTTTGAAAGATATTACAAACAAAAAAATTAAGAAAAATTAAAAATTTTGCATACCTCCCGGCCAAGTAAGCATTTGCCACTTTGCCAAATTATTGATAATACAACACGGTGGCTTAATAAGATTTAAGCAACCCACGAACCCTTCCAAAGAATTATAAATGTTCTACAATAACTCAGATAGGAAGCTCAATGCCCAACCGAATGAAGTTCTACAAGATTTCAAAAATGCCCCACATATTGATTTAAGGAACCCCCCTCCACGGTCACTAGTATGGCTCAATCTCATTTTTTTTTTTAAGTGCTGCAAGAAACTTCACCTTCGAAGAAATTAATTATTTTTATTGTTAAATTACCTTTAATACATTAGTATTTATATTTTTAATTTTAATTTACTTATTTTAAATTTTTTAAAAATAACCTAATAATAAAAATACATGTGCAAAAATATAATAATTGAATCATGAATGCAGAAAAATGCACATAACGTTCAAAGACACGAAATGCCGCTTAAACCATGAGCTCTAAACAGAGATCAACTACTCTTCGTGTTTAAACATATTTGCTTTTAAACATAAAAAGGATATAAACCTTTTTGTATCTATCTGTTGCTCAATAGTCGCTTGAACCACAGACCTTGAATGTAGAAGAAAGTAATACTTTCAAAAGATACCAAATTGAAGGATGGGCTCTTGGCAGAGATCAACTACTCTTCGTGTTTAAACATATTTGCTTTTATATATAAAAAGGATATAAACCTTTTGTGTCTGTCCGTTGATAAATAGCATTCTGCTGTGCTTGGATTGACAGCTATTGAAAGTCATGGCTATTGGCTACAGAAGAAAATGTTGGTTGCAAATGGAAAGGTCTTCCTGCTTCCTGAAAGAGAAAGAATCAGCTCCAACTTTCTAGTTGTAAATATTTCCTTGATTCAAAATTTTAACAGGACACAGAGATAACTGACAACTGAACCTTGAATTTCATATTTAGACTCTTGATGCGCCCGAAATAGTTCATGTGTAGCATTAAATCTTTCAACAGATTTCTTTAAACAACCAACTTTTCCTCATGTAGTTCAGGAACGACAATATCTTCCCTCGTTACACTCGCATATTTCTTTTCAATGGGTGCCCCAGCCTGTGTAAATAGCTCGAGCACCGCAGGCAGCATTCCATAGTACCTTTTCAAACCATTGACCAAGGGCTCATTGCTTTGCTGATCATGAATATGCCATACATACACTGAAGGGACTAAATCATTTATGGTAGCTTCCTGCCATGCATGCTGCCCATCTCTCATTTGGTGTTTATAAGCCTGGCAATTCCGTACTCTATGGCCTTTAGGGCCAACTTGCACCTCTGGACAATATCCACAAGTTTGGACTGCATACTTTTCCATCAGTTTTGAGGCTCCCGTGCACATTTTCTCCCAGGCTTTCATGCCTTGGACCGCAATAGCTGCACAAAAGTACTCAGAGTTGGTCTAGTTACTTGCGACCAACAATAAAAAAAAAGACAGAGGAGAAAAAGAGAGAGAGAAGAATTTCAATTTACCTCGGATATCATCAGGATGCACCTCCACTGAATTTATGTCTTTACCCAACCGCTTTTTCTTATACCAAAACCCCCATGCATGTATGTCTTTACCAAGAGAAATATCTTTTGGGAACCTTTTCTCAAAATCAATAATCCTACCAGCAACACAGTAAACAGGGAAGGCCCTTCTCCTTGTGGGGTACTCAGCTATGTCAACACCTGCCTGTACACACAATTCTATAATTGCTGGAATTCGATCCACTTCAAGCATTTCATTATGTGAAACAGCCCTTCCTATTCTGTCATACAGATGATACGACTCTACAAGTGGCAGAACATGTTCCATACCCCCTCTGACCCAACTATGTTCTTTGCTCGATAGGCTTCCTCTAACATTACATGTTTTAATTTTGTGTGGTGGATGACCGACATGAACTTCTCTACACAAACTGCAAGTAAATGTTCACAATCTCAATTAAGAATGTGCTTTTCAAGGAAAATTTAAAAGCAGTGAGATATGTTTACATTATTCACTCACAACTACTTCTGTTCTCATCAAGAAATTGTCCACAACATGGCAATCACTGGACAATCAACTTATGGATCTTATCTCAGAATTATGAGACTGAAAATCCAACAAATCAATGTGACCTACTTCATTAAAAGCCTTATGTACAAACAGCTACCCATTCAAAACCCCAGAAAGGCACAGAAAGGGTCACTTGTTACCTGCAAGTGTATATTGCATTATATTTGACAAGCCTTGAAACACTAGATAAAAGTTCGGATCTGGCTGCATAAACTTCGTGAGCAACAGGAATCAAATGCTTTACCAACAAACCATTTTCAGGAGGTTGCAGCTTTATCTCCTGCACCTGTTGCCTCTCCTTCTTCATCTTCCTAGCTTCACGCTTGAGTTCATTAACACTTCTCACCAGTGGCTTCCTCTCAGACTTCTTAAGATTTCTTGGCAGCTCATTGCAAGTGGACAAAGTTGCGTACCTCCAACAAAAATGCTTATTTACACCCCTCAGCTGAGCAATAGGATCTTGTACAACTCGCTCAAGGAAATCACCAACAATTTGAACACGTCTCAGAAGCATTGCTTAGCTGAAACACATAAGGAGTACAATGTTATATAGAATATATGGAAACTGAAAGTTTTTTAGCCTTTTTCTTGTTCTGGAAAGTAGTAATTTCTATCATGATTAAAAGCAAATGACACATAAAAACCATCATATAAAGTCAATCTCAAGAATCACCATATATATATATATATATATATATAAACAGCTTTAAACTTTTAAGCATCTTTGGAATTCTATACACCGGACCAAAACATGACACAAAATTTAGAAACAAAAATTTGTTCTCATGACAATCCCCGTGACATTTCTAAAGTCACACTCTTTTCATTGGAATCACTACCCAAACTCTAGCGGGAAACCTAATACTATAAAGTAACAATACAATGGTAGTTTTCTCAGCATTTACCATTGTAATGCCCTGTTCACTCTATTTATTGATAAGGGCACCTGGTACACACAATTCTATTGCAATTAAGAAAACCATGAATTTAAGTTACAGTTGACAGTATTTTCCCCAATCATAGCAAACCTTAAGTACCGTCCTAGGCACCTTAAAAATGGTTCGAAGCATTTTATCAAACAGGTAACATTCATTTCAGTGTTCATGCAAATATAACTGCAATAAACAACAAATGCAAGCTGAAGAAGCTAGAGTTAATATATATATATATAACCTGCGAAAATACAAAAACAACAACAAAATTTATGAGAATAATAGATAGAAACAGGAAAAACTAACCATCAGTAAAACTGTAAAAGCCAATAACTATTGAATGCAGGGTGGCCGCAGATAGACGTTAACACCAGGATAGTGGTTGATAGGGGACTAAAGAAGCGTTTGGGGAAGAATGAGAGAAACCGGAAAAACTAACAATTGTTTTCCGCAGATGAATTGGTTTTTTGTTTGCCAATGAGAAATGTATCTCATTCAAGGTAGTGTTGTTTTGAATATAAGCTCCGTACATATTTGATATATCTGACTGTCATACCATCTCAAGACAAATTCAGATCAGTTCTTCTATACAGCTGTTAATGGATATAGTAATTTCAATAGAAACAATTCTTCAAAGACCTAATTAATTGTTTTGCTCAAATAACTCTAGCTACGACTGCTATTCTCGTGATTCAACTTCAGACTGAATAAAAAAAAAAAAAAATGGAAAACAAATAATAGAAGTCTGATACCAACAAAATCAGTAGTAAATTTTGGTTCAAACCTGAAAGCCTGAGACGGAAGACGATGAACTTGTGTTTGCGCAACGGATCTGAGGCTTTCGTTGAAAAACTCACTTCGTTGAAAAGAGATGATATTGCCGCCGTCGGAGAAGTGGCGTTGAAGGGCAAACCCCGGTGACTGCACTTCTGTCGTCTGTTCGTCTTGGAAGTTGGAACGAGGAGGTGGAAAGGAAAGTTGGAAAAAACTCCTCAAGTAAAACGGTAAGTATTAATGGACGGTGGACATTTATTTAAAAAAAAAAAAAACGAAAATCAAAGTGTGGGTAGAGTTACAATGACAACGTCTGCTACAGGAGATCCTTTTGGAACACTGGTTTAAAACCACTAATAAAGTAGAGGCTGATCGTTGCCGTTTTCCCTTTATATGGTTTTTCTCATCAGATCGTGTACTCTTTTTTAATAGCAAAAACGGGGCAAAGCCCATCAACAAAGAAAAAACCAACCGAAAATTATAAAACTACAACTTTGGGCACACGAGTCCCAATTAAATCTGCATGAAACGAAACACTCAGATCAGCAAGCATAGTACTGATCTCTTGGATCCCCGGATTGAACTTAAGACTTTAGTTTGCCATTCAATCGGCGCATTTGTTTCCCTCTCTGAATTAATGCTTGAAAATGAGCTCCCAGTCCCTATCACACACCAGAGTATTCTCTTAACAACGTGAAGATCATGCTTATGATGCTCCTCTTCCTGAAAGGCTTGAGCTATTGATAAAGAATCAGTTTCTATAACCATCTTCCTATACCCCTTTTTCCAGGCTATCTCAATTTCGAAGAGGATTCCCCACAATTCGGTAGAAAAAGAGTAACATGCCAATACGAAACACAAAACCTCCGAACCATTGCCCATCAGATCCCTAAAGAATTTGCCACAGCTAGCAATGCCTTCATTTTTACTTTTGCAACACCCATCAGTATTAACTTTTACCCAACCTTCATCCGGGGAGTTCCATTTCACATTTTGAACTATATATTGGAGTTTAGGTCCCTCTAAAGGTTTAGAAAATTGGGTTTGGGCTATCTCCTGAGTCCACTTAGAAATAACCAAGGAGGGATTAGCCGGAGTCTGGAAATCTTCCTTAAAGAGAGAACCATTTCTCCAATTCTACAAGCTCTAACAAGTAATTCCAAATCTAATTGACCAATTTTTCTCCATGAACTTATCACTCTTCGAATTAAGATTGGTTGCCATCCACAGTTGAAGTTCACCTGCAAAAAACACCCCACTTTGTCTTGGCAGAATTTTAGCATTCCATAGTTGAACTGCAGCTGGGCAATCCCTAAGCGTATGTAAAGTTGTTTCTAGTTGCATCCCACATACAGGACAAAGAGGACTACCACCATACCATTTAGCACGACGGCCATCAGTTGGCAGCCTATCATGCGCTGCTTGCCACAGAAAGATCCTCACTCTATTCGTACCTGGCCATGCCCAGATCATCTTCCAAACCTCTGATGCACTATGGCTTTCCAGTCCTGTTATAGCACAATATGCAGATTTGACAGAAAATAATCCGCTAGGATCTACATTCCATATGATAGTGTCTCTTCCATCTTCTCTGCATGGGGGTAAAATAGATTGGATTCGCATGATCGTGTTAGTAGGAAGATAAGGCTTTATCCTATCCAACTTCCACACGCCATTATTATCAACATAATTAACAACCATCTGTTTTAGCTCTGTTTCTGATGGAGATTTTACACAGTAGTTTATTAGAGGCCCAGTTCCTAGCATCCATTTGGAGGTCCAAAATGGGACATCATTGCCATTGCCAATTTCCCATCTCACCAAATCCCCCAAGCGATTCCAAACTTTTCCAATCTCCTTCCATAGAAGAGAAGCAGTACTCCTAATAATTAGAGGTTTTTTGAGTTCAATGTTATCTTGATATTTTCCTTTGAAGACTTTCACCTAAAGGGCTTGCGGTTGTTTTATCATATTCCATCCAAGCTTCATTAAAAAGGCATCACTCATGGCTTCAAGTTGACGAAATCCAAGCCCACCTAGATCTTTTGGAAGACAAAGTGTTTTCCAAGAAATCCAATGAGCTTTTCTTGCTTCTTTCATATCCCCCCAGATAAATTGCTTCTGCTTCATTTCAATTTTATTACATACCCCTATAGGAATCCTTGTATGCTGCATTTGAAATATAGGAATCGTAGACATGACCGATATGGCTAGAGTAACACGTCCAGCTTTAGATAGATATTAAGATTTTCAGCCACTTAATCTTTTCTCCACCCTCTCAATTATGTGTAAGAAGGATCTATTTTTCAACTTGCCATGTTGCATCATAGCTCCCAAATACCGCCCCACTTCCGTAACCTGGGTAAAGCCACTTTGTTGTATGAGTTTATCACAAACATCTTGAGGAGTGTTCCTTGAGAAGAAAATACTTGACTTCTGCCGATTTATAGTTTGCCCAGACATCTCACTGAATTTTTGAAGACAGCCAAGGATAGTATCTAACTAATTAGACTTTGCCTCAGCAAAAAGGAGAAGATCGTCAGCAAAAAGCAAATGAGAAATAACAGGACTTGATCTCCCAACTCGAATCGGTTTCCATTACTTCTTTTCCACTTCATCAGCTATGATTTGTGAAAAATTTTCAGCACACATCACAAAAATGTATGGAGAGATAGGATCTCTTTGGCGGACTCCTCTTGATGTTAAGAAAGTTTTAGATTTCCCCCCATTCCAAAGGACTTTAAAAGTAGCCGAAGAGATACACTGCATAATTAGGTCAATAAAGCTATGCTCCATTCCAATTTCAAAACACTCTCTTAATAAACTCCTAGCTTAGCGATTGTGTACTTAGGGTCCGCTTGTAGGTAATTAGAAAAAGAAAAAAGAACCGTAGAATTTCATTCCTTTTATTTTTATATAATTTAAAAAAAATATTTATTTTTCTCATTTTCTTTTAATAAGATTATCGCAATTATGATAATGGTGATTCTTCCATAATTGTTAGGAAATTTCATTCCATTTTCACATCTTCTTCAATATGATAATTAATATAATAAACATAATAAAATATTTAATAATAATTTTTTATAATTATTATAATATAATTAAATAATATTAAAATAATATATAAATAATATTCTTAATTATTTTTAATATTAGAATATTTTTAAGTTATTATCAATTAATAATATTAATAAAATGATAATAAATATTAAAAATAATTTTAATAAAATATTAATAATTAAATAAATAATAATTTTATTTTTAATGATAATTATAATATAATTAAATAATATTTAAATAATAAACATTATAATATTATTTAATTATATTAATAATATTAGAATATTTTTAATATTATAATATTTTTAAGTTATTAATAATTAATAATATTAATAAAATAATAATAAATATTAAATATAATAATATTAATAATTAAATAATAATAATTTTATTTTAAAAATAATCATAATATAATTAAATAATATTTAAATAATAAATAATATTCTTAAATATTATATAAATAATAAATATTATAATATTATTTAATTATATTAATAATATTATAATATTTTTAAGTTATTAATAATTAATAAAGTTCATAAAATAATAATAAATATTATAAATAGTAATTAAATAAATAATAATTAATATTATTATGATAATTAGAAATAATATGAGTAATAATAAAAATAATATTAATAAGATATTAATAATTAATATTAAATAATTTTAAAATTATAATATTAGTAAATAAAATAAAAATAATAAGATAATAATTATAATAATTATTTTAATAATTATTATAAGTGAATTATTTTTAGTGTAATAATTATAAATAAAATAAAATAAAAATACTTAGTTCCCTTTCCTGTTTAAACTAAATAAATTAAGTAATCATGAGTTATTTCTTTCCTTTCTCCTTAATTCTCTCTCCTAATTTCATTCTCTTTTCCTAATATGAACCAAATGACCCCTTAATTTATTCCAGAAAGTAAAGAAATAATCGAAGGAAGAGAGAATTTTCATATATGTCACATAGCTTCCTTATCATTAAGAAAAATTGCCCAAGGTGTCACTTTTCTTTACTTAATTTATTTATAATTTTAAATAATATAATTCATTGATTTATATATTTAACTATTATTATTTTATCTATTCAAATTATTTTTATCCAAAATTTATAAAAAAATTATGTGTAATGTATATTATTTATTTAAATTTTAATTCAATATTTTTTAGAATTAATTTATTTCCTAAAAAATTTAATTCAACATCTTTTATTTAGCAATTGTAGATTAAATTATAAAAAATAAATCTCTAATACAATCAAGAATTTTTGAAATAATTTTATGGTAAGCAAATGTCAAATTATATCAAAATTTTGAGAAGTAAAAAATTACATATAATCCTTATGAGACTTCTGTTAAATTTTAAATAAAAATAATTTAAATTAGTAGAATTTTAATAATTAAAAATATATATTGATAAACTATAATACTTAAAATTATAAATAAAATAAATAAAAATAATAATAAATGTAAAGTGTAATTTTACGGAATGATTATGGCTTCTAGCATTGTCCATGGTTAAGAACATAGGAAAAGGAGGTAAAGAGTGGTAAAGGTTATAAGATTATAAATTATGAATTTGTTTCCATAACTAAAAGATATTTAGGGATTGGCACATTTCTTGTCCAAACAAGCCATAAATCATTGGGGTAGAAGTAGGCCTTTTGATTCAGGCTATCCGAGAATGTAACTATGTTGAAGATAGTTGGAAGGCTGTTGAAAGGCAATTCCAACTTCAATCTAAGAAAGCATTGTCATTATTTCTTCTAAACCCTCTCTACAGCCTTTTTCAAATCCCCACTCTTTCAACCTGCCGACAGCATTTGAGGTTATCCCTGTTTGAAGTAGTTTATTCATCTCATTTGTTTCCTTAGGTAAACTGAACTAGAAAGTAAGGCGTAATATGAAATTGTAAAGTATATTACTTTTGAAAACTTAAGAATAACAGATTCATGTTTTCTATTGATTTGCCTTCAAAATATTTTTTTATAAAAATAAAATAAAACACGTGATTTGATCTGAGTAATGTTACACTTATTTATTCATTTATGTTTTCTTGTACAACATCATTTACAACACACTTGACAAATATCAAAAATAGAATCCTTGTAGGGAATTATAAGGCACCTTGAGAAATTTAGTACTCAGGGTGACGTAACGCAATATTAAGTGTTTGATTTCCTTATGTAGTCACAACCATCAATTAAAAAATTAATTATCTCTAGCAAGATAAATTTATATAAAAGTGCAGGAGTTATTTGAAATTTTTTTATCTAACCCAAGAATGGATAAAACACAGATATTACAAATCAAGATCAATTCGATCAAGTTTTGGCAAGCTTTTTGAATGATTTGACTGTTAAAGCTACAAATTAATAGTTGGGGAAGAAGGAATTTGCCATAGAGGAGAAACAATTTATGACATCATGGAAGCTTTACGACTTCGCACCACGCACTCCAAATTTGTGGGGTTTTGACTGCAATATGTGTTTTTGACGTGCCATTGCAAGCTCTCCAACTTGCTGCAATGGGAAATAAGGTGTGGGGCTTTTGCTTCTGGGATGTGATATAAGATACGAACTGTACTTGTTTTACAATATAACTATGATAGTGATTTCTCCTCATTCAAGTAGTTTAGAAGTATTTTTCTTTGTTACATGATGATCAAAGGAAGACATAAAATTCAAAATTTTTATATTAGCTAAGAAGTTGGGAACTTCTTAATTTAGAATGTGCTTTAGAAGGACAGATTAAATAATTGATTCTTGGTGCAGCAAAAAGCAATATCACAATAGCAGTAGTTTTGAAAGTGGGATTATTTTTGTAATTTTGTTCAAGTTATTTTCAAAAGTAAATTTTTTTATTTTTTTTGCATCATCTAGCACATGGACTAATAACATTCTATCACATGTCCCGGGTTTCAAACCTAGGATCCTCTGAAAGACACTATAGCATGCATGCTCTAATTCTTGTATATTCTATGTATCATTTGTTATATATAATAAATAAAGAATAATTATTAATTTCATAGGATCTATGCATATTACAATTTTAAATTTTTTAATTCTTAAAATATTAAAATTTATTATTTATTTATTAGTTATAATTAAAAGTAATTAGAATATATAAAAATTTCTCTTAATTTAATCGGTTGAAGTTGTCGGTATACCCCATTCACAATCCGACGTCCCTTTATATTTTTGTCAACTTCAAATGCTATTCTATTCAACAAAATGAAGGTAGAAAAGAAAAAAAAAAACAGATACCAGTTTCCCGTCAAAATTCAAATATGTTATGTCTTGGGAAGCGCAGACAAATTACCGAGCTTCTTTTCAGAGCAATCTGAAGGTTTGATTACAGTATTCGAAGTGTTAATAATTATACAACGGTTTCATGTGAATCGAAAATAAAATTTAAAATTAATTTTTGAATGAAAATTAAAAATTATTATTAAATATAGAATAATAAAATAAATTTATAAAATTTAATTTAAAAAATAAGAAAATTTTTAAATTTTATTTTAAATTTTATTTTCATTAATTAGAAGACTATGCTAAATGGTTAAAAAAAGGGAAAATATAAATAAATTTTCTAAAATATAACTTAGTAAAATTTATCATGAAAAAGATTCTATTTATAAAAGAAATAAATTATCTAAAATAAAATAAATTTCTTTATTTGAATCGAAAGAAGTTTATAGAGGAAATGAAACTCAAAAAACCTTCAACACCCTTCTTTTATGGCTAAATGAAAGCAATTCGCCAAACTAATGAATTTGTGAAGAGTTAAAAAAGAGATTACATTTCAAGTATCTTGTGGATGAACACGAATGAATATAGAATCTTTACTACTTTGACTATAAAATTAGGTAATCATCATTAAATCAAGTAAAATACTTTATGATATGAGTGGAGTCACAAAAAATATTGTCTACAAAAGCTATTTCAATAACCAAAATGTTTATATGAACTCGATTCATTATTTTGGAATAAGAATTTAAAATATAAACTAAAATCTTCAGAAGCTACAAAAATAGTTATGAAATCATTAGTATTGTATAAAAACATTATTTTTATCTCACATAACCCTTTTAAAATTTCAAAACTTACAAATAATCTCCTTAAAAGTTTTAAAAAGGCAAAATATTTACCATCCAATTAGAAAAATAAGAAAAAAAGCATGCAAATCACTAGTAACTATTTTTAACTCCTTTTAACGTAAATTTAACTAGATTTTGAATGGGGTTTCTATTAAAATAAATTATTAATAATAGAATAGATTTTGTAATACATTTATGATATAAGTGTTTTAATTAAATTATTATTGAAATTTAACTAAAGTGCATTTAAGTAGGTAAAATATATGTTTTTTATTTTTTTATTACTTCTTTTGTTTTCTTGTACTAGAAAAATTAGAAAAATTTTATTCAACATCTTTTGTTTCCCATATTAGATGTGAAAAGAACTAGATGTTAATTTAAAAGTATGAGAGAAAGCCTTTGAAGAAAGGAGAATCAACTTTGACAATAATCATTTAATGTCCATATCAACCAACCCACCACACAACTTGAACTTTTTATGAACAACTACTTTTACCAACATGTCAATAACATTTTTATCTATATAAATGTTTTCCAACTTGAATAATTTTTGTTATAAAGCCTCACACAACCGGTGATACTTTATGTCAATATTCTTTGTACGAGAGTGATACATAGCATTTTTACTCAAATCCAAGGTACTTTAACATAGTAGATTATGAACCCATTCTGCCAAATTCCTAGTAGTTAAAGAAATCTTTGCAACCAAAGCATTTCTTTTCCTATTTTGAATGCTACAATATATTCGATTTTAGTTGTAAATAAGGGAGTACACTTTGTCACTTCAATTGCCATGATATGGCACTTTCTACATAAGCAAATAGATATCCTAAAGTAGATTTTCCACTATCCAAATCACTTGCCATATCCACATCTATGTATCTTTTTAGAATTGGTTTTGTACCTCCAAAATGTATTTACATTTTGGAACTATCTTAAACGTATCTTATGATCCATTTAAGAATTTCCTATTGATTTATACTAGGATTTAAGAGAAATCTACAAACAACTCCAACTATATGGGTAATATATGATTAAGTACATACCATTACATACATTAAACTCCTAACTACAAAGGAGTATGGAATTGCTGACATAGCTTTATTTTCTTCTTGCATAGTAGGGCAACTTCTTTTGCTAAGTTTGAAATAATTGGCCAATAGCATACTTAATGCCTAAGCATTCTTTATGCCAAGTCATTCTAGAACCCACTCAATATATATTTCCTATGATAACTAAAGCTTTTTAGCTTCCCAATCTCCTAAAATTTGCACTTCTAGAATTTGCCTTATTAGGCCTAGATCGAAATGTCAAAGGATTTTGATAATTCCTTTTTTGGATCATTAATCATCTTCAAATCATGTCCTACTATCAACATATCATCTACATATAATAGAAAGATTATGAATTTGTTACCTAAAAATTATTTCATATATACATAATGATTTGCATTATTCTTGGTATATCCATAACTCATCATAAATAAGTTAAATTTCTTATACAATTAACAAGGAGCTTGCTTCAATACTTATAAACCTTTATTTCATTTACAAACTATGTGCTTCTTCCATTTTTCAACAAACTTTTTTTGTTGTTCCATGTAGAATTCTTCTTCCAAGGCATCATGAAGAAATGTAATATTTACATCAAGCTACTCCACTTCAAGATTCATATCGGTTACTAATCCTAGTATAACTCGAATTGAATGCATCTTTACCACTAATGAGAAAATGTTATCAAAATCAATGCTTTACTTTTGACTAAAGCCTCTTACCACTAATTAAGTTTTGTATTTCAACAACTTGTCACCATCTTTCTTTAATTTAAATACCTATTTATTCATAAATGATTTCCTTTCTTTAGGAAGTTCCACTAACTTATATCTTATTTTTATGTAATGAGTACATTTCTTCTTATATAGCTTTGGCCCTATTCTTTAGTAATTAAGATATTTTCAGAACTGGGATACCCTATAGATGGTTTATTTCCTCTAATAGACCTTCTCAATTAAGGTTCTACTTTTTAAGCTTGCTCCCCTACTCAACACTTCCAATTTTAATGTTGTCTCCATCTACATTAAGATCTTTCATGGTAGGCTTTTCATCGTTCATCTCATGTTTTTCCTCTATATCTCTTCCATCACTAGCACTTTCAGATGGATTATTTAATGATGTTTGATTATCTATTCCCTTATCATAAGTTTTCATAGTTTTTCCATTTATTTTCCTTTCATTGATTTCCTAATGGTTAAAGAATACAACATATCTACTCCTAATGGCTTTCTCATTATTTAGATCCTATAAACTAATAGTCCATAGCCAAATTCCTTATCACCATATCCAACAAAGATACATGAAATGACCTTGTCATCGAGCTTTGACATATGTTCCTTTGGCATAATTATGAATGGTTTGCAGCTAAACATTTTCAAATGAAAGTAACCAATATTTTATTGTCCAAACTCTTTCTAGTATTTCAAAGTCCAAAGGAACAAAGAGTGTGTTGATAGCTTCTCACTAGAATGGCTTAGGTAGATATGCCATTCTAAGCATGCATTAAACCTTCTCCACAATTATCTAGTTCATTCTTTTAATGATAGCATTATGTTATAAAGTGCTAGGAACTATCATTTTGTATCTTATGTCATACTTTAAGCAATATACCCTTAAACTCTCAAAATGTGTATTTTCCTCTATTATCTATTCATAAACATTTCAAAGATGATTTAGTCTTTTTTTCTATCATGGTATGGAATTGTTAGAAATATAGGAATACTTGATCCTTGGTATGCAACAAATATGCCCATGTCTTTCTTATGGGATTATCAATGAAAGTGACAAAACATTTATTATCACCTAAAAATTCAACTTCCATGGTACTACAAACATTAGAGTGTACCAACTTTAGTTTATTTTTCTTCCATTTCAAATTATTTGAAATAAAACTTAATGATACTTCCCATATAAATAGCATTCACAAGGATTTAATAATTCACCTTTGGTTATTAAGGTAAAGGACTACTTCACTAAAAGTTGTAATTCTTTCTCATTTCTATGTATCAATCGTTTATGCCATAAGTTTGATAAAGCATCATCTTCAACTTTATTTAGTTAACCTTTACATATCTTCAATTAAGTTTTGTATAATAAGCAGCACATTATTCTTTTTGCTATTACCAGGGATCCCTTAGTGAGTTTCCACATACCTTTGTCTATTTAATGTTAGTATCCTTCTTTATCAAAAGCATTCATAGAAAGTAAATTTATTCATACATCATGAATATGCCTCATATCTTTCATTGTTATTATGTAACTAATTTCCATTTGCACACAAATTTTACCAATTCCCATAATTTGAGAAGTGCTTTTAGTTCCTTTATTGATAAATCCAAGGCTTCTAGTTGTATAAGTTGTGAAGTATTCTCTTTTTGGAATGCAATGATATGAAGCACTAAAATCCACTATCCATTCAATTTCAGGTATTGTCATACGGTAATATTTTGTTTTATAATCACATAGAAAAGTAACTCCATTATTTTTGGTAAAGGTTATGGTAATTGTGTTATCATTTCCTTTTTTTCTCTTTTTCTTGCTTTAAAAGTCTATAAACTTTTTTCATATGTCTAGGTTTCTAACAATGATAATATTTGAATTTGCTTTTGGACTTAAATCTTCCTCTAGATTTGGATATTCCCCTTTGTTCTTTATTTTAACTCTGGACCTTATTTTTTAGCAATAGAAGCTTATGTTTCATTACTAGTTATATCCTTTAAATGAGTTTCTTCATTGAATAAGCTATTTTTCACCATGTTCATTGTCACTTTTCCATTAGGTGCTAAGTTAGTTAATCAAATTATTAAAAGATTCCATGATTCAAGAAAGGATCCTAAAAGTATAATATTTTGCATATCATCATCTATGCCTTGCCCTATAAATGAAAGTTGCATTATCAAGTCTTCAAACTCGTTTAAATGCTCTGCAACTAACTACCCCTCTTTCAATTTTAGATTCATGAGTTTTCTTATTATGAAAACTCTTTCTTAGGCATTTTTTTGTGGTATATATCTTCAAGATTTTTCCAAAAAATGAATGGATCAATTTCTTTGAAAACTTTATTATAAATTGAAAGATCTACACACTGATATATACCAACTAATATTTTTTCTTCTAATAAATTTCTTAGCTTGACTTTATCACATTCTATTGGTTTATACAGATCTTCACAATATGGGTGATTCTCTATCATAATTCTTCATAATAAATAATTTTTTGAATTCAAATTGATTGTGAATCTAGGCCTACTCTTTATCTTTCCATAATAACAATTGATAACATATGAATAGTGCTTTGTATAAACATTATAACAGAAATGGGCAGTTATAATAACCATGATGATAAAATTAACCAATACAAATTATAAAATAATTTCAATAATCTGTGCTAATACTAGTGTTAGATGTTTTATAGGTTTTCTTAACTATGAAAGCTAGGTCAAGAACTAAATCTTCCCCTTATACTTTTAAACTAATATCTAACTCCTACATTCAATATGAGATAACTCAAGAATTTTTCTCTCATACATCAAGACATTAGTTAAAACCTTAATATCAATTAGCTTTCAAGTGGATTGCTAGATAGAGATATTATAACTGGATTCTAATACCAGTTTTTTGGATTAAAGTATTTATATGAGTGGCAGAAAAATAAAATGAAGTAAAAGAAAAAGAATAATAGATAGTAAAAATTTAACATGAAAATTCTTTTTTTTTTATTTTAAAGGGAAAAAATAATGAGACAAACTTTGAAAATATTCACTATGTGATAAATTAGTCCAAAAAATATTGTAGTAACTCACTTACACACAATATTCTTTCCTTTAGATTTTGGATTTGTAATCCAATCGTCAAAATTATATCACTCCAACACTCATCAATTTAGAACACTATAACTCCTTCACATTCTACTTGGTGTGATACCTATAACTCACTTTTAGAGAAATTATAAGAATTATTTCTCTCTCTCACATAAAATGTAACCTCTTGCTCACTTTTTCTTCTCTTCTGTGGTTATGTGTTGATTGAAAAATGGAGCTCTATTTTAGAGCTTTGCTAACTTGCTTAGCAAGTTTTGGGGAATAAAATACTTAATTCCCACATGTTTGACTCATTTGCAAGGCAAGACTCTTGGTGACTTGTAAGGTAAGACCACTTCCTTTGTTTCCAAGGCAGCCTATCTTATAGGCTTCTTTTTGCCAAATTTATATGCGTATGTAACTTGGATTCTTACATATGTGGCATTAAATTATACTTTAAGAAACTTACTTATATATTCCCCTAAAAAAAGTAGTCATTAATAATTATCTTTTAATTTTACAATTGTAAAATTAGGTTTCTTTCCATTTTCATTTGCAGTTATTACATAATTGGACTTTTTTTTTCCTCTTCCTTGTAATTTAGGAGCTAATAAAGTTTTGAATTGTCAAAGCTCCCACTCAACCTTAATGCCAGGTATTTTGATGTAAAGTGTAAGCTTAATTTGATTCGTTAAAAAGTATCTTTCATAGAAAAATATCATTTATATATATATATTAATAAAAGAATTACATACTTTTTGCATTAGTAGTTAGAAAAAATAATATATAAAAAGTGTTTGGGTCACAGAATCTTATATTTTTTAAAAAGTGCACATTACCAGAAATGTAATTCATATATATGTAATTCCTTAGAATGTAACATTTATATGTTTGGTTCAATATATATATTCTTGAGAATATTTTTTTCAGATTCTTAGATATATTATATTCTCATATTTGATTCACACCTTATATTCATAGAGATCTTATTATTTTTTCAAAAAATATCCTTATTAATTTTTTATAAATTTTAATAAATTATAGATTTAATTAAAATATATCAATAAAGACTTTTGAAGATTTAATAAATTAATAATTTAAATTTTATTCAATTAAAATATAATAAATAATTTAATATATATATAATATTAAAATTTTTAAGAATTTGAAATTGAAATTCTCATTTAATTAATTATATAAATAAATTAAAAGTAATTCATATCTGATATCAAGATATTAATTTCGCATGACAGACATATTTAAACTTTTATAATTTTTTTACTTTGTAAAGCATTAAAAGTTATAAATTTTAATTGTAATTTTTATGTAAACAAGACAATATAAAAAACATATATTACATGTGAATATGCAATATTAATTAATGTAATCATACAAATCAAAATTTAATATATTAAAGTTACTTTATGAAACTATTTTTTTAATATGTTATGATATTCTATATAAATTAATATTATTGAAATTTAGAAATTACTTTTTTATTTTTTTTACTTATTTAGGATAATTATCATTGTTATCATGAAAAAATTAAAAATAAAAAATATAAGTTAAAAGTGAAAAATAAAAAATGAAAAATGTTTAAAGTAAATTAGGGTTGGAATTTAGAAATTATTTTTTTTCTTATTTAGTGTAATTATACTTGTTATCAAAAAAATTGAAAATGAGAAATATAAGTTAAAAGTGAAAAATAAAAATAAAAAAATTTAGAATAAATTAGAACACAGTAAAAATGGGAGTAAAATTATCCTTTTTATTTTAATATCAATATTCTCATAAAATGGGAATATGAAATACTCACCTCCCTATGAAAATATCTGGAAGGAAAGTTGTACTTTAAAATATTTTTAGGAATGTTAGATTTCTAAATAATTTTTTTTAAAATTTTGAACTAAATATAAGAATGTAACATTCTCATAAATATTTCTGAAAATATAAAGAACATTCCACAAACCAAACGCTCCCTAGAGTAATGATAGTTGATAAAAGCAAATTCTCTTTTAAAATAAAAGAAATTACTTTTTTCAATTTTTTATATTTAATATTAAATAAATAAAATATTTTTCTTCTATTTTAATATTTTATAATTATAGTTTATAAAAAAAAACGTTTTCTATCAAAACAAGCATAGTCTTAATCCATTTCCAATAGTGGAAGAAAGAGTCGTGCGAGGGGTAGAGAAATCAATTGCCCCAGAATCAGTTTCCAAAGCATTTTCATCACTTGCCTAGAACGTTAAAGGGCAAAGCCAACCACGTGCACCTAAGAAGTATAGATTAGAAATTCTTAGATATACTTTTTGTACTACATAAAACAAACCAATTAAAAATTGATATGTGGCGTAATTAATTAATAACATTTAAATGCAGTTACACATCAGCTTAGAGTTGATTTTCATGTAACATATGACATGTATATAAAATATTGAGCATAGAGACTCACGGAATAAACCACATGTTTGTGTTGGGCATATGTGGACATCAATATTGGTATTTCATTAATTTATTGAATTATATTGTTAATAATAAAATGCAATAACATTAATACTTGACTTTAAGGCATGCATATATTGATATAATTCTTGGTGATTTATGGTATACTTGTGGATACCAGAAGATGATGATGTTTCATTAAACTTTTCCCACTTGCAATAAACCCGTTTTGAATCCCCCAAGTAAATGTT
This sequence comes from Sindora glabra, assembly GCA_020226215.1. NCBI lineage: Eukaryota > Viridiplantae > Streptophyta > Magnoliopsida > Fabales > Fabaceae > Sindora > Sindora glabra. Next base: position 82,376,340 of record CM035229.1, read on the forward strand.
ATAAGACGAAAAGAACAGACAAAATAGTTTACAAAAAGAATAAGGGAAATTGTTTGACAGACAACCCGGCAAAACATTACTTCCTAAGAAGGCGCCTCTGCCTTAAGGCATCTGCTTTATTGTAGATCTATTTAAGACTCGGATAGAAGCCATTAGAAAGTATTAAATAAAATGGCACGACAATCAAATAAAACCAGTGAAGTCGAATTGACAAATTGGTTTCTGTTTGTTATTTGAAGAGTTCGAGAATGCTATTTATGCTGGATGAGTACGTGCTCAGTGAGTTTGAATGAGTGAGCTTAGAGAATAGACATTTGGTTACTATAATGTATTATAAAGAATTGAGACTCATAGCAAGAAAAGAATATATCTTCGGATGTAAAGAAGCGCAGGGAAGGAGTATTAGGGAGCAGTTAGTTGTACCCCAGAGAAACATTGCCTGTTCTTTCCTTCGTTCCAGGTCAGACCCACGTGTTCTTCATAGTATTGAACGAACGAAATTATACTATCTAAACTAATAAATGAACGTTTTTTTTTGGTGAGTTAATAAATGAGCATCTTGTTGCTGAAGAAGAGCGCTCCTTAAATTTGGTAAAAATTGAATCGCATTAAGCATCAATTGGATAAGTCTACAACCATTTGTCCCCACATTCCTCTCTAAAGAGGGTGGGAAAAAAATAATAATTCGAACAAATTTTGTCCATAATCCCCGGACTAATAGTTTCCTTGGTACCAGATACGTGCATTTCAGTTTCTTTCTCGCTTCAATGCCACAAGCACACACGGCTCAAGATAACTCGACAAAACACATAAATTTAAGTTAAAATTGCATGCGGCCTAGGATAAATCCAAGTATCATTCACATAAACCGCAAGCTCCTAAAGATAATCCATCGGGTGCAATTCAGATCAACAAGTGCTTGAAAACGCCCAAAAATAGCCCCTCAAACATAGCATCTTCTTTGATTTAAACGTTCATCGGAACAACTTCTAACAATAGAACATAACCCTCTTCACATTCTCCTTGAGAGCAGGAAGGGGCCTCACAACAGCACTTGCACCGGGTGCACGGGTACTCCGTCCCACACCACCACCCATAGCTCCACGTCCGGCAACAGCTCCGCTTGCCATGGATCCACTGTCGGATGTCTCTGGTTCCATATAAAACCGAGCTCGAAAAGCTGCCAGATGAGCATAATATGCAGGAGGCACTGCAAATTATAGAAAGCAAAGATACATTAAGGACTAAAAATAAAAATGGTGCGGGGCAATTTTATCTTCATGTGTGTAAAAAGTACTCACCAATTGAAACAGAACGTGTGCATCTCGCATAACTGCAGAATGTGTTTGAAAGAGAAAATCGCATTCGAGGTCATAACAACAGCAAAACCAGAAGTAAAATTGGAAATCGAAGTAAACAACTTAACAGACAAATTATAACAGACATACGTGTAACAAAGGTTGTTGGTTAAACTCTGTAGTGCATCAGCTGTAAAATTGTTCTCATCCCATAAGACATGGTAATGTGCCGGACGGCTGGTACCCTGTTGCATTTAACATGTGAAGAGATGATGCATTAAAAATGGAATATAACCATTCTGTTACATATAAATGGCTAAGGAGGTGCAAAACCAAACCTGTATCCCAGCGTGGCTACAGAGATAAAAATCAAACTCTGTTGGATGGCAGATCTTCGAGTCTACAACTGTACCTGCAAAAATTTCCAGGATAGTGGTTCTGCATCAGATACAGGAAAGCAGGCAAAAGGCAAGCATACTTTGTTACATTGAAGACCTACCAGGCAATATATTGCCACTCCTGTCAACAGAGCTCCTGTCACGGTGATTGCTGGCAAACAGCCTAGTATGATGGCGCTTTTGAACCACAACAAATGTGACAGGAGGCTGATAGTTAGGTTCCAAGGATGCACACGCCTGGGAAGGTAAGCGATAAGCAAATTACGTAAATTTGATAGAGAAAATTTAGATGTTGACCAACAAGCAAAAAGGTTAACAAAAATGCTTTAACCCAAATCCACGTTGGATATGAGTTCTCCATGCCCTATAATATAGAGTGTGGGACTCAGCGGGATCCAGTTTTTCCTCAGAGGGAGTGGGAGTAGCATTGTCGAAAACATTTACCTTGCGTATAGCATCGAGCTCAAACAGCAAAACTTGATAGAACTGACCCTCACTCACACCATCCCTGAAAGTAACATTAAAAAATTTACATAGCCAATATATATAAGAAGCATATTAAGTGAGAACACTCGTGTCTATAACAAAGCTCAGAAAGCATAACACTACCTGTAAAATATGATGCGCTGTGGCTTCTGCCCAGTGGCCCTCCGGAAAGATATGAGAAGCTCCCTGCCATTTCAAACAAAATAAGAAAGAAACAACGTAAACCCCATAAATCAATAGAACATTCCAAAACAGCACAGAAGAATTAAATTTGTTGAGGCCCAAGGCCACGAATAGATCACCAGTAGCAAGGGAACAGTAAGCCAGTAACGAGCATGAGACAGACAGACAGAGAGAGGTAGGGAGGGAGAGTACTTGATCATTCCACCAGTTACTGTCCCTCGAACTGGATCTTGCCATTGTTTGTAAAGGTCTTGGATAAGCTCTTGTCGATGTGCTTGAGCACAAACCAAACCAGCATATTTCGTAATTTCAGGCCAATCTTGAGAGGCCACAACCTGAAATTTACACATGGGACTTTGATTAAATTTTAACTACTAAAATAGAGAAACCTGAGATTGGTTAAACCTTAAAAAAATTATAACACACCGCTGCGATCGATGGACTTGAATCCTCTCCAGGATGTGGATGTGTTACATCAGCTCCAAAAATAATGGTAGGCCGGTCACTGACTAATGGTATACGCCTTGATAGCGCATCAACAAGCACTGTATTCCTTCCACCAACCTTGACATTAATTTTCAGAGCAACATTTGCAAGATATTGCTTGCTCATTTTAAAAACGTGCTTAGTCAGACAGCACTGGGAAACAAGTCCAAGATCTGTCTCACATATACGTTTCAGGTCACCTGCATAGGAAGTTAGAATGTTAACACCAAAGATCTAATCAGTATGAAGGAACAGCACAAGATACAATATGATCGCAAGGCCACACCATAAAGAGAGCCATTATTGTCAGGCAAAATAACAATGAGCAGATCTAGCTCCTTTCCTTGCAGTTTAGTCATGGCATCATGATAACGTGTTTTCAGGACCTTCTCCACCTGATCAGGACGGGCACTAAGTGCTGAAAGCACTGGCTCTGGATTGAATGCCTGGATACATTACAATACAGATCAATAATTCCAGAAAACGAGTAATCACAAGCAATATCAATTGGGAAGTAGAGACTTCAATAATAGGATAGCCCTCACACCATGCCAGATATATAGCACATTTGAGCTAGTTCAAAGCAAAATCCACGGGCCACACTGTCTTGGACAGTCCTTGAAAAATTGATGCAGATCCAGTTGTTAACAGTTCCCCCATTGACCATTTTCTGAAATAATTATGATCAACCAAACAGCACAAGGTGATTAGGATTTCAATCAAGTGTGATCTTAACTAAAAATATAACATTATGCACAACATTCTTATTGTTGCATGAATTTAGTTTTATGATCAACAGACTTAAAATGTGTCATGATAAATGCAATACTTTTTCACTTCAAGCTAAACAAAACTAGAAGGGCACATCCACCTTCCAAACCTTCTCTAGCCCCTCCTACAAACCTCACACATTTCCTCTTCAATTACCTTGAACAACCCATCCCAACAGAACCCCCCTTCAGAAACCACCCATTTCCCCATCCAATGCCCCAAAATAACCAACATCACGTGAAAACAGTGCATGCAAACCCATGTTTTTCTTTCTGTTATTGCAATCACATACTTTGACATACCACATTATTTCAATATACTCAAAACGAGCAAAACTACCTTGTTCATCATATTCCATTGGCCAACTTGAGGCAGGCAATCCTTTTCCCTACCAGTATCATGATACTTGAGCTGCCCAAAAGGAAAAACAAAAGGCTTGACATATAGTATCCAAAACAGCAAAATCCATGAAAAAGTTTACCAGTAAGAAATGCACAAAGAAATACCCAAGGAGCAGGAAGAATACGAGCTTCAACTTGAGCAAGCTTCTCACTGATCTTGATGCCAAATTCTTTTGCATAAGGATCTTCATGATATGCATTATGATGTACAGTCTGGAGTAACCATAAATAATGCGTTAGAAACAGCACAAAAAACAGGTCATATCTGCACATGTTCAGTAAAGAGCACTAATGTATCCACATTTATATATATATATAAAAAAAAATGAAAAAAAAAAGTGAACTGCACAGCAGAGGTAATCAAGATTCAGACCTCACATAAAAAAGGAAAAAAAATACATTAAAACAACTGTACAGCAGAGGTAATCAAGATTTAGGCCCCTCACAGCCCTTACTTATCCAAGTAAATATAGGTTCACAAACACGAAATGCTGACTAAAATATTAGTGATATCAGGCAGTGTGACTTGAACAAAGTTACAGAAGAGCATAACATAATTCTAGTGAAAAACAACTACCCACCCGCATAATATCCTGCTCCCTTTCAACAGGACGCTGGCATGTCACTTTCAGCAAGGCAGTAATCTGCCTCTCATTCAACCTCTTGGAATATCTCTGACCTTCAACAATCTTGCAAACCTACTTTCAGGGCAGCCTATTAGTTCACACTTCCATGTGAAACAAACAGGCTATATATTAACTATTAAGACAATGATTACCTCCATTGGTAAATAGTTAGGTCGCTGCTGATTGCCAACTTGTAAGCAGGGCCATTGGGTATGTTGAATGACAAACCCATATGTCTCGTAGAAATACTCAACAACAGATTTCATTGTACCCCTCTCATCAACAGGGAATCTAAAATTATTAATAATCCAAAAGACGGTCAGCAAGACAATTTTAAATTGAACCAAAGGAAACCATAGTCAACTATATCTCACGTCAGTTCTCTCGTGGCCTGAGAAGTCAAACCAGATATACGATATTTTCTACGCATGTTTCCACGGTGTGTAACTTCCACTTTGACGCCTCGGAGTGCTTTTTTGATCTGACATTAAATAATAAAGAAGCATGTTACTTTCATATTACTTAAAGCAAGCTGGACAGATGAATCTGACATCTATTTTCAAGAGTTAAATTAAACAATTGTTGTTTAATGCAACCAACAAAGGATGTACATATAACACATGTAGAGGGAAAGGATAGACACAGGTTCAAGTGGCTCCACCATACCGTATAACTACAAAGGGAATAAAAATAAAAAACTATTAGTGAAAAAAAGCATGTGTAAGGTTCTCACCTTCACACGATCAGAATCAGACAAAGGTCTTGATGAGACATCCCTGTTTAGCAGCTGTGTCACGAAATCAATTACAGGCAATGGCTCAATAAATGCCGTGGAGGACATATCTGCACTTCCATGGAAAAAAGGACTTTGTAGTTTCTTCGTTAATTTAAAGGAAAATAAATTGAGAATGACACAAATCCTTGATATCAAGAACTATATCAACAACACACCGTACCAATGTTCAAAGATAATCCCATCTGAGTTGGACGAATACTTTGATAGAATCCTCTCCAACTTTCCAATCCCTCACCTAATGGTTGCCTTCTACCTAGATCAGGTGAATAAAACGACCTCCCCACAGGACAATACCTACAATAGTAAAACCCCATTTAGCAATGTTTGAAATAGAGAATGGTCAAAATGAACCAACATTAGGAATACAATAAACCGCATCCAGTACCTAGTGGTAGGTAATTCACGCAGAACAATGTCAAGAACCTGAAGAGCTTCTTGAGGTGCATCTGTTTGCCTCCCCTGCAAAAAGAGTCCCAGATGGTGAAGGTCTGCTCGTGCTGCTAACTTTATCACAACTCTGAACTCCCTCTCCCTCCTGTATTCAAATACAAATCAAGAATTATAACATGAATAAAGGTCAAATGTAGAACAGAAAGGAAATTTTGATAAAAGTATATGATTTAAACCTTTGCCCTCCTGAACCATCATCTTCGTCAACGAGTGTGATTTTAAAGTCCTTCGAAATAAAGGGAAGTGGACCAGCAGTGTAAAGGCTCTTGCGCCCATCATAGGCAGGAAGCCTCTTTCCCAAATGAGATTCCCTGTATAGTCTCACCAGCTGCTCCATAACAGCACGGTTTACACCTCTTGAGGTCACTTCTGGTGTAATTGTGACCTAAAACATCAAAAGCAAAATCCCAATGATAAACGTAGAATGCATGAAACATTTATGACAAGCAGGAACTTACATCATACTGGTGTAGATCTTTATTAGGTAACTCAGCAATGAAGTGGTTTGCCTTGACTATACACCTGGTGCCACAGCTTCCCTTTCCAGGACGAAGTGGAAACCTCATTGATTTACTTGACGGTAGAACAGGAGCAGGAGGGTCAGGCTGAACCATCATCTTTGCAAATTCCTCCTCCACTGACACAGGGGGTTGCGAAGAAGAGCTAGCCTCATATGGTGCAGGCAGAGCTTGATATGAAACTGGCGTAGCTTGGTGCAGCTCGGGAACTGGTGGGCGAGATGGACCACCAGAAGAAGCTCCTATGCCACGACCACTGCTCATGCCCCCACCACCACGGCCACCACTGTACCCACCACGACCTCCCTGCTGAGAAGACCCTCCCCTCCCCCTAACTTGATAATCAAGGGGAGCACCATACTGCTGTTGGGGTGGCCCACGACCACGGCCCCCACCATAACCCCCACGTCCTCCTTGGGGACCCCAACCTCTACCTCCTTGAGATCCTCCCCCCACAGCCTGTTGTGGGCCAGGAGCACTCCTTTCAGCAGGGCGTTGAGAACCCCGACCAGTACCCCCAGCCTCCGGGGTCTCAGAGCTTTCACTCCCACCTGGCAGTTCAGTTCTCCTCTTCCTCACCATGGCGAATACTACCTACACAAAACATCAAAAAATTCCTAAAACGCCGTTTACTGAAAAATTTTACCTAAAACACCGTAGTGACAAAATAATGTACACCTTAAACCGCAATGAAATTACTTGAAAACAATGAATGCACTAGGAAGAGAATAACAGCATAACACAACACAGCAACAGCAACTGAAAAGCCACTAATATTTCCATGAAACATATTTATGGTTATTCATATGAAGAAAGGTCATAAATTCACAAAATCCCAGAAAAAAAAAATTAAATAATCATGCCAAGCAATGTAGTCAGCTAGTAGATTGCTTGCATATGAACATCAACAATAATTGCTTTTTTAATGATGCATTCAGAAACCACACACAACAATCAATTACTATGAATAAAATAGAGGGTTGACATAATCTCACCGTCGTCATGGTTAAAACAAAAGGAGTATTAGACTATGCTGTGAAGCTTACAATAAGGTTTATTTTTTTTTTGAAATGAAAATAAATGAAGAAAAAGAGTAAGCATTACCCAGGAGAACTCAAAATAAACATATCACACCCTCAGAAAACCTGAGTTCAGTCCAGAACTTCTTCAAAATACTCCAAAAAAAAAAAATTAAAAAAAGCGATAGCATCCCCTAAATATGAAACAGCCAGAGTCAACACGCACATTGCAACCAGAACAACAGCCAACAATATGGCATCATTTTGGTCCTTTACTACCATTAAAGGTCTGTCCCAGCAACGATAATAATCATTAAAATATCATAATCAAGCAAAGAGAGCCCACGATCTAAACCGCGACCAACACCAAATACCAGATACCAAACTAGACTAAACCTTCAAATCTAAAGCAGAGATGGCAATACCATAAAAAATCTCATACCGTCGAATTTCTGAATAGATCGGACACAGTACCACTTACAAAATCATCCAGAGTCTCATAAATAGCAGATCTACGCCATCAAAACAAAAATCCTTGCAAAAATTAAATCCAACCGAGAAACAAAAAAGCAGCAAAAAAAAACAAAAATCATCAACGTAAAACATAAAATCGCAGGCACAATGAACCAGAAAACAGTCATCAGAAGACAAAAATACAAAGATCAAAACCACCATGTAATGTTGATTGCTACCTGAAAAATGCACCTTCCTCCCTAAACTGAAGAACTGAATATGAAGAAAACCAGAGTGGAACCAGAGTAGAGCGTGGTAGAATTCGTACAGCCCCCCACTTGCCTAGCAGCAAAAGCAAACAGGAGAGAGAAAATGAAAAGAAGAAGCTCAGCGGAGAAAATCCACAATAATAGCACTCGTTTTTGCTACTTATAAACCAAAGGTAGGTCTTCGAAAATGACCACACCGTCCCTGCTCAGTCGTCATACGCTGGGCGGGCCTAGGAGAAACAAATTTCTGAAACCTTCCACATGGACGATGACGTGTCCAAGATGAGGATTTTTAATGGCTTGGTATCCCACGTGGCATATAGATTGCTGACGTAGATGAGTTTTGGCCCCGCGGGGTGCGTCGGGTGAAACGAAGGAGAGGATCACATGATTGGCCGCGACGAATCTTGAATATAATGCCAGCCAAGGGGGAAATTACAATTTCCCACACGCAGTTCTCGCTTGTCAACCACGAAACGTGTCCTTTTGTGAGTACAAAATCGCGAGTCTGACCCTGGGTGAGAAGGAAAAATGGAAGAAAATGGAAAAAAAATTAAAATTTAATTAGAATAAGTAACAAATAATAATAAAGAGAAAAAATTTTAAAACATTAAGATGTAGAATATAGAAATAATAATAATCATCATCACAAATTACTTCCTTTCCTTTTTTTTGAATCAATCAAATCGAAAATTTAAATTTACAACTTTCTTTCTATTCCCTTTATTTTTCATTTAGATTAGATGGATTCGTAGAAATATATTATAAATTATTAAAATTATAATTTTTAATCATAATTATATTATATTTCAGAATTAATAAATTTTTCTAATTTTATTATTAAAAGTATAAATATATTTTATTTATTATTATTTTTAATTCAATTCTAAAAATATTACGAGATAATAATATTAATTAAAAATAATTATAATATATTTAAATTTTAAAATATTAATTTATAATTATTCATAAATTTTCTTAAAATTGAAGATAACAACAATTGAAAAGTATTTATTGATTTCTTAAGCATAGGTCATAGGGCTACCGTAAGCAAAAACATTAAATTAATTAATTAAAAGCTATTAAAAATAAATATTTAATTTTAAAAATAAAAATTATTAACATTGAGGAAAATTATGACGTGAACAAATTTTCGTTTGTTAATTATTTTTTATTAATTTTTAAGAACATGGTTTTTTTATTTTTAAATTTCATAAACTTATATTGTAAAACATTTATAATTATAAGGTGATAAATAAAAAATTAATAATTTAAATTTTTTATATTATCAATCTAAAATATTTTATACCATTAGAAAATAAAAATATAAAATAATGTATTTTTAAAAAAGTAATAATTATTATTAATTAAAATTTTTATTAACAATAATAAAATATTAAAAAAATTATTAATATGACAATAAATAGTAATGTAAAATTAATTTAAATGGAAGAAATTTAAATTCAATAATCATTAATTATTAATTATCAATTAAAAAATGGAGTAACTTTCATCACGAACATTTCATGGACGCCACTTGTTAGTCACCAGCTCTCAACACAAAACATCATATGGGTATTTCATTGTTTTCAGTTAAAAATAACGCATCTTAACACAATCAGATGTCCCAATCCTATTTGTTGTAAAGATTTATGTATAAATATCTCGAACTTATTTTGTAAATAATTATAATTTTGACATCAAAAATAAAAATTTGTACATCATTAATTAAATTATAATTTTTTGTTAATGTTCATTTATATTTACATGTGCAATGTGTAATATCTTGTATTTTTCAATTTTAAATGACAGTTTTCCAATATTATCATTATTTAGTATTTCCTTGTATTTTGGCTTTGATAAATTAGTTAGTAGATTAATAAATTAACTAACTGTAATAAAAAATATTTTGTAAAATTAAATATTAATTTAGCTAAAAATCTAAAATGACATAAAAAGATATTTAATATAAATAGATATATAAATAAAATTAAATTAATTTATTTTTATTTAAAGAATAATTTATATTAACACAATCAAAATGTTTAAAATAAAAATATAATTTCTTAAAATTGAATTATTTATATTTTATGATATTACATATTGATTTAAGTACATATTTTTATATATTTAATATTTAAAATGAGGATATAATTAATTAAAAATGAATCAATTATAATTCATCAATATCATATATTTGTTTATTTTCTTACTGACTTATTTTTATTTTATTATTTATGCTAATTTTTTATATTATATATTTATGTATATACTTATTTGATTAATTTTTATTTATTTATTATTTAAAACATGAATATATTTATTTATTTATTAAAGGCAAGATTTGTAATTTAATAAAAAAATAATAAATTTGGAAAAAATTGAAAAATATCTTCTTATAAATTATAATTTACTCAAAATAACTTATTAAATTTAAATTTTTTTAATAAATTAATAAGTAAAATATTTCTAAAAGTTAACTTATATTTTATTAACCATGTTATTTGGTTTTAAGTTAACTTTTTTACTATATGAAATAGAGGTTTTAAATTTTAAAACCTACCTATCATAATTATTTTTATATTTTTAACAGATATTTATCTATTGAAAAATTTTAACATATCTAAACTAGAAGTTTGAATATTAGTGCCTTGTTTTTATAACATCATCATTATTCTTAAATTTTGGAAATGTCAAAATAAATAATTAAGATTCAATGACTAAAAATTTACTAAATTAATAAAAATATAATGATATGATTTAACAAAAAAATAATGACATGATATTTATGTTTGTAATAAAAAAATTTGATATATTTTTTGATTAAATATTTTTGACATAATTCAAACTCAATCATGTCTAGATTTAGAAATTTAATATATTACACTGTTTAGTTAAGTAATAATTTAATAATTTAATGCATAAAGTTTAAATGACATAATGAGAATTAATTTGATATATTATAAATTAATATGATTATTTATTTACAAAATGTATATATCAATTTTAATTTTTAATTAATATTTGGTAATTTTCAATATGTCATTATATTTATTTAGGTGAAGATTTTAGTAATTTAACATATAAACTTGCAATAATTGAGTAAGAATTTACTATATTTGCTAATTAGGTAATAATGCATTACTATTTTATTTCCTATATTTACTTGAATAATAAATTGAGTAACTTTTTTAATAGATTTTTATGATGTTTAATTTTAGAGGTACTTAATAGGTTTTGGACTTGCTGGCTTAATAGATCAGACTTATTAAAAATAAGCTCGTAAAAAAAAAGTAGGCTCGGATAAATCGAGCCCATGTGATTGGATTCACATGAACTATTAGCCAATTCACGAGCTAGCGATCTTCTTAAGGCAAAATATATCAATCCATATACTTACAGTACAAATAAACTAACCAAAATAGATTTGCTTTAAATGTCAATTGGCTCTAAATGGATTAGTCCATGCAGGCTTTGACCTAATATAGTTCGCGAAGCTACTGTAGCACCCCTATTTAATTTAAAAGATAAATTTACAATTATTTGATGATGACTAATTTAATATATCATAAACTATCACAATTATTTATTTGCATAAATAATGAAATTAATATTTTACAATTTTTTCTACACTTAAGTATTCATATACTTTTAAGCATGGGACCTGTTTGAAATGAAAGTAATAAATAGAAACCTCTTTAACAATAGTACCTCTAAAAATATCTTATAATATTTAATACAAATTTAGTTACATTAGTTAACTTTTTAAACTTTAACCTTTCGCTCCACATGTTTTTTAATGTTTTTACAATAATGATCATATAATGGCATTTAGATTATGGAATCAAACATTCCTAAAAATTATAATATTTTTTAGAATGTGATTATCAAAAATTTAATCTGTAAGGGTATGATATTTATATATTTGGTTCAATTAAAAATATTTTTAAGAATGTTGTAATATTATATTTTAATTATTTTAAATATTTTTAAAAATATTATCTAATTTCCAAACATAACCTTATTAAAATTTAAGTAGTTATCAATAGCATATCATGGTCAATAATAGTCACCAGTAATAAATAGTAACAATAACAATGGTGGACTATGATCACTAATAGTGGATGGTGACTAGCGATAGTTATTAACAATAGATAATAATTGGCAAAAATCACCAAAAATGGGTGATGGCTAGTGGTGATCACTGAAGATAATGGTAATTAACAATAATCACTAAAATAGGTAATGACAAATGATACATGGCGGTTTGTGATGGTCACTAGTAATGGATTATGATTAGCAGTGATTATAAATGTTAATAATAACCAATTATGGTTACTGATAATAAGTAGTGGTAGATGGTATTAACTAGTGGTAGGTAATGATGAATAATAGTCACTGGTCGAAAGTGGTGATTGATAATGATCATTAGTAATTGGTAATTACTAGTAGTTAGTAGTGATTACTAGTAATGAGTTGTGATAGATAATAATCAATAGCAGTGAATAATGATAAATGATAATTACTAATGGTGGATAACAACTAATAGTAGTGATTAATAATGACTGGTGGTGATGGGCCATAGTCACTAATAATATGTGATAGGTAGTGGTTAATCACAATGAGTGGTGAAGGACTGGGCAAAATAATTTTTTATATTAATTAAATATCTACATATCATAAAAATGTAAGATATTAATATACACATGAGAATATTTTAGGGGAATATTAAGTTAAAATTATTCTTAGGAATGTGAACATTTCTAAAAATATTTTTTTCTAAAATTTGAATTAAATATGACAATCTCATATTCTCTTAAAATGTTATTAGGAATATGAAAAAGATTTTATGAACTAAATACTACCTATATGCTTTTAGTTTAGTTAATTTCTGCAACTTTGTTATAACAATATTAGTTTTTCCTTTTAAAAATTTTTCTTTTAATAAGTTTCGAGCAAATAGAATTAAAAAAATATGAAATTTTGAAGAAAAAAAGATTTGTTCTAACTTACATTTTTTATTTACCTACAAAATTATAAAAGATAAAATTAGGCCAAAAATAAAATGGTGATGTCGTATCTATTAGAAAAATATGAATGTGTAGTTTGAAGTATGATATAGATCACTATTCTCAAGAAATTATCTAAGCCTTTCGTGTGGAGCTTGAATCAGTAATTCCCTCAAGATTCAACATATTATCCTTTTATGAAATTATATAACTAAAACAAGAAGCAGGCAGTAGGAAAATGAAACCTAATAAGCAGAACGTTTGTAGAAAAGTGATTATAGATAAGTGTGTTATATAAAATAAAAGGAATAATATGCTTTTTGTAGACATTAAAAAATAGCCACTAAAATATAGCTGTTAGAAATATGGTTGTTGAAAATATAGCTATTGAAATATATCCATTACAAATATAACCATTTGAAAATAAATGTTAAACTAATTGTTAATAATAAATATTTTAAATAATCGTTGGGAAATAGCCGTTGAGAATTAAATATTCAAATAAATATTTTGGTATTTCAGTTCCTACCAAAGCTAAAATTTGGTTTCTCATATAAGCACAAGATTTCATAAAAAAAATTATTTTAATTTTGATTTTGCAAAAATGAGCTTAAACCTAGCCTCAAGTGTTATTTGTGCATGGGGGAAATCCATCGATTTATATTAACTTTCGCCCACCTCATGCATACAAGTCTACCACTTTCTTTCTTTGTCACTTTACATAAAAGAGAAGTTTCATATATAAACATTCTTTTGAGGCCTAACATGCCCGAAATGAAACTTACTCTTTTGAAATATTACTTAATGCACAACAATTCCTTACATATTTCAAAAGACTTGTAAAAAAAGTAAAGAAATAGGTAAAAATTCTTTGTTGGATTTTTAAATAAATGTAAATCATTAATTTGGTGTCTTTATAAATTATGAACCAAATTTAGAAAGAGAGAGACTTAATTAACAGAGTTACCAATAAAACATTTAGTTTCTATGAACTCATAGTCTTTTATTATAAAAAAATGGTTTCATCGATTAATTCATATTTGTAAATCATTTTCATATGCAATATAGTTTTATGCTGATAAGCCATGCACATGCCTAGTAGTTTATGAGTGCTTTAAAGATTTTGCTAGTATATCATAGGAGTGACCTCGCTCCACACTCATATAGGTGAATCTATCAAGTGTACACAATAATTAAATACATTACCCATAAGGTTATGGAATTTATTAAGAGTTAAGCCCATCCTCACATATAATTTGTAGTTTTAAAGCATTATTCACACACGCCATAAAAGGAACATATAAAATTAATTTTCATGCTTTCAAAACTAATATTAACTTGTTATTACTCATATAAACCTACTTCACATGATTGCCAATCATATAAATTAGGTTACCATTAATGTTAATTTTTTAAAATGGCATTAGTCCCATTCCCCTCAATGTTTTAATGATTTGTTTTCTACCTAAGGGTATCATCAAAGAATCAGCTAAATTCTTTTCTGACTTCACATAATCTATAGAAATCATTCCATATTTAAGCAATTACTTTACACTATTATGTCCCAATTTAATATATTGATTTTTCTAATTGAAAGCTTTATTATTTACAATAGCTATTACCAATTGGCAATCGCAATGTAAGGTTTTGGTTTTATAACTAATAGTATATAATATAAGAAATTTCTTATCCATTCAGCTTCACTTTTAGCCATTTCAAGAGCCATAAACTTTGACTCCATAGTGATTTAGTTATAATTGTTTACTTGGATGATTTCTAAGTCACTACACCACTAGTAAGGGTGAACACATAACCACTAGTGGTTTGTCTCATCTGAATTAAAGATCTAATTAGCATCATTGTATCCTTATAATACAACTAAAAATTTACTTATACAAAATATCATAATTCATTAGGTATTTCATTATTCTAGTCATATTTAAAATATGCTTTTAATCCTAACTTTTTTTCAGTAAAGATACAGAGATTAAATCAACTCTAATAATAGGCACAAGTAGAACATCATTTAAAGCTAAAGTCTTGCCAAATGTGAGTTTCAGAAGTACCTTAGCTTTTTCTAAAAATATTTGTAATTCTTAAATCTCCAAAGTAAACCAAATCTTTTTCATTTTTTACTGGTGAATAAAAGGTAAAGGTTTCTTTATTACCACAAATATGCCTCATAGCATTTTAGTCTACAATCTAATCTTTCATATTGGCCATAATATTTTTTTAAGAAATTACCACCACAATTATCTCATCTTTATCATCTCCAACTAAATTTGCTTTAGGTTTTGAAAAATTATCATTTCTCACTCTTTTTGCATATTAGAGTACATGATATTCTGGCTTACTACAAACATAATAGTTTCCTAAATTTTTTTTAGTTGATTATTAGGATCATAAGGAGTACTAATAGGCTTTTCTTCTAAACATCTAAATTTCTTAAGATTTTTTTTTCTTTTTTACATAATGTTGTTGAGCTAACAAAATATCATTATCTTTCTTTATGATTCTAATCCTCACAATAACATTAGTTTCATGATAACATTAGTTTCACTCATGTCTTTCATATCAAAAATTTGAGTTCTAGTCTCACATATTATATTAAAATTATTGCAAAAAATAAGAATATTATCTATATATAAGCTAATAATCACATATTCATTATTTTCACATTTTGTATATACATATTTATCCATTTCAAAGTATGAAAAACTATTGTTTATTCAAATTTGATCAAATTTCTCATGCCACTATTTAAAAGCCCCATTTTAGACCATATAAAGACTTTCTCAATTTATAAACTTTTTCCTCCTCTAAATCTTTATTAAAGAGCCAGTTTTCACATCTATTTGATGTATAACTAATTTAAAAATGGAAGCTAAAATAAAAAAAATACAAATTAAAGAAATCCTTATTACTATGTAAAAGTATTGAAGTAATCCATATTTTATTTTTATGTAAAACCTTTTACAACCA
Source organism: Sindora glabra (assembly GCA_020226215.1). Classification (NCBI taxonomy): domain Eukaryota; kingdom Viridiplantae; phylum Streptophyta; class Magnoliopsida; order Fabales; family Fabaceae; genus Sindora; species Sindora glabra. The sequence continues at coordinate 82,392,485 of CM035229.1, forward strand.
GTTAAGTTTCATATTTTTTAATTGAACCACAAGGAAATTTTTTTTTCAAAAGTCTATTTATAACCTATTGGCTTTACTTTAGGAGGCAAGCCCACTAGTTTCCAAGTTTAATTTTATGAAATTAATTTAAGTTTTATTTTGATTGCTTTCTCAAAACTTTTACTCCAAAGTATGTTTAAGGATCATTATCAATAAACATAAAAAATTATTTTCAAAAAAAGTTTCTTTTCTTAGTCTTTTACTTTTTCTTAAGATTTTATCAGTCAATTCTAATCAATTAAAGGTGCATTTAAAGTTTTTGTTGCATGAGAAATTTTATCATGTGGTGGATAAATGTGTTCAAAAAACTTAGCATTCTTTATCTCTATTAATGTATTGCAATCAAATACATCACTTTTATATGCAGAAGTATTATTCATATATCCCATAAACATATAATTAAAGGTTTTTTTTAATATTAATTTTCTTTTATTAGGTTTAAGCTATAAAACTTTAGCTAGATACCCCAATATTTTTAAATATTATAAATTAAATGCATAACCTTTTCACAATTCATAAGATATTTTCCCTATTTCTTTATAGGGTATCCTATTTGTAAGTGACATACATAATGAATTTACAAACACCAATAATATTAACTAACATATCTATTGATAATACATATCTAATTGAGATAAAGCTCATTCAAACACATTAAATGAACAAAATAATAATTAAATATGTTCACATGGGATTATATAAGCTTGTTTGTTATGCACAAATATCTTTACTTTCAAAATTAGAAAAATAAGGTTCATTAAATCTAAAAATACTAATTAGTTAATGTTTATGACTGCACAAATATGTCATTTAGGATTTCAATAAAAGTTTCTCAAGTAATCCATAAATATTTGATAAAAGGAATTCAAATTTGTTTCAAACTTCAAAAGTATAATGTAAACTCTTATAAAGGATTAATATAAATTCTCATAGAGGATTTAAGTTAAACATGAAATCAAGAACTACTACATTGCTACTTTTATTCTTTTTTTTCACACTTGTGCGATGTATTATCAATAAAAACCAAACACATTAAATCACATAAAAAGTTATGAAGCAAGTTACTATATGATGTTCATATATATAGTAAAAATATTTCCTGATGAAAATGAATTCTTGATCAATGAAACTCCTAAAAGAAAATTTAAAATATAAATAAATAAATAATTAGATTATCATTTCTTTTAAATTGTGATTCAAGGTCCAACAACATAGCATATGTATAATACTAATATAACAATTGGCAATAATAACAAAGATCTTAATATTAGAGTAAAAATTGAGCAGAGTACCTACTTACCTGAGTCTATAAGTCTCACATTAGGAGTGCCCAAGATTATTGAATATTGAAAGCTTTCAATTTATCTATGTGGCCTCATTTATAAATAGTCAAGAAAATTAAGTCACAGTTGTCCTCCGATGGATCATAACATTCTAAATCTTAGATAACTTACACAAATGAAAAGAATGGCTAGAAAAATTACATCATAGAAATTGTAAACATAATAAATCAAAAATTATTTTTGAAAAACTTTATCTATAAAAACATTATCCTTAAGATTGAACTTGAGAGATAGTTCCTTAAGATTGTTAAAAAAATATGGATATGCAGTTTAAGGCATGATATAGATCATTGTTCTCAACGAATTATCCATGCATCTCATTCAAAGCTTGAATAGGTAATTCCCTTAAGATTAAACAAACTCTTTTGTTCTAAAATTGTATGACTAGAACAAAAAGCAAATAGCAAGAAAATAAAACTTAGCAAGTAGAGTGTTTGTAGAAAAGTAATTGTAGATGTGCGTGCTATGTAAAATAAGAGGAATAGTATGCTTTTTATAGGCTCTAAAATCTAGCCATTGAAAAATAGTTGTTGGTAATATAACCATTAAAATATGACTATTGAAAATATAGTTATTGAAATATAGCCATTGAAAATATAACTGTTAAAAATATAACCTTTTGAAAATAAATATTAAAATAACTATTAGTAATGGATGTTTTAAATAGCCATTATGAAATAGTCATTAAGAATTAAATTTTCAAAATAGGTACTTTGATATTTCAATTATTACCAAAGTTAAAATTTGGTTTCTCAGATAAGCACAAGATTTTATAAAAATAAAAATTATTTTAATTTTGATTTTGCAAAATTGGGCTTGAACCTGACCTCATGTATTATTCGTGCATAGGGGCAAATTCACCGATTTACACTAACTTTAGCCTACTTTGTATGCATAAACCTGTCATTTTCTTTCCTTGTCACTTTACATAAAAGAGAAGTCTCATATATAAACCTTCTTTTAAAGCTTAATTTGCCCAATGTGAGACTTCATCTTTTAAAATACTACTTAATGTACAACAACATCACCCGGCAAATTATGCCATATAAGTTGTTTTAAAAAATAAATTACCATTGAATTTACATTATGCACACAATTTATCATTAAATCAACAACATGTAAGCAGTTTTGTTTCTTTTAGAACCATTACAACTTTAATTTGTTAAGAGAATCAATGTTTTCTGAAATAAAATGGATGATGCTACAGGGAGTTTAACATCTTAAAAGGTTGAGTATTTTCATTCTTAAATTGTCTTTAATATATTGAGATTTGTGTTTTTAATTTTAATTTAATTGTATTGATATTTAAGAATAAATAATTTAATAGATGAAAATCTTTGACCATTTAAATTAAATATGAGTCTTGTTGAAGAAATTTAAAAGAAAATAGTTAACTTAGAAACTTTTTTTTCATATTAATAATGTGTTAACCTTCTATTGACTTTATCTGTTAAGATATTGATACCTACAATTATAATTTAAGTATAAAAACACTATTTGTATGTACAAACTATTTAGTGCTAAACTTTTTTTAATAAATATGATATTAAAATATTAATTATAAATTTTTAATTACAAAAAATTGCATAATTTTATTAAAAAATTTTAATTTTTAAGTTAAAACTTAGTACATGGTGACTTATGAATCGATATGTGAGAGGCATAGTTATTGATTTTAAATTTTTTGTTATAATTCACCTTATTATTAACTTAAGATTTGTATTTTATTAATATTAATATTAATATTATTATAATGCTTATATCTTTCTTATGATTCAAGGGATATGATTACCTTAATTTATCTATGTAGTATCCCTAACTAAAATTTGAAATACTTTTATTTTAAGCTTTAAAGTGTATTAATGACAATAATAAAAAACTTGGCCTAAACAAATTTTGGATCAATTAATTAATTGTTTATATATTTTACTATTGAATGTTACTTATGTTGTTTAGTATTTTACCTAAGAGGGTGGTGAATTGGGTATGAAAACTTTTTACAAAATAATTATAATGTACTTGGCTTTGATAAATAACTAATAAGTGATTCAAGAATGGAAGTATAACCAACTTAATACAAGCATAGCACTGTAACAATTTTTTATCAAAAAGACAGAGCACAATATAAGTAAATAGAGAGATAGAGAAGAAGAGATTCAAATACTGCTATTTATAGTAGTTCTAACTTTGAAGATTTAACACTCTAAGGTGTACATCCTCTATTAAGCCTCTTTGAGTTGGATTTTGAACTCTAATCCACTATCTTTTCAAGTTTAAGGGCACTTAAAGAAGTCTTAGTACAAATATCTACTTTCATGTATAATTCCTTTGAGAATCCTCTTTTAAAGCCTTTATCTATCAAAAGATCCAACATCAGTAATGTTCCTAGGGATACCTCACCCTAAAATACAATAAATGAGTGATTTGAAATCAAGAAACTAGCTTACAAACTTTAAAAGTTGGATTACACGATGAAGAACTAAAAAGAGGAATTTAATTAGTTGAGTTCAAGGGATTTTCAAGTTTTAGATGAGAAAAAAAGAAGTATCTTGTGTTTATGTAATAGTGATAGCACTTTTTATATTTTCAAATCGAAATAAAGCCTTTATATAAAAGTTGGAGAATTAAAAAAATCTGTTACATAGAAAATATAGCCATTATAGGGTAAAAGGTGCTTTATGAATTGATTAATCAATTGATTCAGGCTACTTTCAAAATTTTGAAAAAGTTACTTTTCATCAATTGATTCACCTAACTATACATTTAAATGCAAGAAATGTTGAATTAATTAACTAATCAATTCACTAAAAGCTTGGTTCGACTTTGGATATGCATAATCGATTGGTCAATTGATTCTGCTATTTGAAAATTTAGTTTTAAATAAAAGTTATAGGGCAATGAGTAGGTTCATTAATCTATTTGAGAAACTTGATATTTGAATTTTGAAACACTCAATCAATTAGTCAATCGATTTATTTTGCCATGATTACTCTCTGGATCATTTAAATTGATTAATTAATCGATTCAAAATGTCTAGTATGCTCTTTAAATTCCTAGAATCGATTGGTCAATCGATTCAAGTATTTCACTTTGCTTTTTGAATGCCTAAAATTGATGGGTCAATCAATTCATATCTTATTTTTTAAGCATTTCAAAGAAAAGTAATTTGAAACATGGTTTTCTTTCTTGAAAACATTTCAATCACATTTTAAAAGCTTTTGACATAAGATTTAACTTAATGGTTAATATTTTTTCATGAAAAACGTAAGCCTTTTTTTAGATGAATTCCTCTTATATAAATTTATCCTATGATCTTAACTAGAATCCTAACTAAGTCAATGATATTCTTCAATCTTTACTTTTTGTATTGGGATTCCAATTGATCATTTGCTAAATCCAAAAAGATTAAAATGTTTTGTTATCATTAAAACCTTCTTAATAGGGCTAAGGTCAATAGTCTCTCCCTTTTTAATGATAAGTTATTTTGAAATTAAATTAGATTTTTCACATGACTGCCCTTTAAATAGAACACTCCCTTTCAAAAGATGTATTAAATTTAATTTCAAGATCTCACTATTTCTTCCCTCTTTTGGTATTAATCAAAAAGTGAAGTAATAACTAGTAAATCATTAATAATGATCTAGCGGAATATCCAATAAATCAGTAATAATATCTAGCATAACCAATAAAATAGTAAGTAAACTATCCAAAAGTCAATCAAAATAGTTAACAGTCTGAAACATAAAGATAAATCCTGAGAGGATAATGGGTTTAAGGGAACAATTATATCTAATCGTCTACTATATCATCAGAAATGTCCCTAATTTTTTCATTGCCTAAAATAGTTGCTTTAGAGTCTCTTTCTTTTTCTATTTCCTCCTCTGAAGGTACAACTTTTTGTTTCCCTTTGCTTTTCCTTTCTATTTGAAGGGAGTATACTTCTTCTTCTTCAGGAGAATTATCATTTTCCTCTTCAGCAACATTTAGCTTTCCTTTGAGCTTTTTGAATTGATTTTTAATGTCGGATTTCAGCTCTTTCCAATTCTCCTAATGTAACAAAGTAATATGGTCCTGTAAAGCACACATATCAAATTCCTTAACTACATCTCCTCTCTCAATGAAGCACCAAACTTTTTCTATCTTTTAAAAGGACATTTATTTCATATGTTTATCCTTCAATCTTTTGGATTCCTTAAACTTCTCCACCTTGAATAGCTCAGTGAGGATTATCCATAAGGAAGAAAATCTCTGTTAACATGGGAATGCATGTGGAATAAGATGTGATAAGAAAAATTAATTAGTATATTCTACCTTATTGCCCATATCATGAATAGCTCGTGATCATCAATCTGAGTGAAATTGTGCCTTTTTAGAAAGATGATTTTAGTAATAATGTAGTATAAGATTTTATCTTCCATTGATAACCTTGTGATCAATAACTTGTTCTTTATAATTTTTAAGTGAGAGTGGAGCCAAAACAACCTTATAGTAATAGCCTTAGAATAATCTTAGAGTTATACACCTTCTTTGGAACTATAGTAGCAGATGAAAGGGGTTGAGATGATGAACCAGTGGCTTTTCCCTTCCTTTTTCTTGATTTACTGCGAAAACGCTTTGGAACCATGCTTTTCTTATCCATATAATTGATAATAATTGTGTTTTTTAGGAGAATAGGAGTTTTAAAATGAGTTTATAGTTAGAGGGTTTAATGTGATATGGGTTGAATTAGGATTTTAATAATGTTAAAGATTTGATATGTTAAATGATGTTAGGAATGATGGAGGGAGGTTTTAAGCAATGTATTTAGACAATTTCAATGGAGAACATCTAAGTTTATAATGGTTAGGCAAAAAGTTAGAAACATGCAAATGGTAGGAGAAAGAAATAGAAGAGGCGATTGGCATAATTACAACACGACAGGCTTATATAGAGGCCTTATGGAATCGATTGATCAATCGATTCATGGATGAGTATGTTTATCTATGAATCAATTGACCACTTGATTCATGGCAAAAAATTTTCAAATTCCAAATTTTCCTCTACATGCTATCAATAATTAATTAATCGATTTCAAACTTCCAAAGACTAATACTACATTCTTGGAATTGATTAACCACTTAATTCATTTCCTTTGAACACAATCTCTCTGAATTGATTGATAACTCGATTTATCACCATGGAATCGATTAACCACTCGATTCCTTGTATCCTGAAAACTTTAATTTTATCATTTTAACTCTTAAATGTTCTATGATGTAACCTTTTGACTTTATGGATGATTAAAGCTTAATTTTGAGCTATGATTACTAAATATGAAGGGTGGTACTTATAAAATAAACTTTTAGGATATCTCCAATGCTTAAGTTAGTATATTGATAAGAAAAATATGAAATTAGTGCATGAATTACTTCTCAAGAAAATTTGACGTGCCCAACTCTCTTTTTATAAAATTGAAATGATCTTCACTAAGTAGCTTAGTAAAGATGTCTACTAGTTGAAAATTAGTTTGGATAAATTCTAATGAAATGTCTCCTCTTTGGACATGATCACTAATAAAATGATGTTTTATTTCAATGTATTTGGATCTTCTGTGCATGATATGATTCTTGGTTAAATTAATAACATTTGTATTATCACATTTTGTAGCAATATTTTTAAAATTCAGTCTATAATTAGATAGTTGTTATTTCATCTATAAGCGTTGAATGCAACAACTACTTATTGTTATATATTTTGCTTCAGCAGTAAATAATGCCACACTATTTTATTTCTTACTATGCTAAGAGAGTAGTGAATGCCTAAGAAATTAACATACTTTACTAGTAGTTTTTTTAGTGTAATTTGCTACTAACAAAGTCGGCATCTGAATACTCTATAGGAAATTCAACTTTTTTTTAAGATACCATAAACCAAAGTAAGGTATGCTTGCTAAATATCTAAAAATCCTTTTTATAGCAATCAAATGTGACTCTTTTATATTAACTTAAAATCTTATGCATATACATACATTAAACATAATGTCTAGTCTACTAGCAATTAGATAGAGTAAGGATCCTATCATTTCTTTATGCATGGTAACCTTTACTTTTTTACCTTCTTCATCTAGATCCAGCTTGGTTGTTATACTCATAAGGGTAGGAAATGGTTTAACTTCACTCATTTTATATTTCTTCATTACCTCTTTTGTATACTTGGTTTGACTTATGAAGATTCTATCACTTGGTTGCTTGATTTGCAACCTAAGAAAGAAATTTAGCTCTCCTATCATGGATATCTTAAACTCACTTTGTATCATTTTAGCAAATTCCTTACACATAGACTCATTGGTGGCTCTAAATATGATATCATCAACATATATTTGCATAAGAAGGATATCATCAAATTATTTTATAAATAGAGTAGTATTAACTTTTCTTTTTGAAAAACCTTTTTCTATTAAGAATTTGCTTAATTTTTCATACTAAACTCTAGAAGCTTATTTCAGACCATACAAAGTTTTCTTTAATTTGAATATGTGATTTGGAAAAAAATAACTTTTAAAACTTGGAGGTTGTTCAATATATACCTTTTCCATAATTGTACCATTTAAAAAAGTATTTTTAACATCCATTTGATAAAGTGTGAATCCTTTCATATAAGTATATGCTAATAACATTCTAATGGATTCTAGTTTAGCCACTAGTGCATATGTTTCATCATAATCAATGCTTTCCTCTTAGTTATATCTTTTTACAACTAATTTGGCTTTATTTTTTATTATGATCCCTTTTTTATCTAGCTTGTTTTTGAAAATCTATTTTGTGCTAATAATTGGATAGTTATTTGGTCTTGGCATAAGTTCCCAAACTTCACTTCTTTCAAATTGATTTAATTCCTCTTACATTGCTAAGATCGAATGTTCATTAATTATTACTTCTTTAATACTTTTATATTTATTTTAAGATAAAAATGCTAAATGATTAAAACTATTTTTAAGAGAGCTTTTGATTACTCTTTGAGTCATATCACCAATGACTTGATCAATAGAATGATTCTTTATTATCTTCCATTTTTTTTAGATCTATGACTTAGTTCTTGATCTACATTGCTTGTAGGTGAAGTTAACTTTTTATCTTCTTCATTCTTTTCTTGAGCTTTCATCTCCTCCTCCTCTTGATTATTTACATTCTTTTGAATAACCCATGAGCCAACCTATTCCTTATTTTCATTTGATACCTTTTTCACACTTTGAGAAGAATCATCAAATACAATATGAATGAATTCTTTTACTAGAAAAGTTTTTTGTCATAAACCTTGCAAGCTTTCCCATTAGAAGAATATCTAATAAAGATGACTTTATAAGATTTGGTATTAAACTTTTGAACATTGTCTTTACCATTATTTTATGCAAAATATTTGCAACCAAAAATATGAAAATGTGAAATATTTGACTTTCTTCCTTTGTAAAACTCATAAAGAGTTTTCTTTAAAATTAGTCTGATAAGCACTTTATTCATTACATAGCAAGTAGTGCTTACTGTTTCAACTTAAAAAGATTTAAGAAAAGAGCTATCATTTAGCATAGTTCTTGTCATCTTTTCTAAACACTTATTTTTCTTTTCAATAACTCCATTTTGTTGATGTGTTATAGGAAATGAGAACTTATGCTTAATTGCATTATCATCAAAAAACAAATAAAGTCATGATTTTCAAATTCCCTACCATAATCATTTCTAATACTTACTATGGACATTCCTTTTTCATTTTGTATAGTTTTTGCAAGTCTTTTGAAAGCTTTAAAAGTCTTATCTTTGGAAGGAAGAAATAATGTCTATGTAAATTTTGAGTAATCATCAACAATTACAAGTACATAGATATTTCCTCCACAGCTTCTAATTCTTGATAGACTAACTAAATTCACATATAGTAACTGAAATGGTCTAGATATGGACATAAAATTTTTTGATTTAAAAGAAGCTTTTTCTTATTTTTCCTTTTGACATGCATCACAAATTCTATTTTTGACAAATTTCAATTTTGATAAACTATCAATCAAATCATTTTTGGAAAGTTTTCCTTATATAAGTAAGATTTTTATGCTAAATCCAAGAATCATTAGCTATACTAACCAAGCATTTTGAATCTAGATTAGGCTTATTATCAATGTTTATTTTATAGATATTTCCACATCACTTACCAATTAGCTTAATTTACTTGTTATCTTGATTTTCAACAATGTAACAAGTGAAATTAAATGTAACTTTGTTCCTTCTTTCATAATATTGACTAGTGTTAAGTAAATTATGCTTGAGCCATTTGATATATAAGGCATTGTCAATCCAGGATTTTGAATTCTTACCCATTCTCTCTTTTCCTTTGACTTTTCCTTTTGAATTGTCTCTAAAGGTGACATTTTCTCCTTCTTTAAGTGTCAATAAGATGAATTTGGATTTGTCCCTTATCATATGTCTTGAATAGCCGTTATCCAAGTACCATATCTTATTTCAAGTTTTTAAACATGCTTATAAAAGGGATGATGAAAAAAATATTTACTATTTTATTTTTTCCTATTTTATGTCTCTGAGGTGTTACATATGCTTAATTTTATAAAATAGACCTTATTTTATAATTTTGGATTAATTTTACAAGTTTATGAATTTATTTGGTAAATATTGGATTTTGAAACTATTTCTATTTTTCAATCATAACTTAGGTTCTGAATTTGGATTGATGCAAACTTTATATTGATGGAAAGCTAAAATAGAGATCTACAATTTTTATGTTTTGGTTCAAGCCCAGTTCAGACGTTTTGGAGGTCAAAAGTAGCTGAGAAGTTAAGGGCATCATTCTATCCCAGCTGAACTAGTTTCGGTATTTAGGCTATATTTGGAGTTATAGATGTTCGATTAAGGTGAAACTAGTGTTTAAATTTTGCTAAAACCCAGGCCTACAACCTTAAATTAAAAGTTTTGGGGGTTATTCATATGATAGAAGTTAGACCACTGAGATTTCACTGCTGGACCTTCTAGAAGAAATTGCTAAGTTTTATAATCCTAATAAGAGTAGGATTAGCAAAGCCTTAATTTTTGTAATCCTAAGAGGATTAAGATTAAGATTCTATGGGTTTTATTAGATATAAATAGAGATAAGGGGGTAGGTAACATATATATAATCATACAATCTGATTACATACAATCAGTAACATAGTTTTCTTTTTTCCTCCTCAAGCTGTTGTTTTCCAACCATGGAGGACTAATTTTCTAAGGTTGATTTAAAGAGTTTGAAGCTCTCCTCTTGAGGATTATGATATTATGCTTTGTAATGTCGATCTTTCTTAATAATTTTTCCTCTTTCTCTATTTAATTATGCTGAATTCTTAAGATTCCTTGTATTGGGTATTGATTTGATACAATTAATGTGCATCCTTGTAGTTTTTGAATTCTTTGTTGTTTTATTAAGAAATTATGGTTGATAAATCATAATTTTATGCATAGGAACAGAAGGTTGAGGGATTAATTTGAAAATTTTTAATTTAATTTCTCAAATTAACTAAATTCTAATTATAAATCAATTTTAATCTAGTTTAGGGATTATAGCAAGTGCTTAATTCAACTAATCCTAATTGATCAAATCCTTGACGATTGTCTTGCGTAGATTTCATGAATTATTGTAGGGATTCCCAATAATTCAAGGTTGAAGAATTAATTAGAAAAAGTTAAATTCTAATTGATCTATGATTAATCTAATTTAGGGCTCTTAATTTTCTTGAATTGACTATTTACTTCCATTGAGTTTCTTCCAATTTTACTTCTACTTTACTTTTATTTGCACTTATTTAATATATTACTTTTACATTAATTTCGTGCAACCAAGCCCCTCCCCCAATTTTAATTTTGTTCTACATATAACTCATTATTGCATTGTTGCATTTTGTTTTTATTTTTGTTTCTACCAACATTTTATTTCACTGCATTATCATTCTATTTGCATTAGTTCTTCACGTTTTCATTGCATAAGTAATTAAATAATTGCATATATATTGTTAGAAAATTATTTAAAAAAATTAAATTAAAGGATCACTAGGGATATAACCTAGTTATACCACTATACAACATTATTTTTCAGCAACTAATTTTCATACAATTTTGATGCATTGCAGCGTGCACATCAAGGAATATTAATTTTTAACTTTTAATGCCCAAATAACTTTAGGTCCATTTCTATTAGCTGGTACATATGTCCTATTAGGAATCTAAATTTTCTTTATTCCAATATAGGTATTTTTGTCATATGTACAAGAGTAAATTCCATGCCTTTTTTCTCTACAATAGAAACATCTTATTTTTAGCTGTCTTTTCATGGTTTCTTTTATAAAAAAATTCTTATAAAAATGATTCTTTTTTGTTTAGTGTATAATCAAGACCTTCTTTGTTAAAACCAATTTCTTGACTAAGAGAGTGTTTAGTGAATTTCTACCTTTTGTAAACTTCTCAAGGGTTTTAATTAAATAATCAAGTTTTTGCTTGAGATTTTCATAAGAGGTATATTTATGTGTAATTTTCTTAAGGCTTTCTACTTCTTGGATTAATTCTTCATTTTCTTTTTCTAGTTGCTCAATATTATCTTCTAAAGAAGAGATTAAATTCTTTAAAAGTTTAATATTTCTCTTGGCATTAAGTAAATCTAAGTTTAAATCCAAAATAACATAATTAGATTCATAATCTAAGCTAGAGATAGATACTTCATCTTTATCTTGTTCTCTCAAAGCCATCAAATAAAAATTTGTCATTTCTATCACATAAATCGTTGTCATCATCATTTCCCTAAACAACTAAGTTAGCTTTCTTATAAGCACTTCTGTTCTTCTTTTTTTTCATATTCCAACTACCTTTTCAAGTATATAGGATAATTAAACTTAGTATACCCCTGCTTTTTGCACTCATAGTAGGTTGGAGTGGCTTGCTTGCTAGCTTTTCCTTTACTTGTGTGCTTGTTTACTTAAGGCATTCTTCTTCTACCACCAATTCTTTTAAGTGGCTTTTGATATTTCTTAGTGAAAAAGGCTAAGTCATCTTCCAATGATGTATTAAGTAATTCCTTTTAGCAATCTTCATCAATTTCATTCTTTTTTGCATTACCTTCAACTTTTAGAGTAAAAGACTTTTTCTTTCTTTTACTATCATTAACATATCTCTTAAGCTCTAGTTCATACTTTTCTAAATTTCTAAATAAATCTTATAAAGTTAGCATCTTGATTTTCATTGCTTCTTTAACAGTGTTTATTTTTTGTTGCCACTCAATTGTTAATGACCTAAGCACTTTGTGAGCAAGCTCTCCATTTGTAAGATGCCTACTAAGAAGACTCAATTAATTAACAAGGGTAGTAAATCTTTATATTATATCTTTAATAGATTCCCCATCATTCATTCTAAATAATTGATATTGATAAATTAATGTATGCATCTTGCTTTTTTTTTACTTGAATGGTTCCTACATGAACTACTTCAAGCAAATCCCACATTTCTTTTATAGTTAAGCAATTTGAGACTCTTGCATATTCATTAGGTCATAAAGCATTTAACAAAATCCATTTAGCTTAAAATAGAGTTGGTGCCTTCTTTTCTTATCTTCACTCCATTTAGATGTTAGTTTCAAAATATCTACATTATTTTCCATTTTAGTTGGTGGATTATAACCATTTTCAATCAAATCCCACATTTCAATATCAATAGCTTCTATAAAATCTTTCATTTTTTATTTCTAATAGGTATAGTGCTGTCCATTAAAACCTAGGGGTTTGTTTAATAAAAGACATTCAGATAAAATGCTAACACTATTTATATTCATTAGACCCTATTAAGATTGTAAAGTCGGACTCCAAGAGCTAAGCTCGGATACCAAATATTGTTCAATATTTTACCTAAGAGAAAAGTGAATTAGGTATGAAAACTTTTTACAAAATAATTACAAGTATGAAAACTTTTTAAAAAATAATTACAATATACTTAGCTTTGATAAATTACTAATAAATGATTTAAGAATGGAAGTATAAACTAACTTAAACAAAGTACAACATAGCAATAAATTTTTATCAAAAAAATAGAGCATAAGTAAATAAATAAATAAAGAAATAAAGAAAAGGAGATTCAAACACTGCTATTTATAGTGGTTCTAGTCTTGAAAATCCAACATTTCAAGATGTACATCAACTACCAAGCCTTTGTTACTTGGATTTAGAACTCTAATCCACTATCTTTTCAAATTTAAAGGCATTTGTTGTATTATCCCTTTGAAGAAACCTCAGTACAAATCTCTGCTTTCTTATATAATCCCTTTGAAAATCCTCTCTTAAAGCTTTTATCTATCAAGAGATCCAATATTCTTAGGGATACTTCACCCTAACATACAACAAATAAGTGATTTAGAATTAAGAAACTAGCTCATAAACTTTAAAAGTTGGATTGCACAATGAAGAGCTAATGAGTGAAATTTAATTAATTGGGCTTAAAGGATTTTTAAGTTTTAAATGAGAGAGAAAGAAGTTTCTTATGTCTATGTAATAGTGATAGCACTTTCTTTTATTTTCAAATCGAAATGAAGCTTTTATATAGAGGTTAGAGAGTTAAAAAATTTGTTACATAAAAAATATAGCTATTATGGGGTAGTTAGCACCTTGTGAATCAATTAGTCAATCAATTCAAGCTACTTTCAATTTTTAAAAAAGTTATGCTGAATTGATTAGTTAATCGATTCTCTAGAAGCTTGGTTCGACTTTGGATATATAGAATTAATTGTCCAATCGATGCTATTTGAAAAATTGGTTTTGAATAGAAATTATAGGGCAATGAGTGGGTTCATCAATCGATTCGAGAAACTTGATATTTGAATTTTGAAATACTAAATTGATTAGTCAATTAATTCATTTTACCATGATTGCTCTCTAGACCATCCAAATCAATTGGTCAATCAATTCAAAATGTTTATTATACTATATGGATGCCTAGAATCGATTAGTTAATTAATTCAAGTATTTCAATTTGCTCTCTAAATGCTTGAAATTAACTAGTTATTTGATTCACATCCTATTTTTCAAGTGTTTCAAAGAAAAGCAATTTGAAGCATAGTTTTCTTTCTTGAAGACATTCCAACCACATTTTAAAAGCTTTTGACATAAGTAACTTAATGGTTAATATTTTTTCATAAAAAAATTGAACCTCTTTTTAGATGAATTCTTCTTATACAAATTTATCCTTTGAACTTAGCTTGAATCGTAACTAAGTTAATAATATTCTTTAATCTTTAATCTTTTTCAATCTTCACTTTTTGCATTAGGATTCTAATTAATCATTTGTTAAATCTAAAAAGATCAAAGTGTTTTGTTATTATTAAAACCTTTTTAATGAGGCTAAGGTCGACAACTTAGGCTATAGTTGAAAAAATTTATGAATTCAATATTTCTCAATAGTATTTAAATTATATCCATTTGACCAAGATTTCATTTCAAAATTGGTTTAAATAATTTTTATAGTAAATTTCTTGCAAATTAAAAATATTTTAGTAAGAGTAAGCATGATAATTTAAGAAAATTTATATATATGCTAAATGAATTGCTCACCCAAAATTCATAGAATATTGAAGTATGTATTTTCGAACTTTTAAATTCATTAGAATATTATAAAATTATTTAAAAAGGGGATAAGGAAGTCCTTTTAAATGAAAGATGATTTAAGAGAAATGTTTAGTTAGGATGAGTCATAAAAGGGAAAGATTAAAATTTAATGAAAGCAAGCTTACAGTGTATAAGAGAAGTACTAGATCAAAACCAAAACTATCTTTATATCTTTTTCCCTAAAGTTTCCTTTTTTATATCAAGTTCCCTATTGTCCTTCTCTTTCATGTTTTCTTTTTCTTTCTCCTATTTTTTTTTCATGACCTAAACTCGATCATATTCGGCGTAGAACCTGTTAGTTGATTTCCACCAATTTTAACACTATTTATATTAATTTTATCCAACAAAAAAATTTCTATTTTCATAATGACTCAATATTAGTGATAGATTCTATAGAAAAAGAGACAAAATTTTTCCTACTTTTGGACACTTTTTAAAGGCCATGCATCCTAAAATAATAAACTTATGAATTTTATAGATTCAAAAGTAATATAAAGTGCATTAAACATGCAATCCATCATATTTATTTACATATACCACCTAATCTTTTAATCCAACTATTAATTCTCTTAACACCTAAAAAAATTTAAAATAAAAAGAATGAGTTATAAGAATCTGGTAGACATGTGCCTATCGACCATAACTATACTTAAAATCAACCATATAAAATAATCAATTGCTAATTGACTTAAAATGGAAAATAATTGCGAATCAAATTCTTGGATTTTGTAACTCGTAATACCAATTATCAGGTTAACATATTTACCTACACTTAACTTAATTTTTCAATTTTATATTACAATTCATAATAGTCCTGACCATTCATTTTAGATAATATCGTCACACCCACAACCCATTCTAGATAGTTATAAAATTAGTAATTAGCTAACAAGGCTTACTTATAATCGAGTCATTATAATCATATCAAACAAAAACATTAAAAAATAAGTGGTTTTTAAAGTCACATCATAACATATAATAGTTTATAATAAGTACACATGCATCCACCTTTTAATTTTTAGATTAACCTTATACCCTCCATAAATTTTTCATTCTTATCTTCCTAAAGTCTGCTTTAACCTCCACAAGCTTATTAATTAGGAATTTTTTGTTCAGTACTTATAACATCATTCCATATCACATTTCTCAATTTTAATGTCAATCATGGCATAATTCAAAATATAATTTACATATTAAAGCTCAAGCTTTATATATCACAATTATAATTTAACTTTTATATAAAACAGATAGTTAATTCATCAATACTATGATGATTCAAACTCGATCATAATTAGTGTGAAATCCATTTTTTGGTTTCTACTGGCCTATTTTTAATTATTTAGCTTGATCTTGATTAACAAGTATCATGCATATATAAAAGAAAATGTTCATTGAAATTCATTACAAGATGAAGAAGTTAGGTATGCTTATAGTCCTCTAAAAATAAGGATAAACAAGTCTAAATAACTCATGATAAATTAATTTAAATATCTCATATACCCAAATCTATGACAAAAATAAGGCTTAAAATAAATTATGTACAAGATTTTATGCTACCATTTTTCTATCAAGGGGCTCCCATAAAATTTAGATATGAGAAGGTAGATATAAAGGTTAAACCTAGGAATTTATAAAATAAATTATGGAAAAGTGAGCCCAAGGCTCAGTGAATGAATAATCTATAAGAGCAATAACAATTTATAATAGCTTATCCATTGGACTATCCTCCTTTGATAATTTATATCATGTTTAAGTATATTAGTAACTAAAGGCCAATAATAATGAGATTAACACATAATTATTTCATTTTTAATGCATCATTTGATAATACTCACGAATAATTACACTCAAGATTATATCTCATTTATAATAATAAGCAATAGATAGAATATATTCATCCAACTTTTGATTTTTAGGCCAATCTTATACCTTACCTACCTTATTACAAGGAATTTCTTATCCAGCATTTTTATCATTGCCCTCGTCACATTCGATTGGTTAATTGATTCATTTATCTTAAAATTGCCTCTAGATATGTAGAATTGATTGCACATTTGATTTTGAAACCTAGATTTACCTTTGGACCCTCAAAATCAATTAATCACTTAATTCAGATATGAAAGTTACAGTTTTTTATGAAAATTTCATTGTCCATTTGATCATAAAAGCCTTATAAATACATATATTACACACCAAATCTTGATACAATCATTAATATATTAACCTATAATATCATATCACCCATCCTTATTATTTATTACTTCCACCACATCAAAATACATAAGATTCAAACAAAATCACAAAATAACTAATATTTTATTAATACTATTAAACAACTATAAAATGCATAAATTAACTAGACTATTCACTTAACTTATATAGAAGAGGATGTTAGAAAGTTAGTTTAAAGATATTTCAATTCTAATTACATCAAAATTAATGAATTCTAGAGTTATGGTTTGGAATACCTAATAAAATCAAATAAATCTCAAATTTCTTTATCAACCAAGAAGAAATAGAAGAGATTCTTGATGAAAATAATGTTCTTACCTTGATTGAATAAAGAAATTAAGAAAAATTGAAGCTTTCCTTACTTGATTGACAGAATGATGGATAAATTGTGTAGGGAGAGAGTTAGAAGAAATAGATAAATTGGGAAAATGTGAGAGATTTAAGTTTAAGGGTTAATAAGAGACAAATAGTACCCTAGGGGCATTTTTGAAAATTTACGCCTAAACCTTTTTCATATTCACACATTTATTTATATCAGTATAAAACTTTATATTTTATAATTCTAATAAATTTTCTCTATTAAATTTCCACCAAATATATTGTTTTATATTTTTAATTTGATTAACTTTATTTTATTCCATATTTGACACATAAAATTCCTAACTCAACGAAATTTATTAGTTACCTTAGTTATTATTTTTCACAGAATAATTTCTAATTTACTAATGATTAAAAAAAGATGTAACAATACCTCCTTTTTTAAGAGAATTAATCTTTGAATTCTTGATATATATGGTATTCTAAGGCTAGTATGAAAACATAACTATATCAAACTCACTACTTACCAAATAAATAAGGATATTGTTATTGCATTTCAAACTCTAACTTCCACATCGCCCCTTCTACTCCATGACATTCCCAACAAACCTTTATGGAAGGAACATTTATATCTCAATTTTCAAACTTAGTGATCTAGGATCTCTACTAGTTGCTTCTTATAGGATAATTTATGATTAAGTTGAAATAATTCATTCTGAATCATATGAGACTTATATGGCAAGTATTTTTTAAGCATAGATACATAAAATATAAGATGGATGACTTGTGAACTATCTAGTAATTTCAACTAATAGGCTATTGCTCTAACATGTTTGAGAATTGAGAAGGGCTCGATGAAATACAGTGCTAATTTACCATTTTTCCTAAATTTTGTGACACCCTTCATAAGAGAAACTCTTAGAAAAACCATACCTTCCTCTTAAAAATCTAGCTCTTTCCTTTTTTATCTGTATATGACTTTTATTGATCTTGAGCTATCTCTAATAGGTCTAATATAATTTGAAATTTTTTTAAAGTATCACTCACTAAATCTAATCTTAAGAGTTGCACTTTGCTAGGTTTGAACTATCTTACTGGTGACTAACATTTTCAGCCATAAAATACTTCATACGATGCTATTTGAATGTTAGATTGATAGCTATTATTACAAGTGAACTTTATTAGTAGTAGATATTTTTCCCAGATTTTGTCAAATTTTAACGTACAAGCTTTAAACATATCCCTCCATATCTAAATAGTCCTTTCGGATTACCTATTAGTTTATGAATGAAAGGTGGTGTTAAATTGTAGTTGAGTTCCCAATGCTTATAAGAACAATTTCCAGAAATGAGATATGAACTAAGTACCACAATCTAACGCGATAGTAACTAGGATTGCATGCATGGCATAATCTTGCCAAGGTACATCTGAGCAGATTGAGTTGCAGTTAAAATGATCTTAATAGGAAGAAAATGTATTAAATTGATGACCCAAATGGAATCATATTTTTTCCAGTTAGATGTTAATATTTCACTTTTATCTATTGACAGGTAAGACACTTCACTATATAGTCAAATATAATATTTTTCGTCCTTTGCTACTAAAAGAATTTTTTCATGTCATGGTACATTTTTACTACTCTTGAGTGTAAAATGTAAAATGAATTGTATGCTTAGTGCATCAATTCATTCTATTCACTTGTTAAAACCTAAGTTCTCGCTTGGTGGCAAAGTGCTCAATTTTCATCAATTGTAAGATTAAATTCTAGTTTTTCATTTGCTTCTTTCACCAAGGTTGCATAGTTTAAATTACTCTTTTATACATCTTTAATCCTTTCTACAAGAGAAGACTAGATGCCCACATGAGCTAATACCACACCTAAATCTTTAACTAGTACTTCTATCAGTTTACTTATGGATTTCCTACTAAGTGCATATGCTACCACTTTAGCTTTGCTAGGGTGATATAAAATAAAGTAATCATAGTCCTCAACTAACTCTATCTATCTCCTTTATTTCAAATTAAAATCTTTTTACTTGAAGATATACTTCAAGCTCTTATGATCCGTGTAGATTTCAATGGTTTCTTAATATATGTAATGTCTCCATATCTTCAAGGAAAAAATTATTACTACCATTTCTAGATCATGTGTAGGATAATTTTGTTCCTGTCTTTTTAATTGTCGAAAAGCATAAGCTATCACTTTATCATATTGCATAAGAATAAACCTAAGTCCAATCTATAATGCATCATAATACACTACATATCATCCAATGCCTGATGGAAGTCCCAATACTAATATCAATGTTAAGCATGACTTTAGTTTTTGAAAGCTATTTTCATATGCATCTATCCATTTAAATTTATCTTCTTTTTGTGTCAATTTGGTTAATGGTGCAAAAATTATGGAGAAATCTTTAACATACCTTTGATAATAACTTATTAGCCTGAGAAAATTATGAATTTTTGTAATTGATAATGGCCTTGGCCACTTCTCTACTGCTTCAACATTTTTAGGAATTCATTCGAACTCCTTCTTATGTTACTGTATGCCCTAGGAAAGTAACATTGGTAACATTTAAAAAATTTAGTATACAACTTATGTTCTCATAATGTTTGAAAGACCACTTAAAGATGTTGAACATGCTTTTTCTCACTTTTCGAGTATACCAAAATATCCTTTATGAAAACAATAATGAATTTATCCAAATATGGTTTAAATACATAATTTATCAAATACATAAAAGCAATGGGGACATTGGTTAATCCAAAGGATATCATTAGGAATTTGCAATGATTGTATCGAGTTCCAAATGTAGTTTTAGGAATATGTCATTCATGAATTTTCAACTAGTGATAACTCGTGTGTAGGTCAATCTTGGAAAAGTACTTTACTCTTTAAAGTTGATTAAAAAGATGACCGATATGAGAAAGAGGATATTTTTTTATGGTAACCTTGTGGAGCTGATGATAATCAATACATAATCACATAGACTAATCCTTTTTCTTTATAAAAAGACTTGAGTTCCCTAATATGAAGTACTTGGATGAATGAAACCTTTATCTATAAGATTTTACAACTGCTTCCTTAATTATTATAACTCTATCAAGGCCATTCAATATAAAGGAATTGAAATAGATTCAATATTAGGTAATAAATCAATATACAACTCAATTTCATGATCCAGGGCAATTCAGGTAATTTTTCTAAGAAAACATTAGGAAACTCTTTCACTATTGGAATATTATTAACATTAAGAATAGGTTAATTCAAGTCTCGCATTAATGCCAAGTATGTTGTACCTCCCTTTTAAATAATTATTTGAGCTTTAATGCTTGAAATAATGAAAACAGAGTTCATTCACCTATCCTTCTAGAGTTTAATAGGTGCAAAGTCATTTATAAGGAATGTTATGGATTTATTAAAATAATTTACACATGTATGATACTTAAACAATCAATCCATCCTCAATATTACATTATAGTCATTCATATCAAGTAAGATTAAGTTTATCAACATTACATGATCATAAATTCTTATAAGACAAGCCTCTAATTTATGTATGGTTATAAGGAATTTCTCTATAGAAGTCATTATAGTTAAAGGGGCATTAACTTTTTAGTGGCTTTACTTGGGGTGGTAATAAATTTCTTTGAGATAAAGCAGTGGGTAGTATTAGGATCAAATAGAACTTTAGTAGAAAAGATTTCAATAGAAATAATACTTATCACAATAGCATTAAAGGCATGGGCTTTGTGGAACGTAAGTGCATACAATTAAGCTTGATTCCTACTTACTTCTCCTTTTTAGCCTAAAAAATTAGCATTCCTCGAAGGTACCAAAGGCTTTCTAAAACGTGAAGCCAATGGAGGATTTAAATTATACCATTAGGATATAAAATAACTTGTGCGTTGGCTTACAACATTTTTAGGGCAATCTTTTGCCTTATGCCTAATTATCCTACATTTGAAACATTGTCCTCCAAAATGGTTGCAAAGATTGTTATAGTGGGAATAACATTATGAATACCAAAGTTATTTTATTATTAGCTAGAAGGAAGATTGGATAGAGTTCTTTATTACTTAAAATTATTTCTTGAAGCCATGTGTGCCTTGGAAGGATGGTTACCCTTTTATGAAACCATTTCCACCATGCCTATAACTAGCTTTAGAAGGTATCCCCTTTAAAAAATGTTCTTGATTCAATCCTTCGAACTAACCTCTCTTCTTACTCCGTTCCTGAGCTTGCTTCCCATTTCTCTCATTAATTCCCATTTTAAATATTAGTGCTTAGTCTACTACTTTTTGATAAGTGGCATCACGATCAACATGACTTAAAGTAAAAATCTTTAGGCCATGTATAAACTTTTCGACTTTAGTCTTTTTTATAGAAACTAAATGTAGAACATACCAAGACAATTAAGTAAATCGAGCATTATACTCTACAATAGACAAGCCTTTTTGTTTGAGTTTCAAATTCCTAAACTCTTCTTCAATAAATATGTAGTAATAAGAACTGATTCATGAATAGTTCTCAAAAAGCCTCCCAAGTTAAAGGCTTTAATCATGGATTTTGATTAGTCACTATGTCAATGAACTAATAATAGGTTACATCATCTTGTTGGTAACCTACTAACTTAATTAACAAAGAGGTTAGGCTTTGTAACATCTCGCCTAACCTTACAATGTGCTTAATAAATTAATAAGGATCCATTATTGAATTAAGATCAAAGTATCTAAGCGAGTTTAATTAGAGGAACTCATATACGATTTTAAACCTATATCTTATTCCCCTTATAGGAAGGGTACACTCATGCTCACATTCTCTTTTTTAATCATAGCTTTCATCATAATCACTAGGGTTACTTGAATGCTCACTTTAATCTTTTAAGATATCATACCTTAATCACTGAGTAAGGACTATATTGACTTAATCTAGGATATACTTTAGAAAGGGCACAATTTAAGGTAGAAACTATTGATTAATTTCTCAACTAACCTCTTACCTATCATTAAGAGCTTGAGGACCCCTAAATGATTTTTTATTTCTAATTTCCACCGAGCTATTCTTAATTATTAGCTTGATCTTAATTAATAAGTATTGTATATAAAAGATTGAAAAAGGAATAATCCATCTAGTTTAGGATTGATCTCGGATAGTGAGTCAGATCGCATCAATATCAATCCATTTTTTTTATTTATTTCAAAGTAAATATTTCACAATCATTTAGTCCAGATCATAGAACTATTTGTATGTTGTTGAATAGAAATAAGGAATGTCTTTTATTCCCCAAATGGTTAAAAAGCAAAAATCTAGTTTTTGCACTTTTTTTCATTTTCGTTGGATTCGTTACTCCAATTTTAATTCCAAATTGAAAGTTCTAATGACATAATATAATAGGTCAGTGACTCTTGAAAAAAGAAAAGGAGCTTAGTATGTCTAGAAGCATTAGAGAACATTCTTTTGCTAATATTATTACTAGTATTCGATATTAGGTTATTCATAGCATTACTATACCTTCCCTATTCATTGGGGTTAATTATTTGTCAGTATAGGTTACTTTAGAAAGAAAATATTCATTGGAATTTATTGAGGTTTCTACAAAAGATAAGAAAATTAGCCATGTTTATGGTATTTTCAAAATGAAGATACGTAAGTCTAATTAAATAATGAGTAAGCACTTTAAATGTATCATCTACCTAAATCTATAAGAAAAATAAGGCTCAAAATAAACTATGTACAAGATTTTAAACTAACATACTACCATTAATAAGCTCTTATGAAATTTAGCTATGAGGAGGTGGATATGAAGGCTAAACTTAGGAGTTTATAAAATAAATCATAGAAAAGTGAGTTTAGGCTCAGTGAGTGAATAATGTGTAAGAACAATAATAATTTATAATATCTTACTTATCGGACTATTATTCTTTAACAATTTATACCATATTTAATCATATTAGTGACCAATAGCTAATAACAATAAGATTAATATATAATTATTCCATTTTTAATGTATCATATAATAATACTTATGAATAACTACACTCAAGACTACATTTTGTTTAGAATAATAAGCAATGGATAAAATATATTCATCTACCTTTTGAATCTCGAGTCAACCTTATGCCTTACCTATTTTTATCTTTATTTCTCTTGGACCAATCTTATACCCTACTTACCCTATTACCAGGAATTTTTCATTTGACATTCATATCATCTCCTCTATCACATTTCTCATCTTTGATGCCATTTGTGGCATGATTCACAATGCAATTTAAACATTAGAGATCAAGCTCTATTCAAAGTAGTTGCAATTCAATTTTAATGTATATCATAATATATGTCAACTCCATATACCCTCTTGTATAACTACAAGCATTCATATATATATTATAGTAATCAATCTATAAAATATTCCTTAATATATTTCATTCTATAATTAATGCAATACATTCATTAGAGCATATATTATATCATATAATCCCTATTTCCTCATTTCATGATTACTCAAGTCATGTACTAATCTTATAATTATTATAAACCACTCAATCTTTAATACTTAAAGACCAAACACCCTATATTAAGCTATTATAAATCATGAAAATATAAAACAAGTATAGTTTATTATAGAGTCACCATGGATATGACCTTTAAGTGATATTTTATGGATAACTCATTATGAATATATTATTCATGAAAATTATTTCATATGTCAATAGACTCAATTAGTTTTTCATAAATTAGTTATTTGCCTAAATTAGCTAAGTTTTGAAAGTATTATGCTTTTTGGAAGATAGATGTAAGTCCATTTTTTAAAATTTTAAATTTTTTACCCCTGTCTATTATTTTGAAGATATCTCAAAATCTGCACAAGATATTGATTTGGGACTTATTCCATTGAAAATAAAGTCAATTACCTTTATAATGATAGCTAATTTGTTTAAAATGAATGTAAGATGAAAGAGTTATGCCTTTTCAAAGTCAATATAAAATTTTAAGGTCGGTGAATCGATTGACCAATCAGTTCACCTATTTTGAAATTGCCTCTAGATATATAGAATGATTGCACACTCGATTTTAAAGCTTAAATTTACCTCTGAACTCTTAGAATTGATTGGTCACTCAATTCACATATGAAAATCATAGTTTTCTATGAAAATTTCATTATTCATCTAATCATAAATACTTTTTAAACATATATATTATACACCAAAACTTAATAAAATCATTAATATACTTACCTATCATATCATATCACCTATCTTTATTATTTATTACTTCCACTACATCAAAATAAATAAAATTCAAATAAAATTACAAAATAATCAATATTCTATTAATACCATCATATCGTCATAAAATTCATAAATCAATTAAATTATCCACTCACCTTGTATAGAAGAGGGTGTTAAAAAGTTAGTTTGAATATCTTTTAATCCCAATCACATTAAAATTTATAAGTTCTAGAGTTAGGATTTAGAATATACAAGAAAACTAAATAAATCTCAAATTTCTTCATTAACCAAGAAAAAATAAGAGGAATTTTTTATGAAAGCAATGTTTTTATCTTGATTAAATGAAGAAATCAAGAAAAATTATAACTTTTTTTGCTTAATTGATAGAGTGGTGGAGAGATTGTATAAGGACAGAGTTAAAAGAAATAGAGAAATAGGGAGAAATAAGAGAGATTGGAATTTAGGAGTTGATAAAGAGAAAAAAAAATGGTATCCCAGGAACATTTTTGAAAAATTATTTCTCAACTTCTTCCATACTCACACACTCATTTATATCAGTGCAAAATTATATATTTCATGATTCCAATCAATTTTCTCTATCAAATTTTTATAGAATTTATATTTTCATATTCTTAATTTGATTAATTTTATTTTATTCTATATTTCACATATTAAATTCCTAACTTAACCAAATTCACTTGTTGTCTTAGTTATTCTTTCTTATAAAATAATTTCTAATTTATTAATGTTTAAAAAGGATGTAACACTTAGGAATCCATATCAGAACACCTAACGATACATAATAGTGCCATCATGCTCTCTTGCATAACCATAAACATTTATTCACATCATAATACAATTCACACTATATTTTCAAATATATTTCCAATAATCACATTATGTAAATCTAATCACAATCAATCTTGAATAGGTAATAATATTATCTTGCCTTCTAAGCATGGTCAATTAACATTTACCTAAATAGATGATCACTACCTTATCACGACATCAATTCCATATTACTCATGCATGGCCACAAGGGTAATTTAATAATAATCTATAATGTATAATTATAATTTTAAGAATGCACGAGTGGATTTGGATATATTCCATATCATTTATAAGAAAAATTATAAAATATGACATTTAAATAAAATAATACTAAAACATTAATTTATGGTAAAATATATACTTACCTAGTGGGGCCTATCTACTTTAGATGTTCCAATGTATCTAGGTTTAGCTTTCCCTTATCTTTCTTCTCATAATTTATAATGATAAATTATAAACATAAGGGCATTAATTATTTTATTTCTAAACATTATGATTCCAAGTTCAAATCATAGCATAATAACATTTTATATCATCAACTTTGCATGTTTTATAATATTCACTCATAAAAGTGAAGATATACCATACAATAGTGATTTTGTGATTAAACTTATAGAAGTGAAATTATTAAAGTGTGATGCCTTAACATGTTCATCTCAAGCTACTTTATCATCTCTTATTATCACTTTCTTATATTTTTAAAATTATCATAAAGAATCTAAAATTTCTTCATAAATGGAGATTTTTTTGAATAAAATATAGAACCATCCAAATATTAAAATCTTTTAGTTTAAAAATGTTCTGTTTGCATTGTTTTGTAAAACCATACTTTTAATTTCTAATTCAAAGAAATCACATTTCACACAACTAAGTGTTCTTTGAATCAAGTTTACTTAATAAAAATATTAAAGTTTCATGTTCTAGAGGAACTCTAATTACATTGTTTTATATAAATTTACAATTATTGTCTTATATTTTTAGTCTCATTTAATAAAATAATCAAATCACATCTCACACTTTTAAGAATCCCTGAAATAATGCATGAATCATCCTAAATATTAGAATGTAATAAATTGTAAATAATCTAATCATTTTGTTATAGGATTCTACAACATAAAAATCATATTTTTCATAAGTATCATCATATATTTAAAAAAAATGCACATAAAGAGAGTTTTTTTCAATTTCAAGCTTATTTTAACCCAGGTAAAAACATTTTTTAGTTAGTGCTATTGTTAACTTACTAGTGCTGCTGCTTGCGAGGAGTACTAAAGATTAAAGAAGAAATGGCATCTTGCACTACTACTACTACTACTACTCTTAACCCAATTTATTTCTTCCTTTTGTAGTGGTAGTTGGTGAAAGCTATAAAGAGCTCACATTAATGATAGTGGCCAAAGATAAGTGTACATTATATTGGAAAAAGGGAAAAGCTCTAGCTCCCTATGTGTTAGTGTGGCAGTTTTGCTTGGTTTCTTTTTGTAGGCAAGCTTTCATGACTAATCGGTGACTCATGTGTAATAAAATGGCACAGTAACATGGCTTTAGTTGTGGGAGAAAGTGAGCTACCAAGCGAGAGAAAGAAAAATGGAAAAGAGAGTGAAAGGAAAAAAAGGAAAAGAGAACTGGCTTTCCAAATAGAGAAAGAAGGAGAAAAAGAAAGAAAAGGTACTAAGGGATTTGATCTAGTGCTTCTCGCATAAGCTAAGCTCATATCTAATTTGAAATCTTAATCCCTGTTTCAAATTGAAGTCAATTTTAGCCATTTATCAATTTTAAATACCTATTTTTATAAAACTCTTATTATTAGTTTTTTGAAAAAATCTCAACTTACATATTCTTCATCTTCCTTAACATTTTATAATAACTCATTTAGTTTAGGAACTCTAAAATAAAGATTAAAAAAATTCTATAAACCTTGAAAAGATCATTTTATTAAATCATATGCATGTTCTTATAAATTTTCACACTTACCAAAATAATCATTTAAATGAAATTCTAAAACTAAATATTGGCTAAATAAACATAATTCATTTATATTCTTCAATTAGAATAAATACTTCAAGACATTGAAATAATAAAATTTTAAATATTCTTTTGAGGTATTACATTTCCTCCCTCCAACATTAATTTACCATTTATGCTTCATGTGCCACTGCAAGCTATCATGCCTTCCTTAGATATAATAACTCTTTGACGTAGCAAGGAGCCACGGACCATGGTCCTACTCATAGTTGTGTAGTGCTCCATTTCTCTCCTTTTCTTTTTTTCTTTCAGTGAGCTCATTAAATTTCCAGCATTAGCAATCTTTTTAGGAGAAAGGTAGTCATCCTAACAATAAATTTTTTTATATTTTTGCTAGGTTAAGCTTGAATAAAAAAATTATTTTATGTGTATTTCAAAATTTCTTAAGGTTAACTTCAAAATATAAGGAAATAAATGTTTAGTTATCTTAGGTGATGTGGTTAAAGTCGCTTTAAAGCACCAAGTTTTGATATTTTTTCCTATATAGCTTTGCTCTATATATTACATATTTCTAGTTTCATGCTTTAACTTCAAAAAAATAAGAAATTTATAATTTAAGATATTAGAATGGCATGAATAAAGCCTAAAGTAGTAATATTTAAACAAGCAGTATTAGTATACTTATAGTTTATCATTATAAATTGATGAATAGGAGGAAAAAATATGAGTATAGTTACTTGGCAATTTTAAAGAGAGAAAATCCCATAAGATGAGTGTATATCAATCCTAAGACATTATTTTTCTTAATTTTTATGTTTCCTTTATGTTATATACATAAGTTTCATATTCATGTTATTATGCGATTTTATGGATGTAGCTAAATCTTTTAGTATGCTTAGGTTTAAAGATCTAAAATTATAATAATCTATTAGTATATAAATTTTTGAAATGTTTAGTGGTGTTTCTTGTGCATTACATATTCTTCTTGTAGGATTATAGTTAAATTACTACTTTAATATTATGCAATTAAGGCATAGTATTATTATGGTCATTAGGTTACGATGTATTGCAAATAATTTTTAGATAAATTTATGATTGATGTTGAATAAATGATCTATGGCCATATAAAAGAGATGAGACATTGCTATTTGATCTCATATTTGTGATTATGTCAAAGTTGTGGTATCGTAATGAATTGTGATTGTATCTTATCATGGCATTGATGTCATTGACATGATTGGGGAGTTATGTTGAGGGTGATATAACTTTTGGTAGATTAAATCTTGATAAAAAAAAGTGGGTAGAGTATAAGATTAATACAAAAGTAACAAAGATGAAAAGACGAGTAGGATATAAAGTTGACTCAAAAGTTACAAGGTAGATATATGTATTTTATTTACTTTGCTATCTTTTATGTTATGTGTTAGAACCTAATCATGGTTGGTTATTTTTTGCTTAATATTATTATTATGATTAATTGGCTATGAATAAGCCTTTTAAGATTAACTAGATTTTCAAATACAAATTATGGATGATTTATGTGTAAGATAGTATGTTTGGGAGCTTTACTCCATCCATACAATTGAAATGATTTTTCTTTAATGCAATGAATAAGGTTTGTAATTATTAAGTTATGAAGAATCCCTTAAGTACTATTACTCTTGTATATATGAGATCTTGAAATAGGTACGAGCATGGAAGGGGAGTAGCTATATTATTAAGTAAGATAAAGTCACTAAGCATAAAGCTAATAAAATCATTGCATGATTAGTTA
Source organism: Sindora glabra (assembly GCA_020226215.1). Lineage (NCBI taxonomy): Eukaryota > Viridiplantae > Streptophyta > Magnoliopsida > Fabales > Fabaceae > Sindora > Sindora glabra. The sequence goes on from CM035229.1 coordinate 82,421,871, forward strand.
ATGAAATTATTTAGATTATTCTTAGTTAGTTATTAATAATGATTTTCCTTATAAATATACATTCATTAAATTTATATAATTCACTCTTTCCTTATGATAAACATTTTCAGAAAGCAACTTGAGTATATCAAGTTGCGTTGCTTGTCCAAAAGTCTAAGATAATTTAGGAATAATTTGACGGTTAGCATTAAAACATAATTGTAGTTATATCTAATTGGAGGTGGATGTTGTCTTTTATTTAAAATCATGTATATATTATATTGGAACATATTCACTGGATCACAAATTTATAATTTTGGGTGAGTTTATATTAAAATCCGTTTCATATACAATCCTTATAGCAACAAAGTTGTTCTATTAATTCAAAGTTTGTGTGGCCACTATTTAGGTGTGGGAAAATTAGGGAAGGTATTTCACATCAATTACGATAGGGTAAAAGTTGTGATCATCTATTAATTTTATTATCATAATTACATACATATAAATATTCACTAATCATGTAAAGCAATTGCATAATTGTTAATTCCTATGTAAATTATCATAATTACATAAATAAATTTATTTTAATCATATTATTGCTATATTTTGAAGTGTTTAATCATTCAAATACAACTAATTACAAAGCAATATTTTCAGATATGTATTCAAATATTCACCCAAAATTAAAACCATTTTTTATCGAATAAAAAAAAATCGTAGGTGGTTAATCCGTTGGTTATAACATGCCGGCTGAGTTTGTATTTGGCCAATGGCAGCAAGTCAAGATGGCATTGGCGCCAAATTTAATCACTCTATGTGACGTTTTGGGGGTACTATAGACCTAAAAATAGTGGTACCATGGCAAAAAGGGTGTGGGTACAAATTATTTCGGGAAGGTTGGAAATTTTTTTATGACAAGTCATTTAATATTATTCAATATATGTTTTAAATTTAAATTTAAGATTAAGGTATTGAAAAAAAATGTTTTAAAGATAGCTCATTAAAAACTTTCACATCACATGTTAACTAGAGAAAACATAGATTGTTAAACAAAATAGTAGCATAAATTTTAAAAAGAATAAAAAGTGCTCTATCCACCATTATATTTTATCTTTCTTAATTTTAAAAAATTGTAAATTAAAATTTTAATTATATAAAATTTATATTTAACAATCACAATCTATTTAGTTAATTATTTTACTACTTACATACTTTTTTAAATAAATTTCCAATAAAAATTATAATATTATTATATTTTGATTTATTAAATCATTTTTTATATAATTTCTATGTTATATAATTAATAAAAATTAAATTTAATGTTTAAAATTTTATAAAAAATAATATAATAGAATAATATAAAATAATATTGTATTTATTATTTAAAATATTAATAAAAATTAATAAAATTTAATGAAATAGTTAATTAAATAAATGATGAATATTAATTATAAATTTTTTATAATTTAAAATTTTGATTATAAATTTTTACAATTAATGTGCAAAAAATATAAAAACCTAAAATTGGTGAAAATATTTTACATTTTTCTTCGAATTATATTTAGAGGAAACAATAACATAAAATCACCCATACGAATACATCATGTTGAGACAATGAATTGTACTATGAATTCATTTAATCTATGCAAATGAGAATCCGTGAATTGGTACAAGTGTACTCATAATAAATGATAATGCATAAGCTGCCTTTTTGTTAAGTTTAGCAGCACTTCTAGGGTATAACAAAAGGGTAAAAAGCTCGCTTTTTAACCGTCTATTTAACTTGTTTCAAATAAATTTCCTTTCCATTTTTTTTAAAATACGTAATATTATTTAACAAATTAATTCATTTAATTTTTTTAATAAAAATATTTATATCATATTTAACATTACATTTTACATGACTTATATAAATCATAATTTTATATTTATATGCAAAAAAAATTTACTTTTGATCCCAACTTATTTTTTAATTTTAATCTCATTCTTTAAATTTTATTAAAAGTAAATTATTCCTTTACATTTTCAAAAATAAGATGGCTTCTATTGAAATGTATGAATAAAGTGTCATTGTAATGTGATGATTTTCATTATAATTAAATATTGCAAATATTATACAAAATCAAGTATGGATAAAAATATCATTCAACATATTAGAATTAACATTAGAATTCTTAGAAGTTAAACACTTAACAACAATTGCAAAGTATTGATCCATGACAAAATAAGATTTCACATTTATGACAAAAGTTATATAATAAATTTATTTCAAATAAAATTTAAAATTTAAAAGATAATTAAAATTCTAGTAAAATTAAGGGATCAAAAGTAAGAGTATTAAAATATAATTTACGTGGATGATGTAAGAAACTAAATTATATATCATATAAACATCTTATAAGAAAAAAAAAAAACTTAATAAAACTAGGTTAATGATTACCATTCTTCGTTTTTAAAATTTGATGGATAAATTTATTTAATTCATATAAAATTTTTGAATTAAAAGTTTATGCATAAAAATATCTTTATTGCCAAAAAAAAATTATGAAATAAGTTAAGACCACTGATTTAGACAGATGAGATCCATTGCCTCTAAAACTTGAAAATTTTGATGATAAATATATGGCCTTCAACCCTACTATTTCGAAAAGGCAGACGAAGCCATTGATGTGGCATGGCATACAGATTACGCATGAAGAAGATCAGCAATCTTGGATGATTTGCTACTAATACTCCAATCACGAAAAGTATGACGCTGCCATATATGAATATTAGGGGATATTTGCAATAAAATATACTTGTCCTTTTTTTAAATAAAATTTTGGTATCTGAGAATTATATTAAACTTCAATTAATTTAAAATTAAGTTGGATTAGATCCTTATGTAAGAGGAAAATTCTTTTAATACCTATTATCTTCGTTTACAAAAGTTGAGTTTAAAAGACACCAAACTCAATCCAATTGTTGTTGGTTGGTTACTCGTCCTTCTTATTATTTGAATTGATTGATGTCTATATATGCTGAAAACCAATCAAGGAGTTCAGCCAATGGTTGATTTCTTGCGTGATAGGGATAGGAATGGGGTAAATGCACACCAATAGACTAGTTGTTGAGTGGCTTGTGACTCTTGAATGTGGTGCACCCACATCTTAAGGAAATGCTCTCTTACCGGAGCAAAAGAAGTGCCCTACTTAATGGCCTTCTCCTTATCACTTCATTTTCTCTCTCCGACAACTTTGAGAATATTTCTTTCCATCTCCAATCATTGTTTATCAGGATTATTTTAGAGATTACAAATTTAACAAACGAAAGTATTAATTCATAACGAGAGACCATTTGATTCGTAAAAAGAGAGTAAAAAATAAGATTTCAAAATCAAATTGTTTGATTAATCACTAATTCCTACATGAAAAAAGTAAAATCCCTCAAGAAATTCTACATTTTTTTTCCTACATGAAAGGAACTTCCAATAATTTTCATACATTAAACTACAAAATTATACTTATCTAATTTAACTAATATCTACTTTAATGTTTAATCTTTATTGTTTAAAAATGATAATAAATATACTTTATTAATGATAAATATTATTATAATAACTGTAAATATAATTATGAATATTATAATAGAAAATTAGTTCTAAATGTAATTATATTTATTATATATCTATTATATTATTTCATATTTATTATTTATTATTTAAATATTTAATTATAATAGTAAAAATTTATGTATTTTTGTCTGTTTTATATAAATTTGATAGAATTAATTATTTAACTAATATTTTTATTTATTTTAGTTATATTAAGATAATTTAAGATATATATGTATCTTAATTTTTTAATGTAAACCTATTTTATTTTCTATAAAAAATTATTAATTTAAAAAATTATGATGGAAAGAGAAATGAGAAATGTAATATAGAAATGATAATTAGATACAATTAAAATTTATTGATATGTATTAAAATAATATTAAGAATATAATAATTATTTTGTTAATATTTCTCGAAAAATTTAAAATTAAACTAAATAAAATATAAAAAGTTACTTATCAATTTTTCAATGTCAACTAAACAATTTTGAAATTTTTTTAAAAAGTTCACATAAAACATCATTTCTTAGGAAATTCAACTTTTCATGAAAACTTATTTTCTATATAAATCAAACAATTTTTTAATGAGTAGATAAACTTCTATTAGAATTACTAATATTTTGATAAAATTATAATAGCAAGTTCATTGTTTAAGTAGCAATCATATCTAAACTAAATCTTTCTATATTTCTACAATAATATTTAGATGATAGCAAATGGAAATTAGTTCATTGACAAATTAATGAGTTCCACTATCATACAAATTTTTTTTAATCTAGTCAATCTCTATTTATCTATTTTTAGTGATAAGGAATGGGGAGAAATTTCCTAAGTCTTTGCGGGTAAAATGAAATAATATACTTAGTTGTTAGTAGAATTTTACTAAAAAAAAAAGGAATTGTTCACTAAATAAAACAACTAATTTTAAGGAGGATTTGAATTCATATCATGGAAATCTTATTCAAGGTTATGCAACTAACTAGTTAAGTCATCTAAGGTTTTCCAAATCTCTTTGTTTTGAGTCGTATAATATTGACAAATATACTATTTAAGATAAGGTGAAAGGTTAGGTGGCCATAATATTTTGTGTAACCTATATTATTGGCTAAGTTCACTTGATAAGCCACCAAGGTTGCATTACATTGTCCAGTGTCCATTGCTTATTATCCTTACCTAGTAAATAGTGTATGTCCAATAATTAAAATAGAGTTCCTGCCAAACAAAGGTCCCTTTTACATTTTATGACACCGATTGTAATCACATGAAAGGACAATGATGAGGTAAAACCTCAGATCACTTCGAATATGTTCTCATGGAACTAAAGGAAATAATAGTAACAATGGCACAAGAAAATGGTACAAGAAAGCAAAGACTAACCCTTCTATAAAGGCAAGGTGCCTCAATCAAAACGCTACCTTATTACAAGCCAATTATTCATTGGATAGACTAGTTTGAATTCTCCTTTTATTTGGGAGTCCATATATTTCTAAAAATAGAAATATGATAAAAATCTTGTAACATGATTCTTTATTTATTTATTTATCTTTATGCTAAAAGTTAGGATGTATTAAAACTTCATTATTTTTATCTCTTTACCACATAAAATATATATTATATTATAATATAGAAATAATTGGAGATGCCTACTTATAAAGTTAACTTGAATATCAACTATTATTTTACCTAATTTGTAAGAAATAAAATAGTATAAAAATCAAACTAGCTGAAGCTTTGTGTTTAATGCAAGGTGAAATTAATGTCTTATAAATAGAGCCTCCCACTCTTTCATTCAATGTGATGTGAAAAGCCAAGTGATACAAAGTGAAGCAAAAAGAGGCTTCCATATTTTGTGTATTATTGTTTAAGTACTTCTTTATCATAATAAGGTTATTTTGATTATGTATTGTATTTGTGTGCTTCAAATTATGTTCTATACTTATCATTTGAATGAATTTTGTATATTAAAAATTATCACACAAATTACAACTATTATTTGAGGGTTTTTAAGTGAGTATAATTTCTTTATTTTACTAAGTATTATAAATATACATGTTTTTGCACTTAATTGAAAATTTACAAATTTATCATTTTTTATTCAATTATTTACTATTTACTCAACAATATGGAATTAGAACTAAGTGGTCAAGGATTAGTTTTCAAGGAGTAAGGAGTGACATTAGGTGAAATTCTACTTATGTACAATTTAGGATTGTAAGTGACTTTTTATAAGTTCAAGTAAGTATTTTTTATAAAAAACTACAATGGCAGAATTTGTTAGAAGCATTGAAAAGTTAAACACTAATAACCATAACATATGGTCAATATGCATGGAGTCATACTTGTAAGAATAAGATCTTTGGGAGGTTATAAATGACAATAATACCACAAAACTAGAATAAAAGGATGCTGGTGAATCAAGGCAAGGAAAGCATTTGCAATAAAGATTAATATAGATAGAGAGACGATAGAGCACATCAGAGCTCTAAAGAATCCTAAAAAAGCTTAGGACACTCTTGTTTTTCTATTTGCAAAAAGATGATACTCGACTCTAGTTGTTAAAAAATAAGTTAATGTCTACCTTAAAAGTTGATAAGATAACAAGTTAATTCTTTTCAAAAATTAAATCCACTTGCAATTAAGTTACATAACAAAAATGGATCCTGAGTCCCTTGAAGGCTCATATAAAAAGAATAATCATTCATGGCTTGCTATCAAAGTATAGAGTTTTTATAGCAATAGTACAAATGACTTACTCAATCATTTTTGGATAAGCTAGAAAACCTATTAACAACTCAAGAATTACTACCATGACAACTCACTAGAATATCATTAAAAAGTGAAGAAGAAACACTTTTTGATGGCATTAACAAATGGAAGCCCAAAGATTGGAAGGGGTAAAAAAAGAGAAACAATAACCAGAGGTGACAAGTGTAAGGTCAAAGAAACACATAATTAGGGGAAGCACCAAAGCAACATCACTAGAGGCACTTGTAGTAAACAAATGTTATAATAATGAATGTTACAATTGTAGCAAGAAATGATATTATGCTAGAGACTATTGGCTTAAGAAAAAAAATGTTGAAGGAAATATAACAACATCTAGTAGCCTAAAAAAGGTTATAACAGTGAAAATAAATAGGATGATTAAGCATTATTCGGTGTAATAAAGCTAGTTGTAAAGTCTTTCTCAAATAGAGAGAAAAAAAAGCTAATTCTTATGTAAAATAATTGACATTGAAAGTGTCTATTACAGAAATAATAGACTAGAATAAAATTTATATTGTTAATTTTGGGTGTTCAATCCATAAGATTGGTGATAAAACACGCTAAAAGATATTTCAAAATATAAAAGCAAATAAATGAAGGTAATTACTAATAACTTTAAACTTCTAATCAGTCATATTATACCTCATTGTAATTTTCAAGAAGTATAACTTGAGAATAACATCATGTGCTTAACATTAAGAAGAATATGTTATTAGTGGCTTAATTAGCAAATAAAGGAAACTTTATTCTATTCAAGTCCAAAAACATAAAAAAGTATAAAGATATGAAGGTGTCAAAGACATAGATTATGGCTGGACAAAAGCTAGAGTTTGTCTATGTAATGTCTGCAAAGATAATATATGTAAAGAAAAACTTAGAAGAATAAAGCAATTGATTTTTTGCGTGCACACTCAGGATATGTCAATTATCACAAGCTTAAAGTAATGATGATAAAACTTATGTTAGAAGGACTCCCTCAACTTGAAGTTCAAAGTGATATAGTTTGTGTTAAATGTCAATATGCTAAGGCAAGTCAATTACTATATATGGAGTCAAATTATAAAGCAAAAGATCTATTAACATTGGTACACTTACATGTTTTTTAGCTAGTGAAGCAACTTTCAATTGGTAGCATAAGGTATATGATTACTTTTATAAATGATTTTTCACGATATGTTTGGATATATTTCATGAAAGAAAAATTTAAAGTCTTGAATAAGTTTAAGGAGTTCAAAGAATTGATTTAACCTAAAATTAATAGAAAGATAAAATGTTTCCACATATATAATATTAGAGAATATGCTTCAAGAAAATTCTCAAATTATCTTGAGGAGTCTAAGATAAAATAACAATTCACATGTCCAAACTAATGTTTTAAAACTCAGATTGGTCGTTGAACTAGCTTAACGAATGGTTTAAGGTTTAATGGTTTGATCGAGGTCAAATTAAGAACTTAAATATATATTAAAATATATTAAATAAATAATTGTAAATAAATAAGTCATTACATAAAATTAAAACCATACATATAAATGTCAAAATAAGTTAAGTATTATCAATATAATTTCATCCTTTTAATAGTTTTGTAGGTTTAAAATCACAATATAACATGATAAACTAACAACTAGTGTTCTTCATTATAAGGGTTTTAGTTTCAAATGAAAAAGTATAATTAGAAATCATAAAACTAATCAATATTATCATGTCTATTAATTAGCCTTGAGTTAACATTTGTAAAGGAATCATCATTTGTACCCTTATGATTTCCAATTAGTCCTAAAGTTAATTGTTCTAGAATATTCATCACATTCTTATTGTTCCCAATATTCATCTCATTCTCATTCTCATTCTCTCTACCATATGCTTATCTTAAAGATTCATCAATTATTGGAATTACATTCTCTTGATAAATGACATTCTCAATATCTTCATCCTTCACAAATTTTAAAAGTGATTCTTTATCTTTTATCAACTAAAAATCAAGCTTGTTAATGCATTCATAATTAATTGGATTATAAGTCCTCTTCTTGTAATAGGGTCTACAATACAATACCTAAATTAAATCAAGAAGAAGATATAAATAAAATAGCTAAAAAAGATTAAAGTTGATAATATAATATTATTTCTAAGTGTTACAAACCTATTTTGTAAACATAAGTTATAAGTCATATGCATAAGATCATTAAGTCTTTAATGTTATAATCTATTCCTTTTCTTTGTATATATATGTTCAAAGAAGCTTTAATTTTGCTCATATCTCGAAGAAGAAGTAGTTTGATTAAGGACACTAATAGTTATTTTTTGCAAATTTAAAGCACTGTGACAAAATAATCTCTACCATTCATCTACATATATACAAATAACTATTTTTCATGAAATATATCAAAGCCAAAACATTAAAGGAAGTAAACATATAATGATAATATAATTCATAATTATTCATACTTGGCTGCATTGTCTTACTCTAATTTAAAGTAGACTCACAACTAAAATTGTCATGATGTTTATGGTACAACTTTATTTCTTGCATTGCTTTATAAAGTTCCTTGTAAATACATTTTTTCTCAAGAAGATTAAGAAGTTCTTGCATGACTTTGGGGTCTTTAACAAATTGCTCATCATAAAAGAAAGTAGGATTCAAAAAGTAAGTTACTGCATGAAGATCTTGGCTCAAGTATTTATCTCACCTACTCTTAATGATTTGTGTATGAAGCTAATATAATATTTTTTTGTTTCCAAACATATCCTTTGTTGCCTTTTTAGCCTTTTTCATATCTTTATAAACATAACCCAATGAAGGTTTTTCATTAACATTAACTATTCATAGTAATTTAATAATAAGAATTGTAATTTTCACCATAATCAAGCAATCATCCCAAAACTTACATCCAATACAATAGCTTTTACAACTTTTCCTATTGCACTTTTTTCCCAATTTATGAGAAGTAAAGAACTTATTTGTAACCAAAGCTTGCAAGTCATCAACATGGTCATGAAGGCTTTTTAATCTGATGAAGATAATAGCAAAGCGAATCATTCTTGGACAAACTATTTTCATCCAACCAAGCCTTCCTAAGTCAAGATAAGAATATCATATGATTTAACACAAATTTTTTCATCTTAGATACATGAGATGCAAGATCAAATACATAGGGTAAACTACTAATATCCTTCAAAAGAAGATTCAAATAGTGAGCAACACAAGGTGATTAATAAATATTTCCAAAACTTTCTTGAATCAATTTTCCATTTACAACATAATTGACTGTATTATCAGTCACTACATATACAACATTAGCAAATCCCACTCATCTAATAAAATTTGAAAACAAGTTAAATAATGCTTTTGTATCTTTCACAAGATTAGAAGTATCAATAGATTTAAAAAATGAAATAGAATGGGGACAATACACTAAAAAGTTAAGCAAATTTCCTTACTTTGATTAGTCCAACCATTAATGCTAATTATGCATCTTATGTTTGTCTAATTACTCCGATAATTATCTGTAAGCAATTGACATTCTTTCTTATAATCTTCCAATAAATTAACTTTTAAGTCATAATAAGATGGAACTTCGTAACCATGACCAATAAGAGCAATTACATTCAATACAGGTTGAAGACAAGTGGATTGAATTGCATTTAATAGAATACAAGCATAAAAAAACTACTTAGCAAGAGCCATATGAGCCTTTTTCATCGTATTTTTACCTACTAAAACACTTCTAAGACTTGTTTGGGAGTTAAGAGTTGCCCTTGAAGTAAAAAATATAATAATACACTATCACTTGTTTTTCTTTTACAAAGATCTTGAGCTTGTGATTGTTTCTTAACTAAATGTATAATTTCTTGAATATCTTCCTCTCCTTGAATATTTTCAAGTCTTTTATCAAATGCATATGCTTCATTAATTGCTTCTTTATCATTCTTTTTCCTCTTTTTTCTTTTTTCTAATTCATCCAAAATTGCTTTCATTTGATAATGAATATCACGAGGAACATTTTTGCAAGAAATTTGACAAGTTTTTCCTATAAATCCCTTCACTTTTAAGCTAGTTTTCACAATAAAAACATACATAAACATATTTTTCTTATTCATGAACAAGTGAAAAATGTTGCCATATAGGATTAGTCTTCTTATAAGTATGTATGGATGATGAGGACTACATTTCTATTAAAGATTAAGGATTGCTAATAGCCATACTTATACCTATATATTTTGTATTCATAATAAATGTCATCAATAATGAAAATGAAAGTAGCTAAATTATAATTCGTAATTTATAAACCATGAGAAAATCTATAGAAATAATAAGCAACAATAAGCTTTGCACATTTTCTAAATTTCAATAATTATAAGAGTGGATAGTGAAAGTAACGTAGAAAGAAACTTACCCACTTAAATGCACAGATGCATCAATTGCATGGGAAGTAAACAAATATTAGTCAAATCATTTGAAAGTTCATAATTATAACACTTAATACTAATTTGAGTCTAGAATAGACATGCTAAATAATGAATTCTTCGATTAAGATGCCGATTTGGAATACATGTTATAGTATTGTAATCAAATGAACCTGGATGACTTCCTAAAATTCATAGTTAACTTCACATAATCACAAAACTAATCACCAAATCAGGTAATAAGCTGTCAATAAAAAAGGAAACATTTTCATTTAAGACTAATAGTGCATGTCTTGATAGACTCCCTATTTATAGAATCATCTAGAAAGTGCTATAATACTCTAAAGAAGCACCTAAATCATACCTAAACGCCATATCACTCCACTTTTAACCAATAGATGGCACGTCCTACAATTAGAAGTGTCAAAATGGTCTAAGTTTAATAATTTAACTTGGGACTGATATAATTTTGCTTGATTTAAAATTGAGATTGGTGTGAAAAATGATAACAGTGGCCCGACCTAGTAAGCGGGACTGGACTGATTAACCTAACTTAGTAAAGGATTGAAATTGGGAGGTATTAACCCGTTAACTTGGTAATAGTAATAAGTAATAAGTAATAAGTAATAATTAATTAATTTATTATTATATATTTAATTTTTATATGGATATTAAAATAATAATTTAAGTATATAAAAATTATACTTTAATATATATAATATTATAATTATATATATAAGCAATATTAAATAACTTTTAATATTAAAATTAATAAATTTATATATTTAATATTATTAATATATATTATATAATTTTATCAAAATAAATAATTATATTAAATTTTGAATTAGTAATTTAATATTAAAATTTTGAATTATTTAAAAATTTTAAATAAATAATTTTGATATTAATTTTAAATACATTATATACATATATATAATATAATACATTATTATTTATTTTTTATTATTATATGTAAATTATTATAATTATTTTTATTAATATATTATTTATATATATTTGATAATATATAAATTATTAAATATATTTATTTTTATATATAATAATTTGAACTTGATCAACATATATTTAATAATATATATTTATTTTATTAAATATATATAATTCACTTACATATATAATAAAATTTTAAGTCATAATAATATATAATTATATTTAATAAATAATAATATATTTCAATTAATTAATGATCTAAAATTAATAATGAACAAACAATTAATATGATGATGATGATGATGATGAAAATAATAATATAACAGATTAAAAAAACTCGTTTGATAAATATCGACTTGGGACTAAGATCAGTATTGATACTATAATGACTTAATTTGGACTCAACTTAATTAAAAAGTAGCTTGGTCGCGATTGCGCCGATGTATAATTTTTATCTGCTGAATTAGCTTAGTAGGGTTAGATTAGTTCGGTAGAGTTAGGTTAGCCCATTTTGAAATATCTATTTACAATAGATCTTCTAACATTCAAATATATAATTACATGAAAATAAGAGGAGTGGCTAGGATTGGAGTAAAACCTAACAAGTTAAATAATTACTAAGATGACATATCCATTTCATGGAGTTAAATACCTAAAACATAACTTGCTTTGTTATTATTTTCTTCTCCTTGAATTTAAAAGTTAATTCTTTTTAAGAGATATCTAAAAAATAGTAACTTTGAAGGAAAAAATATAATGTTTTATTATGACATTTTGTCAAACACATGATGTTCCAGAGAAATTACAATAGTCTACTATTATTATTATAAACACATAATTAAAAGCAAAAGGACACCAACAATAGAATAATTTTTAGGATTAAAAAAGAAACCTTTTCAAGAATTTATAATGGAAAAAGAAAAGAAAAAAATTGAAAAAGGAAGAAACATATTTAACATGAAATCTAATGTGAGAAGGAATAGAGAGCTCGAAACTTGAAAACCCAATTTTTATTGAATTTTGGGTATAGCTATCTAATTCCTCATTGAGGAATTAAGGCACAACTTCACGCTTCATAAAGGAGAAAGGAAGCTTCAAAATAGGACAATAACAAAGTGATATGAGTTTCAACAGCAAAGCATAATGGCTTTTAGTTTTTAGGATTCAATATCCCTAAGTTTGGCATTAAAACTCCCCAAAATGATGTTGTTTTGGGAGTTTTATGCTAAAAGAAATATATAAAGTCAAACTCATATCAACTATTGGACCTATTATTGATCCAAGCGATTTAAACAATTCTTTATGGTTTACCAATTTTAAGTTCGATTTTTTATAAATGATTTTTTACATTGAAACAAATTGGTTGAAAGGCTAGTTCATTGATTTTCTAGTTAAATCGAATCGTTTAGTCTAAGTTTTTCATCATTGGTTCAAACACTTAATAGCAAAATAGATTTATTGAAAGAAAGAATTATCATCTTATAGAAATTTGTTGCAACATTCTACATAATAAAAATGTATTAGAACAATATTAGGCAAAATGCATGAAAATTACAACTTACATCATTAATAAGTTACCATAAGAAAGTTAGGGTTCATTTCATCACTTCAAAAGTTATGGAATATAAAATTTGCTATAAGCCATTTCAAAGTATTTAGTCATATGCTATGTATTTGTTACTGATCATCTAAGAAGCAAATTTGATAAAAAAAAAAGTATTAAGGTGTATCTTTATTAAGTATAATGAAAAGAAAAAAGAATAGAGAAATTATGACCCAACAATAGATAAATGTCATGTTTTTATAAATGTAGCATTTAATAAGGCATCATCTTAGTGGTTGCTACAACATGTAACATTGCCTAATTCAAAAGAAATTGAAAATATATTGCATGAAAAATTAGGAGAAAGCATAATTAAAACCAAAAATATCTTAAGAGCATACACCATCAAATGAGTTAACATTTGAAAAAGAAGAAAACTTATGATAGATTATTGTATACTAAAAACCAATAGAAGATACTCATGATCAAGTTGAAGGTAGTTCCAAGCCATAACTCAAAAGATTAATAAAATGGAAAAAGCCCAATCCCAAGTATGTTAATATGACATTAACTAAAGAAGAAAGCATTATTGAACTATTAACCTTTGAAGAAGCCATTAAAAAGGTTCAAAGGAGACAAGCAATGAATGAAAAGATTGAAGCTGTTAGGAACAGTGAAACTTGAGATTTAGTGCCAAAGCTAAAAGATGTACAACTTGTCTTATGTATATTGATTTACAAAGTTAAGACTTATCTTGATAGGACAATGAAGAAATATATGACTTAACTAATTGCTTGTGGATTTTCACAATAATATGGATTGTGTTATGATGAAACTTTCATTCTTGTAGCAAAGATCACAATAATACATCTTTTGTTGGCACCTGTAGTTAGTAAATCATTAAACTTATGATAACTAGATGTCAAGAATGCTTTCCTCCATGTTGAATTAGATTAAGAAATCTACATTAAGCAATTACAAAGATTCCAAAGTAAGGCTCATCTAGAATGTATGTAAGTTATGAAAAGTACTTTATGAGTTTAAACAAGCACTAAAGGCATGTTACAAGGAGATTGTTGAATTCTTGGTTCAAAACACCTTTTCTCTCACATCAATAGATTTCGATTTGTTTGTGAAAAGACGAGATGGAAAGTTAATAGTTATACTTGTGTATATGAATGATCTAATCACTACAAAAGATGATTTTAAAAAGATTCATCAAACTAAAGAGAATCTTGTAGTTTGTTTCCAAATGAAAAAACTTGGAGAAATTAAACATTTTTTTAGGCTTAAAATTAACAAAAATAAAAATGGGTTATTCCTTTATTAATAAAAGTATGCCAAAGATTTGTTGAAGAAATTTAGCTTACTAGATTGCAAGCCCATTTCAACTTTCTTAGAGTCTAATATCAAGTTATGTGTAACAAAAAAGAAAGATCTAGATCATCCAACCATATATTGTCAGCTAATTGGTAACCCAATCTAGAATCGTCGGAATGGGTCAAAACCTATGGGCTAACCCATTAGTTTGCAAGCTTGAAAGACTTAAGTTGCCATTTTGGTAGTTTGTATAAATACGAGCTGAAATTGACATAACCCGCAGAGCTTGTGACTTGTATAAGCTAACTTATTATGTGTGTATATATATTTATATTTTTTTAGTTTTTATATAGGTTCAAATATTCAATCTATATAAAATCATACCTTTTTTTCATTTTAAGTTACGTAAAATTATGTTGTGAATAATTTATATGTAATATTTTTATTTTGTGAATATTTTATGATTTATATTTTTTATATATAGTATTTTTTAAGATTATATATAAATTTAAAAGGGCTTACTATGGTACCCTTAAGGGTTTGAAACTCGGAGTGATGTGACAAAATACAAGCCACTAGATGAGATTACTAAAAAATTTAGTAATCTCATCCAATGGCTTAAATTTTGCCACACCACTCCAAGTTTCAAAACCTCAGGGGTACCTTAGAATTTTTCAAATTCAAAATGTATTATAAATTATTTATAGATGGAAATATAATATTTTGAAATGATTTTAATTTTTTATTATTTAAAAATTTAAAAACTCAAAAAAAGTTCTCTAGCCAGCCCTTTTACTTGTTAGCTCACAAAAATTGAACTAGAACTTTTAATATGAAAACCTATGAAAAATGCAAATGGGCTTGACTTGACTTACAAAAGTATTGCTTCACATAGACAAGCCTATAGGTTGGGTCGGCTTGTCCATTCAACAACTTTAGCCTAATCTACCTAGCATTAACATGGATATTGCCCATGTAGTGTAAGATAGTAAGTCAATTTATGCAAGATTTGAAAACGCCTTATTTAGAAGTTGTTTGATGTATTTTAAGATATGTGAAAGGAACATTAGACTTTGGTCTCTTATATAAAAGAGACATATGCAAATTAGTAGGCTACTGTGATATTGATTATGCCGGTGATCATGATACAAAAAGATCTATTATTGATTATGTATTTAAACTTCAATTAGGAGCAATCTCATGATGTAGTAAAAGGTAACCAAGTATGTCATTATCAACTACTAAAACAAAATCTTGAACTGCAATAATAGCAACTCAAGAAAGTGCATGATTAGTACAATTATTACAAGATCTTCATCAATTAATTCAATTAACTTGTGACAATCAATTGATGATTCAATTGGTTGAGAATACTATCTTCCATGTAAGAACAAAGTATGTAAAAGTGTTTTATCATTTTATCTAAGAAAAAGTACTTCAAAGAGAAACAAAGACACACAAAATCGGTACAAAGAATCAAGTTACTGACATATTAACACATATTAACTAAAGGGCTTAATGTAAAAAAGTTTAAAGAATTTTAAAAGTTACTTGACATGAAATCTTGGGAGGGAGTGATGAAGAGCAATGTTAAAATATCATCACTTCCTCTTTCTATTATATGAAATATATATTATATATATAATAAGGAATTAGAGATGGCCTTTTGCAAAGTTAACTTGGCTATTAAGTATTGCTTTACCTTCAAAACCCCAGTGGGAGCAATAAAATGATATAAAAGCATTATATTCAATACAAAGTGAAGTTAAGATCTTATAAATAAAGCTTTACATTCTTTCCTTTAATGCAATATGAAAAGTCAAGTGATATAAAATGAAGCATAAGGAGGCTTTCATATTTTGGACGTTATTGTTTAAGTGCTTCCTCACTATATTAAAGTTATTTAGATTTTATATTGTATCAAGCATTTAAGTGATTTAAAGTATGCTCTATACTTTTCATTTAAATGAATTTTATACATTAGAAATTATTATGCAAATTATAATTTCTATTTAAGTGTTTTTAAGTGAATATAATTTCCTTATTTTAGTGAGTATTATGAAAATATTTTCTTTTGCATTCAATTAAAATTTTGCAAGTTTATTGTTCTTTTTTACTCAATTATCCAACATTTACTCAACAGAATGATCAATAAAGAAGGGTTGCAAATCCTGGCTTATTGGATCACGTTGGCAAAAACTATATAACCCCTTAGAATTGATCAAATTTAAACTACAACAAAAGCAACGGAACCAAGAATACCGTTGATTAGGAAGATGGGTGTTGTCATCAGTATCTCGTCAAGTTTCCCCTTTAATATAATGGATGGTGACTTGAATGTGTTACTATATATTAAATAATGCACCACATACTCCAAGTATCCAATGATTCACAATTAGAACACACTCAAAAAGTCTAATAAATTGAACCCAAATTATTAAATTCTTTCCATAATTGATTTGTTTACCAATAATCTCCAAAATAGCGGTCCTTTCCTTGACTCATCTCCCCTTTATCCTCTCTTTGTGCGTGTGTGCAGAACCACAGAGAAAAATCCAAAATCAGTTGTATTTTCAGGTATACTCGTTGGGGCTTTATCCATATAGACAGGTCACGACGTAGGTAAATACAATGGATCAGAGACTGTAAGATTTGCTTCTTTACGAAGAGCAATACTGACAAACTAAACGATTTGTGCGTATTAAGTACGGTAGCCATCTAATAACTTTTACTTGTTTCTGCTTTAAAATCACAAGCAGAAACCAGAAAGGCCTAAGCTTGATTTGTCTTCAAAGACGCATCTTAGCACTTTCTGGTAGGTGCTCACAATCCCACGTACAGATTTGAATTTGCATAGCTTGGTTGACCTTATACATCCCATTCAGACCTATTCCTTGAACAAGAATTAATTTCTAGAAGTTTAACAATTAGGTAGCTCTAAGTCGTAATAATTGGCTTCTATTATTGGTATTGTTGTTTCCTATTTTCTCTTCAATATTCTTCACAGATGAACTTCAAATTCATACAAATTATTGTGCTATAACATATTCGGGTTCTAAATATTTAACATATATTGTATAAATATTATATAAACAAGCCTCAGGAAGTTGATTTATTATTGGCTATTAAATATGCATTATGTATCTACTATACACAGAACAGAAATGAATTGAAAAGATGGATACCTCTTTTTATCAAGTTCGTTCTCGTATTTTGGTCTTGTTAACAATCCAATTATTCATATTTAAAACGAGGTGGAAAAATATTGTAGCCAGACAATATGGTGAAAAGACCCACATATTTCTAAGAATGACATCCATTCTATTATTAGGGAATAACATGGCTACTATCTTAATGGACATAGAACTAAATTCAAGACTGTCAAAGTAATACTAGGGAAACCAAAAAATAGAGTGAAAGTTCAACCAAATTATGAAGGTAGTGAGATAAATTCAAGAATAGTCGATCTTCTTCCCAAATTTGGTGTTTGCATCTATCATGCAAATAATATATTAGAACCACCATCCACCATACTGTATTCTACGCATTTCATTGAATGAAGAATCATTCAAGAATAACCTTACGAATTACATCGTAATAGCTGAGGTTGCAGCCAATGAGCCAAATATCTATTTGCCAACTAAGTAGCGCAATGAGCTTCGTGCACAAAGTCAGAAAGTAACCAGTTACCTGGTTGCTTATTGGCAGTGTCCCCTTGCTTATAGACGGATGATAGTTGACCTAAATTCTCAAGTAGAAAATTGCACACATTAGCCAATATATGCATAGGGACATGGCCCGAGATTGAAAGTCATCTAAGGCGCAGACTAGAGTGAAAACAAACAAGCCATAAAATAAATCTAAGTCCATCACTGGGAAGAGAAATTCTACCTTTCTCTGATGCAAGAAAGAATTAGAAAATGGCGGGGTCACCCACATACTCCCTTGTCTCACTCTCTTTCCTTCTGAGGAAGACAGAATTTTTCCACAGGCGGAACTGTCTCATGCATATGACCCTTGAGAAAGTGAAGTAGTCATGGAGGAGGAAAATGAAAAAAAAAAAGAGAGAGAGAGAGAGCAAATGATCTACTTTCGTTTAAATTGACTAGTCAAGTGCACTCGACAAAAACTAAATCACAATAATGGCAACCAAAAGAGGAAATGAAGATAAAGACTATGTCCCTTACCTGAAAGCCAAATCCGAACGTACTTCCAAGGGGGATTCAAAAGTCTCACATGGTTCTGCAACGTAACACATTGCCAAATCAATAAAACTGCACTCAACCAATTGCAGAAATGCCAAAACTGACTTGCAGCCGCTTCGTTGTCCTTACAACTTTGCAGTGGCCGCTCATGAGTCATGACCCAACAAGGCTTTCCTCATCTATTCTTTTCCCCTCATATCAAATAAAGAATTAAATCAAATATATGTATTTAAAAATGCAAACTAATGCTTCATTTATTTTGTCAAAAAGTATTTTTTGTACGAAAATCTCATTTACATATATATTAATGAAAGAATGATATGTTATTTACATTGATGATTTAAAAAAATGATATCTAAAATATTAGAAATGGAAGAAAGCAAATTCCTTTTTGAAATAGGAGAAATTGCTTTCTGTAAATTTTTTATATTTAACATTAAATAAATAAATATTTTTCCTTCATTTAATATTTTATAATTATATTTTGTAAAAAATGCTTTTCGATGAAACAAATAAAGCCTAAAATACAGCCCTTTCCCCCCTAGGAGTTGAGGCATATACATTTGCATATGCAGGTATAAATAAAATCATGTCTTGCAGACAAGTGAGAGATAGCGTGCTTTCCTAAATGCTTGTCTAATGCAATTCTTCTATGCTTCTGTTCTGATGTAACACAGATGCATTTGCCATTTCCACCTGCCGGGATTGTTGCAATAAATAAAACAAGGAAAAGAAGCATATGTAACAATGAAAGAAGAAGGGACAATATACCTGATTAAGGGAGCAAGTCACACAAGATGACTGCTTGGTAATGTGTGGTTCTATCAAGAGCAGTGGCTCCTCGGCTTCGTTCCTCCTCCTCACCAGAAATCCTGACAGTGACAAATTCCGTTCTTAAAATGATGAAACCGATTTGCATCTCTTACTGTTATCTCCCTTTTTGTTACAACAGTCATAAATTTTATTGCTGTGTGGCAGTCAGCGCAAATCCGAAGATTCTTTGTAACTAAAATGGGTTTGCTGGGGCTTATATTAAGAATTCCGAATGCAATGGCGATTTTTTCACTGTGATAAAGGAGAATCCGTTCCTTCTCCTCTTCTTCAACATCATGGAGAACAAAACTAGAATCTGCACAGTATCCCAATTTTTTCATCTCCACCAGCAGTTCCACTAACTTCTTATCTATAGAAGGTGATTGTGGATGGGATTGATCCCCACCAATAAATCCATGGACTACCCCAGAGATCTCGACCCAACTGCACCCAGGGACTTTCGCATAACCTTGATCCTTCTGTATGATTCTAACATGTGCCGCATCATCCCATCTACCTACAGAACTATAGATGTTCGACATAAGCACAAAATTTCCTGTACCTTCGGGACCCAGAAGCTGGATTTTCTTTGATACCTCTTCACCCATATCAATATTTTTGTGGATCCGACATGCAGCAAGCAACGCACTCCATACCCGAACATCAGGTTCAATAGGCATATCTTGAATGAAGTTATATGCTTCATCTAAATTTCCAGCCCGAGCTAGGAGGTCAACTACGCATATATAGTGCGCCATTCTTGGTGTGATATTGAAGTCTTGGCTCATGGCATTAAACCAATATTTCCCTTCTGTGACAAGTCCAGAATGGCTACAGGCTGATAAAACAGCAACAAAGGTCACATCATCCGGCTTCAAACCTGATTCCTGAAATATATGGAATAGTGAAAGTGCTTCCATGCCAAGTCCATGAATGCCATATCCAATTATCATTGTGTTCCATGAGATAATATCCCGTTTCTGCATCCTATCAAAAACTCTCTTACTAATATCAATCTTTCCACACTTTGAATACATGTCAATAATGGCATTACAAATGGAGGTTTCCATTGTGAATCCACTTATAATAGAGTAAGCATGGCAACAGGCACCATGTTGTAGTGCAGCCAAATGTGAACAGGCTGGAAGTAGACCTGCCATGGTAGCCAAATCTTGGTCAATCCCACATAACTGCATCTGGCGAAAAATAAGTAAAGCATTTTTAGCATAACCATTCTGTACATATCCTGATATAATAGCACTGTAAGAAACTGTGTCCTTTGATATCATATCATCAAAAAGTCGACTTGCATCCTCCATAGTGCCACACTTTGCATACATGGAAAGCAGTGAGTTTCCAACTGTTGTATCTAAATCTAACCCTATTTTGATGATGTAACAATGTAAATGCTTCCCTTTGTTCAAATCAGTGAGTTTTGCACAAGCTCGAAGTATGCTCGCAAGGGTAACAGGTGTAGGGTTTATCTCATGTTTGTGTACCATCTCATCGTACAATGCCAATGCCTCTCCCATGGAATCACATATGACATATCCTCCAATCATAGCAGACCAACATATCTCATTTTTTTCATTCATCATATTGAATATCTTCCGTGCACAAGATATCTGATGGCACTTAGCATACATGTCTAAAAGCCCAGTCCCAACAACCACATTATCACTAAAATTCTTCCTTAAAGAGTAACCATGTATAGCTTTGCCTTGGAGTAACGCATGAACTTGTCCAACTGTAGGTAGAACTGATACAATAGTTGAAGAATTGGGACTCATTCCTGCTTGTTGCATTTGGAAAACCAACTGCACCGTTTCGTTATAAAGTCCATGAAGTGAAAACCCTGCAATCATGGCATTCCACGCAACGATGTCTCTACAAGACATGCTATTAAACAACCTTTGTGCAGCAGCCAAATCCCCACACTTGGCATAGAAGTCAACCAAGGCTGTAGAGACATAAATGTCAGAGTCAAGACCAAGTTTTTCTGCAAGATCATGTATATCTCTTCCAACATCTTTTGCTAGGAGACCTGAACAAGCTCTGAGAACAAAGGGGAATGTGAATTTGTTTGGCCTTACACCCACCTTCAGCATCCGGTAGTACAAAGTTATAGCTTCATCAAAGGGGCCGTGCCAAGCATAAGCTCTGATCATCATGTTCCATAAAAATACTTGTGGCTTCGGAATTTCATCGAACATGTAACGAGCAAGCTCAATTTCATTACACGTAATATACAGCTGCATAAGCTTTTCAAAAACAGCAAAATCCTTGATAGGGGCATTGTTCTTGAGGAAATTCTCATGGATTTTCCTGCCTTGGCAGAGCGATTTGGATCGGATGCAAGCTTCAAGGATGTCCAAATAATCAAGTGGAGAATTGAAATTGTCCAAAGGAATGTTAATTGCCTCAGAGGTGATCTCTAAGCTACTGCATCTGGTAGTCAAAGATTCCGCGGGCTTGTGTAGGGCACTAACATTGCTCGAACCTCGTTTACTGCTTAACAACAAAGCTCTGCGATAACTGAAACATCTTCGCCTTAGCATCTTCGCGCCAATTCCTTTTTCCTCGACCTTGGCGGGCTAGTCTCATGAGTCCCTTTATAGCTTCTAGTTCGAATAGAAATCATACAATCATAAGCTCGGCCTCTTTCCTTCCGTACTTCGCCTTTTTTTGGGGGGGGGGGGGGGGTGGGTGGGTGGGTTTGGATCTACCACAAGGGGAGGTCCGTTTCACCTGGGTCAGTATTAATGCTTTGTTTGTACGGAGGTCAAAATAGAGAGGGGGAGAAAATGAAAGCGAAAGTAAATGAAGGGTAAAGTAATTTTACTTAAATTGTTTGGAATTGATGAAAATGGGAATGAGTGGAAATAGAAATAAAATTAATATATTTTGTTTGAAATGGGTGAAGTTAGAGGTAGGTAGAAATGAAATTGAATCAAATTATTATTTTACTTTAATGATGTATTATTAATTTTTATAATAATATTAATTCAATAAATTTAATTGAAATATTTATAATATCACGATAAAATGTTATACATTTGATAAAATTTAGAGGTGTATTTAGCACAATCATGGAAGAATAATGGTTAGAATAAAGATATTTTGACATTAGATCCGATCCTTTTAAAGTAGTATAAAATATATTTTAAAGAATAAGATGAAAGAATATAATTTTTCATAAAAAATGTAATAATTTAAAATTAAATAAATAATAATTAATTAAAAATAATTTTAAAAAATTTTAATTAAAAATTATAATAACTTACTTTACTTTTTAAAGTGTATTCTATATTTTAGAGAATTATGATATATCAAATATCACCACTCATTGATTTTTTATAATTTTTTTAACGAATTGTAATTTTCTTATATTTTATATTTTTTTAATAAATAGCATGTGATGGTTTATTTTTTGAATAAGATAAATAGTTTCTTTAAAATTAAATAGTAAATAAAAGAAGTGACTTACTTGGTTGCCTACGGTAAGGGCATCGTTATGCATTTTAATTATGCTCGTCAACTATTTTTACCACTATATTTATTTATAGTATTGAAGTGTTCTCCCTTTATTTTTTTATACCCATCATATATTCATATTTTTAAAGTATAAGACTAATTTCAGTTCGAGGTAGAATTAATAAACTTTTAACCTTTGCAACAATGATCTTACAAAAAATTGAACTTAAAATTTTTTATTAAATCTAAAATGTCATAAGATTCAGATTAATACCACTAAACCAATCAAGTTTATCAATTGTTGGTTGAAAGTGTTTTCCGTTTCTAAATGAATAATAGTGTCTATATTATTTTGGTTTGACATGCCATCTAAAATGCAATTGCAAATTTTACATAACTTCTTTCACAAACCAAATTAAAATTTGTAGATTCAAAATGCTTGGTCCAGTTCCCGTCTCTCCCGTATTATATATATATTCTTCCATATATAAAATCTGTAAAGCCTAAACCTGCTGAAGATTTGGGTTGACAAATTTTATCCCATGAATTTTTCTTTCATCTAGGTTCATATTCAAATTTAAATGATCATAATACTTTAACTAATTCTACTTATATATTGAATTTTTTTTGTCAAATTCAAATGAACATAACTACCTATATATACATGAAAAAAAAAATGTCAATTTCTTTTGCATTCACTTAGTTAACCGTAAATAGTTTTCCTTAATTGGCACAAAAATATAGGAACTGATTTTGATACATGAAAAATTGACTCCAAAACTACTTAACACTAAAACATAAAAAATCTATGGACTTTTCTAAGAAGTTTTATCTCAAGTAATATCTAATATTTTTTAAAAGTTTCATATCATCTGCCTCATTTAAGATTTAATCTTTGATTTTTATATATATAGTCAAGTGAATTAATTACTACTATCATCATAAAAAAAATCTATGAATTTTTAGATTTCATTTATTTTGATGGAACACTTATTTATAGAAATATAGTTATAAATTAATAAGATAATAAAAAATATTTAATGTATTTAATGTTAAATGTGGAGAGTTTGGTAAAAGATAACCTTTTTATAACAAAATTATTTTCAATACTAAAAAAAGAAGAAAAAGTTATTTTCTTTCATTATTATAACTCTAGTATCAATTTTTTTTATAATAATGCATAAAAATAATATGCTACTCATTTATTTATTTTAAAAAAGGTAAGATTTTTCTATGAAAAATACCTTTTAAAATACAAACAAAGCCTAAGATTTTATATAACTTTCTTGGAAGCTTGATGCCCGTATCAAGTTAATTTATGTAACTTTCTGAGATTAATTAATTAAAGTTGGTTCTCTAATATATACCAATATTAACATGTTAATTAGCATTTAATATTTTATATCAAATCCTAAATCCTTAGTCCTAATCCAAACCTAACCCCCAAAATGGAAGCTTTGGAGTTATGTACTTTTCCATTGAAGCCAGCAACCGGCTAGTTGTTTGACAACTTTCGATTTATATGTGGCCAGATACAAGTCTAAAGAATTAGTACATTCTTCTTTTGTTTTATTTGCAATCTACAAAAGGTTGATATGTTCACGGACTTACAAGATCTGAAAGACAACATTGAGACATAAAAGAGGCCATAGAATCATCCAAATACGAAAGGGACGCTTGGGATGACAAAGTAAACCCTAGGCCTCACATATAGGGATTATTTCTCTGTAATAATTACGTAGAAAGTTAGGTCTTTCAAAGTAAAAGTTCACTGATTGAAGAAAAATAAAAGAAAAAGTAAAAGAAAAGAGAGGAAGCAAAAGAAAAGTTACTTCACGAATTGGATGTATATGTCCTGCGTCTTGACTTCACCTTCACGGTTTTTTTTCCTTAACAAGATTGTTGCTTAACTTACATTGATGATTGGTTTGTCTGTTCTTCACTCTAATCCAGAATTAATTCATATTCAATTAGCACTTCTGTACGGTAAAGAAAACAGCGTATTTGGATCCTTCTTCATGTGATGTCCTTTCCTGATTAGGCAATGAGGTTCCGACATGATCTACACAAAACATACTGAAAATAGGATTTGACAACTTGGTTGGCAGCTTGTAGGATGCAATGTGATTCGAACGAAGCAATTTTATATATTATTTTTTTTCTCATTTTTCAGTAAATATATAGTAACTTAAATATCTGATAATCAACATTTTTGTGCTAAAAAACTAGTTGCAATCAAGCCGGCGAGGAATCTGTTTAATTGCTTAATAGATACTCTGTTGCAAGGTTTAGAACCATAATAATGATTAGTTGTCATTTCCAATAAATTCAGGGTTGAAGAAGACTCTCAAGTCTCAATATTTGGGCAAAAGCTTGACCAATCAGGCTTGTTATTCTTAAAAGATCTCTCTCTCTCTCTCTGTGGCCAATTGCCTGCTCCCCCTTGTCCCTAAAATGCACCCACACAAGAATGAAGAAGGCCCATCAACTGTAGAATTTATGCATGCGAAGGCAAACACACAAGTATTAATATTGTTGATAGGAAAAGGCTTGTCTAGAACGTTATTCCAGAATATGTAAAAGAAAAGGAAAATGAAAAAAACTCAAAGATAAGCAACTTTGGTTCCTCTATATAAGCAATGATGTGAGTAATGAGTGAAGCCACTTGTGTAAAATATTAGAAGAAAAGAAGAAAATTTAATGGCGCCGGTTGGATTGCCGCCTGGTTTTAGGTTTCATCCAACGGACGAAGAGCTTGTCAATTATTATCTAAAGAGGAAGATCAATGGCCAAGAGATCGAACTTGACATCATTCCTGAGGTTGATCTTTACAAATGCGAGCCCTGGGAATTAGCAGGTTTCCTCAATTGTTCTCTCCCATTGCCTCCATATGTATATCTATATATCACTGTCTTGCTCCTAGCTACTAGCCATATTTGTTTTCATTTTCTTCAAATGCCTTGTTGCAGAAGAAAGTGTCACAAATGAACATCCAAAATACATAGGATATGTAGTTCATGTTCAGACAGTCTGCATGGTTTTCAAACAGAAAACAATCATCTCATTCTACCAGTTTGATCTACAAAAGTATTTTTGGCAATGAGGAATTTTCTGATTGCTCCCTTTGTAGTCATGTTTTTGATTTGTTTGTAGAGAAAGATTAACTAACAAGAAAAATTTTAATATACTTCAATTATATCATGTTCTAATCATACTTAATAAATGAAGGACAACTATATTCTTTTACCATTTTTAATATTTTAAAATTTAAAGAAAATATATTTTTTAATACTCGTGGTGGACTTCACAAAATTGATAGTTTTCCTTCACTTATTAGATATGATTAAGTACAAATATTATGATTGTAGCATACATGAATTTCAGTAGAGGAGAACCCCTTGACCTCCAAAAGAGTTTTTGATTGTTTATCTCTCTCCTTATAAACTTACAAGTTCTCATCCTGCACAATGTCAAGCATTGAGAACTTGATGCATGATTTATATAGTGATCATATTCTTCAACATGGCCGACTGACTTTGGTTGGATTGGAACATTGTTTTGGTGGGGTAGAAAAATCTTTTCTGCCAAGTAGAGATCCGGAGTGGTACTTCTTTGGGCCGAGGGATAGGAAATATCCAAATGGGTTCAGAACAAACAGAGCAACAAGGGCAGGGTACTGGAAGTCTACTGGGAAAGACAGGAGAGTCACGTGCCAAAACAGAGCCATTGGGATGAAGAAGACTTTGGTTTACTATAGAGGCAGAGCTCCTCAGGGCATCAGAACAGACTGGGTTATGCATGAATATCGCCTTGATGACAAAGAATGCGACGACACTTGTTCTGGATTACAGGTCATAATCATCTCTGCAAAACTCATTGTTTACTTCTGCAGCCAGCTCTTTTAGTTGATTTTTCTTTAATGTTGCATATAGTGCGAATGAAATTGGTTTTATTTGATTTTTTAAGTTATTTTACGTAGCTGACTGTGAAAGATATTGTCGGAGGTGTACATGTTGCGAGTCCAGCATCAGAAAAGCAGATGTTTTTGGAAGTTGTCTTTGAAACCAGTACGTTGGTGCCCCCACCAGACCAGACCCTTTAACTACATTCACAACTTTCCTTAGTTGTGCGGGTGGGTTTGAGTTATGAGGACACCTGTCACTCCATATATTTGACCTGAAAAGCATTAAGTTCGATGCTTAAGGCAGTCACAAAAGCATTTTTCCCCATCAATATTCTCGGCTCCTCTTCTTTTATACCCAAAGACGGAAAAAGAAGAAAGCTACAGCACTTCACAGTCTGATCACAAACACAGTGATTAGGAGAACTTGAAAATAACAGATCATTTTAATTAACGGAGTAGGTAGCAAGGTACTAGGGGATAGTGAAATTCTTAAATGCTCTGGCCGCCAACTATATTATGTATTTTTAATCATATCTAATAAATGAAGGACAAATATTAATTTCAATAATTTACAGCATCTTGAAAATTAAAAAATTAATGTGAACGTGGAAACTGCAAGACCTGCATGGAAATATAAGCCTGGCATTTGTATATAGAAGCTATATTCTTTCCTTCTCTCTCTCATCTTATTTTACATTTATTTATTATAGGTTGAGGTTGAGGTGAAGAAATGGCGGACATATATTCGTTGCTTGTGTCGCTCTTATAACTCTAAGTGACAAGTTTATACTTCACATTGTCCTTTTTCGTTGATCCAATGAGACAAAATCCTCATTCTCCCTCCTTCGCATCCCTTCTTAATACTCTATTTGCCTTAATTACTCTGTCTTGCTGTCCTGTTCATCCTTCCAAGTATCTACAATTCTAGATTCGGGGCTATTGAAGGCTTATATCTCAATCACTTTCATTGATCTGTGTCAGTCCGCCACTTTTCACTTTATTCCCTAACAGCAAAATGAACCAATAGATACCGATCAATTACTGTAAACTTCATGAATAAGCTAATGGGTCCCGCGGCTTAAGATATATGCAACAAAGAAGCATATATACAATTCAATCTTTCACCAACAATAGGTTTTTGCTTACTTTATATACATACACACACAGAGATGGCAGTAATATATAGTATTCATCTTCCCTACCCAATCTTAGACTGGATGCATGGTCATGGACTCATGGGCTAAATTTTTTAATACTGTGTGACCATATTCAAGTTTTTGGATTACACTTATTCAATATCATCACTTGATTTAGTATATGTATGTGTGTAATATTATCTGGATATGATAAAATTCACGTGAAAGAACGATGTGCACGAGAGGCGCAACAACTGTTTGAAGCTCTTCTCGAAGAAGCTACTAATATTTTTCTTCATTGTCTGTATTATTTGTTTAGCCCTGAGGAAAAAATCACTCGTAAAGTACATATATATCAACCTACTTTGGCACCAACGCAGATGCAATTGGTTACTTGCAGGATACATATGCATTGTGCAGAGTGTTTAAAAAAAATGGAATCTGCTCTGAAGTAGAGGAGCAGGGACAATGTAGCATAGCCCTAATTGAGAGCTCCCAAACCACAATTAACAATGAATGCGAGAACATGTCGCCGGACGTACCCGGAGCATCATCTTCATACATGGAAGAGGAAGATAAAGATGATTCATGGATGCAGTTCATCACAGACGATGCATGGTATTCTTCAAATCAGGCTATGGCTGGCGGTGAAGAGCACTCTCATGTGACATTTTCAAATTAATAATACATCAAAGACTATTGAAGGCCAGATATTGGGTGAATAACTATTGCTGCTGGATATATATATATATGTAATAAGGAAGATTTACAGTTACCATAACTGTTTGTAAGATTGTCTATTTTTTCCTCTCGTAGATTCTTTGCTCAGGGTGGTTTTGGTTTTGGTGGGTCAAATTATAGTATACATGATAATGACGATGGATTTTTGTACTAATTTACCTCTTTTCTTGAGGCGATCGGGAGTTACTTGTGGGGTGGAATAAAGAAGGAAATGCAGTTCTATAAAAAATATTTTAGATAGGAAAGTATTATATATATATATATATATAACAGGAAAATATGAATTCCTTTTTAAAGGAAAGAAAGTTGTTTTTCTCAAATTCTTTACAAATAAGATGCTTTCCCTCATCTTAATATAACTATATTTTATAAAAAGTATTTTCCATTTATCATTGTGTTTTGGGATAGCTAGTTTCAGTAAAAGGCAGTTGAACAAAGGTTTGACCCACCATGAGATTTCTCCCTTTGGGTTAAGGCTGTGATAACATTTTCACCAAGACTCTCAAGCAAGGATTTGAAATACCCTTAGACCCGTAGGTTAAAAAATCACGGATTTATGCACAGATAATAGTAATAATTCAACAAGTTCAAATTGAATTTGAGTTATACAGACTGTGTCACGTATAACTACAATATCACGTCACCCTACATGATATTCTTAGCAATTAACCATTTTGCTTCAACTATTATGAAGATTCACATCCCTAGTGAGGTGATTAAATCAATATGATCAAAGGATCGGCACAAGACATTTCCATTTCAATTTTAGTCTAGATCCAACTTTGATGCAACCTGGACTAAGGAAATGATTCGGAATCTAGGTTCCCAGCAAAATCTGTTCCCTAATTAAGAATAATTTTTTGAATCTGCCTCTTATCCTTAAAGAATGGACGATGCTCTGTCAAATTAGGACTTCTGATGGTTCACCATCGCAATTGCTTAAGAATTAAAAGACGTTGAAATTTCCTGAAGTCGTAAGAACTAGTCCATCGGTTTCATTTGCTTTACCTTTTGGCCATATTTTGCTGTTTCAAGTCTTAAGATAATGATTCTCTTCAACGATTACTGTTTAACTATACATATTTACCATGTACCCTTGTTGCATTTGCAACACACATAAGTGTTTGCTTTAAATAACTAAAGCGATCCTATTAACGTCATCATTATCAGCAATCAGGAAGAGAAGTTGTCAGAGATGCTACGAGCGTTCCATTGAATTGCCTAGAAATTTAATTAGCAAGAAACGCATAAATTCAAACCCCCACGGAAACAACCCACTAGAAGTAGACTAAAGGCACACAGATTGTAAGCTCAAAAAACTATAAACGTGTTCAATAACTCTGCCAAAAAGTCTGGCATTTTGATACAGAAGAGAGTTCAGATATACAATTAATCAGGTAAGCGCAGGGCACATTGAAATTCAGCAGCTATTCTGAGAGCCAAAAGTCATGTCAAAAGAAACAAGTGGCTAGCTAATTTATGTGCCAAATCATATGCTGGTCTTTCCCGTACGTCTTTCCTTCATATGGCTCTATAAATGATGTACACTACATACAACTAAAGAAAAATGTAGATGCCAAATACGAAACTAACCGAGAGGAAGGAAGTAGCTTCTGCCTAGTTAGCGGCTCCAGTTCACTGAAACTGCCACATCAACGTCACCGTTCCATAGATGGATTATTGGAGTTGCTGTGTTTCATGTAAAACGAGGAAAGTGCTCAGAGGTGGAGAATTGGGTGGAGAAAGAATCAGAATCAGATGCTTTGTCTAATTAGATATGAACTGCCTAAAATTAATCCCTCAAGCCACATGGGCAATTAGAGGACTACGAGCAGACCCGAGCTCTTTGTCCCTTCCTCTCTTCCAATGCAACAATCACAGAATTGGAATCTCTCTCAGCCACACATCTTTTATATGGTACAAACCCACTTTGAGACTTGCTGATTATAATTCCTCCCTCACAATGATGGGATGATTGACTTCTAGAATCCACTGCATCAAAGTTCTTGTCTCCATTTCCAATCTCACTAGCTGGTTCAACATTAGAACCAGTACATGAGCTTTCCTTCCCTCTCATTGTTTCTTCCAAAAGGGGACCAATAGGTGCTGGATTTAGAATTTGGTTACATGAGCCAAGGTGAAAAACTGGATGACCTTGGTGAAAGTTCCACATTGGCCCAGCAGGTGTGCATTCTACAGAGTACAGGTTCCCTGTAGGATTTTCCATGCGTTTCGCTATGTTTAGATTACTCTCACTACCCATGGCCAGTGATAATTGTGTATGTAGTTGTTCGCATGGCCACGCTGGGCCAAGCTTATCAATCTCGTCAACTTCAACTTCATTGGATTTCCATGCAATTGACTTGGTATTCTTGTCGTCTGCATTCAAAGGTTTCCAACCATCAACCATGGACACAATTCTTCCAAAAAGCTTGATGCTTGCAATTGCTGGCATGTTAGCAACGTCCTCTTTATAATAGTCAGTTTCCATGGAATTCAGCTCACACTTCTGGAATAACAAAAAGTCATATGTAAATCCTAGCCACACTAGATAGAAGCTAAATCATAGAATAGAAGTTCATTATACCATAGACAAGAAATCTGGGTTCAAGCCAGTAAAAGAAGGAACTGAAGCTGGTGATCCTTTATCTTCCTCTGCAGAAGAATTCAATGTCACGCAGTCATTCTCCTTTTCAACAGGTGACAAGCTACTAGAGTGAATATCTGTGGTGCAAGAATATGGAGAAAGGCATCTGTTAGTCTGCTCTGAAAATGCAGATCCAAATGCTTCTGAACCAAATGCAGATAGCACTGAAGTGGGAGATTGTGTGTCTTTCTCTGCAACCAACAGATTCGGTGATGGAGATCTTTCAGGTCCATTTGATCCAGACTGCCCCTTGCAAATGTGGACTGATTTACGAGGGTATGGGTGCAAGGGCTTCCTCTTTGGCCGCGGAGGAGGTATATTAATTGGACTTGCAGCAGTGCCATCTAATTCTCGTGCTACCTGTAACCAAGTCAATTATAGAATCAGAAGAACTGGAGGTTGACTAACATACCTAAGTAACTATCAAAAGGAAATCTTTTTGGGAGCGAATAGGTACCCAGACCGATCAAAGCACAATTTCATAATTACACCATTCACATAAGCAAAAATTATCCACTACTATTAAAAATTTTAACCTTAGAGAAGAACTTTTGAGCATGGCTTCGAATCTGAACTGCAGTTTTTGTACCTACATGTTCTGCATGAAGATATATGAAATCATCTAATTGTACAATGGATAAGAAGCATCACTCTTACCAAATCAGCATTAAGAACTTACCTTCAATTTGACGCCAGCCACGACCATACAATTTCAAAGCTTCAAGGAACTTCCGATGCTCTTCTTCCGTCCACTTTTCCCTTTGCTTGGTAATAGTATATGGTTTCCTCACCTATTAAATATTGAAATAAAATCAGAGAACCAAAAGTCAGATTGAAACAGAAAGAGCAGTTAATCGGACAAATTGTTCCAGAAAAGGTTAAGATACTTTCAATAAGGAAAAGAAAGCAACCTTGGGGGCAAGATTGTTTCCAAAATCCTTCAACTGGGTAACATTTTCTGACGGCGCGCCACCACTGTAATGGTAGATACCAACCGAGGAAGAGTTGTTTGTGCCTTTTGTTTGGTCCTACGAAGAGAAGTGACACGAGTTTGTATCAGAAATAGAATAAAATCAAATTTTTTATCTTTTAGATCTCATAAACGAAATATGGCTGTTTTTCCTACTAGTACAACAATAGCTTAAAAGGGTTATAGAAGTTAAATTTTAGACGATTCATTTAGGCATTGCACCGAGTAGTATACTAATTAGAATCAGGGTCAGGACATTTGTCCGTTCGAGGAAGGTATTAGTAGCTACATCACTTTATTGTAAAGTAGCCTGCTTTCATACACACTGATATATGTAAAGTCATCATACAAGTGACGGCAAACAACTTCTAAATTAACCACAACTTCCTGCTTATATGCATACTAGTAGTCCACAATGCACAAATTACAAATTTTCAAGAGTTTACCAAAGATACCCTGTCAGAATCATATAGCGTATACCTGCATCTCCATTGTAGCCAAATCAGAGTCACTACTGCCAGCGAATACACTAAGTCTTAACAGAAAGCAACTCCAGCAGCCTACAGCATAATAGCTAATACTAATTAAACCACACAATAC
Organism: Sindora glabra; assembly: GCA_020226215.1. NCBI lineage: Eukaryota > Viridiplantae > Streptophyta > Magnoliopsida > Fabales > Fabaceae > Sindora > Sindora glabra. The sequence continues at coordinate 82,454,921 of CM035229.1, forward strand.
ACCAAGCTATGCAACAAAATCACAGAGCACAATTCACAATCTCTACAGTTTCTTTCTTTTCCTCCAGAAAGAAGAAACAACTTCAATTCTCATTGCATAAACCAGATCATTCAGAATCTCAACATCAAAGTATCCATTTTCTGGGAAAACTGTATTAGAAATAGAGTCGAGTTGCAGAGACGGTGAAAAAAATAAAATAAAATTAAGAATAAATACCTTCAATTTTACTCTGAGAATAAACAAATTGCACGATTTCGATCCCGGAAAATGTTATTTTTCCGAGTAAAAATAGGAAATTTAAACAGAGTTTAGAGAAAAAGAAGCAGGAGACACATATCAAGTGCAATTAAGATAAAGATGAGAAAATGGAGAAGGTAGCAGCAGAAGGGAAGGAAAGAGGAGCTATGGCAGAAAATAAAAATGAAAACGGAGAGGATGCCACGTCAGATTCACAATAATATTTTCGAATTATTTAAAAAATTCCCTTAGATGATTCGCGAAGGCTTTAGAGTCTTGTGGCTGAGAAAGCCCTGGGCCCCAGGACACGCGGCGTCTGACTGTACTGTTTACTGTTAAATCATTTTTCATAATTTTAAAAAGCAATTAAACTTGTGGAAGATACGAGGTGTGAGCAGATAATTCGCAAGATTTTATCAAAATAAGATATTTTTGTTTCTTATATGCTTTTTTTTTTTTTTTTTTCACATAACTCTTCTTTGCCCTTTCTTCACTCGCCACTGGTGTCTGGATGCAACTCCACCAGCTTTCTTTGATTCTGGATGGAGAGTTTTCAGTTTTGAGACGTAGAGAGGTGCTTGCTATTGCTATGATACCTTTTAAGGTTTTGGTAATTAGATTTAATAATTTATATTTTATTACATCGTTAATATCAAATTTTCAAGAACACCTCAAAATTCACCGCATAAAGATATAATCTTACGAAAAATACTTCAAAATGGGTCCCTCTCGCAAATTGAAGGGCGGGATAAACTCCACGGTTATTGGAAAAGAGTGTATTATACATTTTTTCATATATTTAAGAGAATATCAACCTTTTCTCTTGATTGAAATTTGAGAGTGGAACCAAAAACTTATCTTCCTTACTTTTAAATCATTCGTTGTAACTAAATTTACTCTACGGGAAGGTTACTCATTTTAAAAATTATTTTAATAATTTTTAAAAAGTGGAGTTGATACGACTTTTTGTAATTTTTATAAAAATATAATTTTGCATATAAAACTTTATAATTTTTTATTAAATGTTACTTTCTTAAAAGTTCAAAAAAAATAAAATTTTTAATGTAAATTTAAATGATTGAATTACAATTTTTTTAATATTTGAGTACACAAAATCAATATATGTTTACTTTTTATAAGGAAGCTTTGAATTTTACCTGAAAAGTTTTAAAATTTATGAATTTTATGTCTAAGCTTTTATAAAAATTTACAATTTTCTTAAAGAGTCTAATTGTATCAAAACTTATATAATAATATTAGTGGTTAAATAAATTTGATTTCTTCTTAGGTAATTTGACCATGCTAAGATGATGATTATGCAGCAATGCTAATGGGTGAAACTTTTAACTCTTCTGTTTCTAGGAAAATTTTAATGTTTAGAAAACGTTCACAGAATTGCTCATGTAGTATAGGAAATAGATAATACATGGAAAGAAAATGAAAAAAGTATTAATTTTTCATTTAATTAGATTGAAAAGTAAAACAAAAAATAACTTATTAAATAATAAAATTATCGCTATCATATTTCAATAAAATTGTCTAGTAAATTTTATAAGAAGGAATTTTTGAAATAATATAAATTTTTTTATCCCTTTTCTCAACTTATTTGATGGAAAAAAAATTTTTATTGGTTTCTTGAAATACTTTTTCAATTTTATTTTTTTCAAAATTTGTTTTAAGAGCATCCAAACATCTAATAATTTATTTTCCACTCTTTTTAACATGTATTTTATTTACATTTTTTTATAGATTCAAATAAAGAGTATATAACTTTATGGGCTATGTTTGTCTTTTAAATATGCCTATAATAGAAGTAATCCTAAGGCTATAGTCTCGCTAATTTGACTCATCATGAGGAAAGGTAGAAAATTGGTTGTCAATGGATTAAGATGGGTGCCAATTAATGGTAATGATATCAATTTTTTGGAGGACAAATTGTTTATTTTAGAACCCCTCAAAACCTATTTTGTTAGGTCACTTGACCATGATCAAAGTAATGGAAAGTAGCTCATTTTGTTTCACAAATGGAGCTTGGAAATATGATAAATTAAGCAACTTTTTTAATTCAAACATCCTTTGTACTATTTGCTGCATAATGATGAATCTTGGTCAACAGGGTAAGGATGATTTTCTTTAGGACTTCTCCCCACATGGTTAGTTCAACCTGGCTACTACTTATCAATTTCTGAAAAAAAAGATCAAAGGTGGGAAATTAGAACTACATAACGAACTTCCGGTGGATCTAGAAGTTAAATGTCCTAAAAATAATTAAGCTATAATCTAGTTGTTAATTAAGGATAACATTCAGACATTAAGCAAGTTGAGCCATAAAGGTATCTTACTAACAAATGTATGCAATTTCTATCTTCAACATTCTGAAACATATAGCCATTTATTTAGAGATTTTCAAGAATTTTTTGGAAAAGCTTCAAACAATGACAAGATCTTTGATGAAAATGCATGAAGATTTTCAAGATTAGCTGTAAGTCAAAGAAAAGATCATAGAAGTTTGATTTACTTTGGAGTATTGTGTTTGCTATAGGTTTATGGTGCTTATGGATTTGTTAAAACAAGCTCCTTCATGGACACAATGACCACAATAGATATCAAGAAGAGCCTTCTCATTTCTATTTAGCTTGAGTAACAGAAATAGTAGTATATAGTGGAATGAGATGAAGAGCTCAAATCAGGAGAATGTAAATTGTTCTAGTACAATGGCAAAAACCCCTTAAAAATGGTTTACACTCAATTCTAATGGTTTTATTAGTGGGAATCCAAGCTTAGTTGGAGTTGGAAGTGCTATCCGAAACTATGATGGAAAATAACGGGTTGGATATTATGAAGAGCTGGGATTTCTAACAACATTCTAGTTGAAATGAAACCTTTATATGTTAGGTTAAAATTAGCAAATGATCTAAATATTCCTCACGTCATTATATAATTAGATGCACAACTAGTAGTTAAATTATTATATAAGGGAAATACTGATAAGATGTTGATTAGGAATTCACTATGAAATTACAAAGTGCTCTTGGATAATGTACCACATTCAAAGGTGTAGCATATCTATTGAGAAGCTAATTAAGTAGCAAACTTCCTTGCTAAGAGAGGAAGGGATATCCAAGCTCCTTTATCAATGTTTTATAGTCCTTCAGATGATGTTGTTCCTATTTTAACTACTGATATTTCATTAGTTACTTTGCCTCATTATGTTAGGTATAATTGTATGACTTCTACTATAGTGTAGGTTTGTTTCCCCTAAAAAAATAAAGAACATATGAATCAATGTGTATTAAGCTTACTATTAAAATAAATAAATAAATAAACTAACACTTAAATATAAACATAATTGTAATATGCATGATGTATCTAAATAAGCCTAAAGGTGAGAAGAACGCCAAGTGTTAACATGTCAGACAAATTAAAGGTAAATGCTTAGGATTCATCTTGTGACAATGAATAAGCTATAATTATAAATTTAAACTAATCATATTTAATATTAACAGTATAATTTTATTTAATGTTTTATTCTTTCTTTTAATAACATAATTAATAATAAAGTATCATTTAATATTTTATTCCTACCTTTAATAAAATTATATTTTAATTTAATTGCATCTAGCTATTCAAATATTTCAGACCTCTTGCAATTTTATGCAATTTGCACTAATCAACGGCCAAATGTTGATTTGGACATTCAAATAAGTTGGATCCCATGTATTTTCATAAGGTTTATGCTAATTAATAGTTAGATATTAGATTTAACCATCCAAGTGTACATGGGACCTCTTGTATTTTTATCAACTACCAAATGTAACAACTATGCTACAAATACACTAAATCTAAATCTAATTTAATTCCATTAACTATTTTTAACTCTCTCTTGATTAGTAATATTTCATTTTTCTCTCTATTTATTTAATATTGTATTAAAAATAAAGTATATTAATTTGTAATTCTTTTAATAATTTTTTAGATAATACAAATAAAGATAATTATAATCTAATTAATATGTCTTATTCATCACCCTCCTATAAATGTTAGCAAATTAACTTAAAAAAATTTAGTCATAAATTTTACTCCCTCAATTCCTAACTATCTATCACATTTAACTATTTTTATAGTGATTAGAAAAATAGTTTTATTTCCTTATTTTCAATGGACTTTTTAAAGCGGACTTTTAATAACCTAAAAACAAATTCCATATCTTGAAATTTTGTATCAAACTTGAATACACACTTAAGTCTTTATCTCTCTTTTATTTACTTAATTTTTATTAAGCCTTTACCTTTCCAAAAAAAAAATCCCCTCTTTCTATCCTTTTTCAATCTAAAAATTTTCTTGAACAAAAGGTTTCAATATAAAAATTTGAACATTTCAATGAATTATTTTACATTATATATAATGGTTCCTACAATTCAATATAATAAGTGATTCTTTGATCATGATTTCAAGGCAAACACACCAAATGTCATAGCTTGAAATAGATTTAAATGTTATTTTGACACATTCACGCGTTGGCAATGATGGAGGTCAATAACTTGTTGCAAAGGAATCATAAATTTAATCATCAAACTTTAACAATGCTGAAGAATAAGGTTTTGTTGCCAATCCCATCTTTAATCATAATTCTCAAATGTTTAAGATATCATTAGGTTAGTTTCTTTTTGACTTAAACACAAAGCCATATGTAAAAGATGATACAAACATAAAGTTCAACATGAAAGAGGTAGAACCAAACTTAAACATTGATACTAGATTTTCTTCTTATAATATATATATCTTCTCATCTAATGATTTTTTTTGCATAACCTTTAAATATAATTAATTTGCAGTGAGAAAGGCAATATGAAAGTTTATGAAAAGATATGAAACTAAGTAAAATTGAGGAAGTGAAAAGAATCAAATAAACACAATGACATAAAAAGAAGAGAGTTTACTAATTAATCTGCTCAAAAAAATCAAATAGTATTTAGATTGAATTGAACTTACAAATAGAAAGGCCTAGATATGCCTAATTTAGGTTCTTTAATTTATAAGGAAACTTTCTCATCTCAAGTATCTATATATACAACACTAGGAAAAGAGCTTACATTATATATATTGCTTAATGTAGTAAAGTATATAATACGTGAAGCATTAGGTCATTTTTTAATAATTCAATAACCTTTTTTTTGGTGATAATAGCAGTAACTAAACCATTAGACGTATATATGTAATGATCAAGGATCAAATCTTAGATGTAACAAATGGTACAAAATCCTCAAGGAATATTGGGTGTCACTTAAGTTACAAATTCTTGGCATGCATAGGCCTTTTTAAAAAAGACCAAATAAAGATAATGACATAAGAAAGGGAAACCATAACAATGCAATAACAATTATTGTCAGTAAAGTTATAAAAAGTTGTAATCTTAACCCATAACTTCAATTTTACTATTTGCATCTACAAACTTTGTTACTAGTAAAGTTATTCATAAGCATGTGTGTGTTTTTAAATATGGAAGTGGCAAAACCAAACTTTAATATGGTATCAATAAATTTTCTACTTATAATATTTTTCTATTTTCTTTATTTATCTTTGTTCATACTATTTGTCTTTATTTAAGTGTTTTGTTTATCTTTGTTCATATATTATTTTATTTAATATTTTCATTTTTAAATAGATTTAAATGTGGAAGTAGTAGAACTAGACCTAAATATTGATACCTATAGATTCTCCTATCACAATATCTTCCTATTTTCTTTATTTATCTTTGTACATAAAATGTATCTCTATTTATCTCAATTTAAGTGTTTTGTTTATCTTGGTCCATATATTGTTTTATTTAATCTATTTCATTTTTTTAACAAAAGTAAATATGGAAAAGGAGATCCAAACTTAAATATTAGTACTTACAAATATTCCTTTCACGATATCTTCTTTTTTAATTTATCTTTATATATAGAATTTATCTTTATTTAAGTGTTTTGTTTATTTTTAGTCATATATTATTTTATTTAATTTTTATTTGTATTTTTTATCTTTGAAAGCATATTATTTTTAAACCTATATTTTTTAAGTGTTAATGTAGAATTTATTGAGAAGTTTTATAAAAAATGTTGTCTTTGTATTAATAAAACCTGTAGTAAGTTATATATATTTGAATATTTTTTAGATTTTTAAAAAGCCATTACAAATAGCCACTTTTATTCATTTTACATATGATTTTACAAAATAATTTATGTTTGTTTATCTTTGTTTACATATTGTTTTGCTTAATATTTTTCATTTTTGAATAGAAATAAATATAGAAATGGCAAAATCATAAAGTGATCACATAAGCAACTTAAAACTTTGAGCAATGAAGAATGCAAAGAAATATATTAAATTTTGTTGCAAAATAATGTTAATGGAAAATTGAAAAGTAGAATCACAAAAATGGTGGCTACATTATATTCATTTTCTATTAGAACTATCCAACTTATTTGAAAACAATCAAAGGATGGTGATGCATCTTATAGGAAGACAAAAAAATCATAGACATAAAAGAGTTAAAAATAACTTTGCTTGATTTCATGAGATTCCTTTATCTAAATGAATAACCTTTTGATCTTTAGTTTATATTTTGAACACAAACAAGACCTCAATGGATAGATTTTTAAAATCTAAAGTTTTACACCATCACTTAAATGCCAAAAAGCTAGTTTTGAAAGAAGAAAACAATAGACTTTAATTGCAATTTTGCTTGTTAATGTTAAAAGGTGATAACATACCATATGATCTACCTTTCTTAAATGTGTATAACATTATTTATACTGATAAGAAATGGTTCAGCATGGCAAAGAAGTATGAGAATTACTATTTACTACCAAATGGCAAGAGCCACAATGCACTCGTAAAGCAAAAAATTTATTAAAAAGGTTATGTTTTTAGTTGCTTTAACTCATCCAAGATTTGATGCAAAATAGAATGAAGTCTTCTCTAGAAAAATTGATGTTTTTCCTCTCATCACTCAAAAGTTAACTAAAAGGAATAGTGTTAATAAAGTTGTAAGGACACTAGAAACAAAACTAATAAATTCAGTCAAAAGAGAAATTATAAAATTATTTCTAATTAAAAAAGTTCTCATTGCCATCAAAACAAAGATGCTAAAAGATGACATAAGGAATCCAATGTTTATTCAACATGATAATGCAAAATCTCACATTGATTATAATGATGATGAATTTTATTAAGTAATTAGACAAGATGGGTTTGATATTCATTTGATATGCTAACTTACAAATTCTTCAAATTTAAATATCTTAAATCTTAGGTTTTTTAGCACTATTTAATCATTATAATCAAGGAATCACTTAAAACTATTGATGAACTTGTTAATGCTATTGTGAAATCATTTAAAACTTTTTCCATTAATGAATCTAACAAAATATTTTTAACACTACTAACATTTATGAAAGAAAAAGTTTCCAATAAATATAATATTCCACATATTAAGAAAATAGTGCTAGAAAGGGAAGGCCAACTCTTTACTTAACTAAAGTATTTTCCTACATTAGTATAGGAAATTCTTGACTATTTAAGTAATGTTTCTAGTTAATGCTTATAATGATTAAGATACAGTCACATTATTATTGGTTATAATATTTATTAATTTAAAGAGTCTTTCAAAATCTCGTCTTAATGTATCTTTGAATTCCATTTTATTATTAGTTCATTGTAATCCCTGTTTATCAAGGGAAAACTAACATCATATATGCCTACAATAGCTATAAAGTAATCAAGAAATGCCAATGCATAGGATATGAATGCAACCAACTCACTCTAATTAGTCTCACCAATAATGTCATTTTGTAAACTTGGAACGTATATTAGTATTTTGTAAACAAATGTAAAAAAAAATAGCATTCCATATCTGTCATATATAATGAAAAGTGAACAGTTCAAATTTAATAACATGCTTACCAACTATTATTTACTATGTCTCTATCTACTGAAGCTTTGTTCAATACGCTTAATAAGTTGTTGATGCACAACTATTGCACCAACTTGCATGAAAATGCAAAACACCACTTTTTTCATTGGCATACATCATAAGTCTTTATATGTATTCAAAAAATTAAAGTTTGCTTTACAAGAACTAATGTCAACATTTGACATGTAGGCTTTATAACTGAATTAAACACTATCTTATAAATAAAAAAGTAGGTATTTTGGTTGAATCTTAATTAACACTTTGTATGATGATTTTCCTAAACTACCATTTGTCAAAGTAAGCATCAATTGCTTGTTCCAATAATGTTCCAATAGCAAAACAAATTATCTTTCTCTTTTTGCGATAGAAGTAGTATCTCTTGTGAAACTACAGTACTTCCAAATTGTGAAAATATATGTATTCCTGGATGCTAGCAAAAAAGGATAATTAGGTGTACTTCAGTCAAATTATAGTAACATAAAACATATAATGCTTTTAATAAAATTTAGGAAGATAAAGTTTTAATACATCCTAACCACTTATTGAAATTCTTTTTCCTTAAAAACTTCTGTTTTATCTAGAAATTTATTCAAATTGAACTTACAATCTATAAGTATATTCAAATCAAAATTTAGAACAATTTTTTTCTTTTCTCCATTAAGCACTACATGTGAATTGGACAAATGTGTGGAATCTAAATTCACAGAGTTTTCAACCATCTCTATTTTATGTCAATTAGTAAGCAAAATTTTTTCTTGAATCTATCAATAATTATAGTAATATGAATTGATTCTTTGATAATAATAAAATTTTAAGAGTTCACTAATGGTATTACAATCATTTGTATACACTCCTTAGTGCATTTGAGTTTGACTATATTAATGTAAGTAGGTTAAGAGTGGCAAAATGATTGAAAAATGACATTTTATGCACAAAGTTCAAGCTTTTCATTAATTTTTTTAGATATTCCAGGATGAATGTGTAAAATAATAAAGTATCTATCAATAAAAAAGAAGGGTAAAATTAGAAAAAATATTTAATGCTTCGTTATATTTCTAAAATGATAGATAAAAATGGATAAAAGAATTTTCTTCAAAATACAACACATAATAAAAGAGAAAGCACTATTTGTCTTTTCTATTGTAGCTACACATGTTAAAGAAACAAGAAATGTAATTACTTATAAAGAGTTTTGAATAGTTAGTACTACAAAATGGATAAGTGCCTAGACGAATCAGATTAGCTTATACGAACTTCGATTTGTATAGACTAGTTCACATAAACCTATGAAAAAAAATGACTAAATTTTAAATGGTCCAGTTCAATCTATATTCATGGTTTGATTCGCAAATCTGTATATGTTAATTATAAGTTTATAAACTAATTTGTATAAATTTGAGAAACAATGGATTAAATTTTAAGTAATTCAATTTACCAAGGTTTACAAATCAAATCATTCCCGTCTAGTCCACACTTCACAATTTGTTTAACAATATCATAAACATTAGTAGTTAAATGTAAGCCATTATAAAGCAAAAGAAAAATTGCATATTATTCTATTCAATTTTGAATTTAAAGTAATTTTGTTTGATAGTCATAAGTTTAATCCATGTTGCAATTGAAACCTTAATTTATTCATAATTGCAAATTACATATTTCTCTTACTTTGAAAGGCTAATGTCTATATGATAACCACAAAATTTTTTATTTTAGCTTGTGACATGTCCAATATTATTATCTCTTAACATTTTAAATACTAACAAATAATATAAACCTTAAATATTGTGACAATATGGCTGAAATGACTCAATTCACATTATGCTCAAATCATTTTATAAAGCTCAAACATGCATATGAAAGTTTTTAGATTAAGTTTCATTGCTTAAACTAAAGTTCTAAGCCAAGCAACCTATTTAGTAATCAATCTATGTTAAACAATGTGACTTTTTTATTGTCATAACCTATATCAAGGCATGTAATAACGTAAAGAGTTATTATTAGTAACCACCTATTAGCTTTACCTAAGTGAGCAATGCAATTTGAAACATATAATAATGTTTTACTTTTTTTACAAGCATAAGTGAATTAAGGAGCAAAAATAAATGATAAAAAATTCATCTTACATTAAATACGTATGCACAACTCTTTACTTTAAATGCACTATGACTTACCTTATTAACAAGATACATGGATGGACCTGCTTTCATTATAATAGATAGCAGCTAAGCACCTGAAAGGAGAATCCTTATTGCAAAATAGAAGAAAGAGAAAAGATAAGTTTTCTTAGAAACTCAATGAGTAAGCAATAATATTAGAAAATACTTAAAGCTTAATTATAGCATAACAAAATTTTTACAACAAATTCTTTTACATGAGACATCTAAATAAACTCAATAAGCTCTCATACCTTTACCAAGAGGAAAAGAAAGAGGTATTTCAAAAGGTGACTTATTTTTCAAGGAAGCAAACATAAACACGTGCAATACCAAACCCAATTACAATTATACCACTCTTTCCGTATCATCACATTGATTAGGGAAAATTGAATTGTAAGTCTATCACATTCATATCCATGGTTTCACAATTCAGTTATAACAATCTAACAATATTCTCAACATTATAATAGCAATATTTCACAAGTTATCAAATTTTAAGGGTATTAGTTCAACAATAAATCAAGGACAAATAAAATGGAAAATAAGTAAATCTTTTTATAATTCTTATCCCTTCTTATCTTTAATAAGCTTATCCTTGTCTTCCAAGTCAACCTTATCCCTTACAGATTACTATTAGATCTAGTGTTTGATTCATAAACAATATCAATCCACCCTATCTTAATTTTTATAATATTAGCATAATTTAATATCAAATCTCATAAAAAAATTAAAAATACACTTAGGAATTTTCACAACATCAATATGCCCCTATACATGCCTTCACATAATCCATTTCATGATCATTCAATGTATAATAAGCTTGAATTAACATCAAGAGACTAATCAAATGTCATAACTCTAAGTTATAGTTAACTATAGGAGTCCAAAAAGCAAGGCCTTGGCTTATATTCTTCATGTAATCCCTAAGAGCATTCCTAAAGGTATATTTAACTATATATAGTCAATTATAAGCTGTTAAAGAGCAATTCAACTATACTTACCTAAAAAGCATATTTTTGGGCATAGTTGACTATAGCATGATTTTTGTAAATCTTTCCTTGCGAAAACTTTGCTTATCCAAGAGTAATTTGCTAAAGCTTCACACCACAAGTCACAATGTATAGTCCAACCACTATATCTTGCATCTATAATGATATTTACACTAGATTTATTAAGAAATTCACATTAAAACATTCAACTTGTACCATTTCTTCAAGGATCATACAAAGCATAAAGAAACCTAAATCTATTTAACTAATCTCATCTAGATCATTGAAATTTGACTAGAATGGTTACTTTTTATGGAGAAGATGATAAGAAGTTGAAATAATATTTTATTTATGTTTAAACATTCAAAATCATTAATTTATGATTAGGGTTCCTAAAATCTCTTTCTTAATTTCAATCCCTAAATTGGTTTTAAAACTAATGAAAAGAGAGAAAATTTTCTATAAGAATAAAAGTTTAAGAAGTCTTACCTTGCCAAAATCAAAGAATATAAGAGTTCGATGACAGATTGATGGCCTTTGTTTATTCTGAAAGGAAGAGAGGATGAAGAAGAATAAGGAATTGAAGTATGCATGGAGGAATAATTGTGTTCAATGAAAATAAAGGAGTAAAAAGAGAAAAATAAAGCTAAGGTCCAAAATAGAAAAATATCATAAATCTTCTTCGCATTCAATTATTCACTTCTATTCATACTTGAATCTTAAACATGTCATATTACACTTTTCTTAATTATTTAATACAAGAGTAATGCTATAAGGAGCCCCAGCTCTGACGAGGTTCAATATTTTCACCATTAGATTATATTTTTGAATCTCAAAGTAAGTTTTAAAATTAAAAATATAAATCTCAATGCATTAAAGACAATTTGATAATAAAAATATTCAATGTTTTAGAAAGTAAAACTCATCATAAGATTACCCTTCATACAAAATTTTATTTCAAACTTTTTTATAATAATTAATTAATTAATTTTTATATAAAATATTTTAAATTATAAGGTGCATAATACTTATTAGCTAAAGTAAGCAAAATCTAGCTACTGCATATCATTGTAAAAATTACACCCAACTATATCTTTTCTTGTATAAATAATTGTATATTCTCTTTCATTTAATTACAATTATTAATTTTTTAAAAAAATTGAACTAAATGTTGAAGTGTACCTAACAAATCACTCTTGCTATGTACTAAAATATGTATAATCTTTGTAAAATTACTTTTTAATAAATAAATTAATAAAAATGAATAAAAGAAAAAAAATTTAAAAAAATCTATAACCACTAAAAGACAAGGATAATTAGGTTAGCCTAAGTGTAAAGTTGGTAGGTTATGACTTGTGAGCATGACATGTGTATGTTGATGATCATATGATCTAAAAAAAAGGGGACAAAAATCTTACCATCACCTTTGGCTCTAGTATCTGTGATAAACTAAGCTCCATTAGGTTCTTAATACCCTCAAAATTTGTTTACCAATTGTTAATGCCTTAATAATTATTAACCCTTAATTTATCTTCATTTTTTATTTTATAATTTTATTAACAATATAGTATTATGGATAAGACTTGAGTAAATTTCTTTGATCCTTGGCTTGTTTAGGAGGAAAATTAACAGAAAGAAAATTTAAAGAGAAAGAAGAGATAGAAAATTCTTTTTTTATTGCTTGGATATATAATAAAATATAAATAAAATAGAAAATGAGTAGAAATTATGCTGTAGGACCCACCATATTGTTTGCTTGGCCAATATGCTAAGAAATCCAAGAGAAAACTTATGCTAAAATTAAAGTTTTATAAAAATAATAATCCTAAATAAATCATGTGAAAAGAATAATATTAAACGTAAAAAAAATTATTTTTATCTAATGAATTCATTATATGATGAGTGTAAAATTAGGATTTGCTGTAGGTCATAAACTATTAATAATTAATTTTAATTACAAACTTCAATAAGGATTCATTGCTTTTCATCAATCCTAGATGAAAACTTGATTGGAAGAGGCTTTTTGACACCAATAGAAAGTGTTCAAAATCAATCTTATGATTTAGGAGTAGCGATCTTTATTTATACTAATAATATTAGTAGGTCAACCTATCGTTAAGAATTATCTATTGCCTCATTATTAGGTTAAATTATCACTAAGTTTAAATTATTCATTTACTTTATATTGGGTCAAACCTTTTTATATCTTATTTTTATTATTAAATTAATAGGTCCATAATAAAAAATCTAACAATCTCCCTCTTGAACTATGCAATTCAATAATAGTAGTCACTTTAATAAGATATACAAAAATTATGGTATCTTCACACCCATTAATCTAAATTAAGATTATAAATATCTAGTAAGATAAAATATAGAGGATCCCCTGGCAACGGCACTAAAATTTTGATGTACACGCCGCAATGCACCAAAATTATATTAAAACTGGTTGCTAGAAAATAATGTAAAATGGTGGCACAATTAGGTCGTACCCCTAGTGATATTTTAATTTTACCTTTTTTGAATTAATTCCTTATAATATATACCAAATAATTGAGTTATTTGTGCAATGAAAACAAAGAAAACTAATACAAATAGAATGATAATGCAATGAAATAGAATGCTAGCAGGAACAGAAATAAAAACAAAATGTAAAATGCAATGATATACTATATGCTATTTATGTAATTTTTGCAATAATAAAATGTAGAATTGGGGGGTTAGTTGCACGAATTAAAAAACTAATAAGTACAAAATTTAATTCAAAATAGAAGTAAAATAGAAATAAAATAAAAGAGAAATTAATTGAATCAAATAGCCGATTCAAGGAAATTGAGAGTCCCTAAATTGGATTAATCATAAATCAATTAGGATTTAACTTTTTATAATTAATTCTTTAACCTTGAATTACCTAAAATTCCTACAATAATTTATGAATTCTACGTTAGACAATCACTTAGAATTTGATCAATTAAGATTAGTTAAATTAAGTAATCGCTATAATCCCTAAACTAGATCGAAATTAATTTATAAATAGAATTCAGTTGATTTGAGAAGTTAAATTAGAAATCTCTAAATTAATTCCTCAACCTTCTATCCCTATGCATAAAACTATGATTTATCAACTATAATTTTATAACAAAATAGCAAAGAAATCTGAAATCATAAGGGTGAATATCAATTATATTAAATGAACATTCAACATAAGGAATCTCAAGACTTTCAGTACAAGTAAATAAGAAAAGAAGAAAATTAATTAAGAAAAGTCAATATTAGAAATCATGATTTCATAATCCTCACGAGGAGAGCATTAACTCCTTGAATTAATCATGAATTTAGGCTTCCATTGATAAAAAATAAAGAGAGTTAGAAGAAGAAGAGAAGAGCTTTGCTACTAAATTTTCAGTGTATCTGAATTGTTATTCTCTTCAGCCCTCTTGCTATTTGTATAGCCTAATTAACCTAAAACCTTATTGAACTAGGATTAGATATCTTTTATAATTATAATTACAATAATAAGGCTTTTCAAAATTTCTAAAAGCTTAGACCTATTTAAATCAAATTTCTAGAAACAGCATCAGGGAATTCCGATAGATCTGACTTCCAGCCTAATTTTGACCATAAAATTGATGAATTCTACAAGATCCATAAACATGAAAGTTGTAAGCCTATGTCTTATGAGAATTTGGGCATTGATTTTAGGTCAATCGGACTACTATAAGCTCCAGATATAACCTAAATATAAAATAGGTTCAATTAAGATAGAAACATGACTTCAGGTTGTTAGCCAAGTAAAGGCTTAAATAAGTTTGAAATGGGCTTTGACCAAAACTATAAAAGTTGTAGATCTCTCTTTTACTTTACATAAATATAAAGTTTACATCAATTTGACATTCAGAGCCCAAGTTATGATTGAAAAATAGAAATAGTATCAAAATCTAGCATTTACTGAATAAATTAAAAAACTTGTAAAATCAATTTGAAATTATAAAACAAGACTTATTCTGTAAAATTAAGTAAATGTAACATCTAAGAGATATAAAATAGGAAAAAATAAAATAGTAAATATTTTTCTCATTAATGCACAACATATGGTAAAATATGAATATTTCACTAATATACATCTCAAGAAAATAGTTTATATTATAACATTCTTATTAACCCAAAACATGAAAAAAACTTAACTAATCTCATATTGATTAGATGATCATGATATATTTCTACCATTAAAATTTTAGTCAATGAATTAGTGAGCATACAATCTATGAAAATATATTCAATACATGTGATATGCTCGTATATCTTCTTTCGTACAAACTGATATTTTATATCAAAATGCTTTGTATGAGTAGAACTTTTTTTTTATATAAGAAAAGTTTACAACAGTAGTATTGTCACAATAGATGGTCAAAGGTCTTGAGATATTCTCAATAATCTCCAACCTAGCTATAAATTTTTTTAACCATATAGCAATACAAATGGCTTCATAATAAGCAATATATTTTACTTCCATATTGCTGTTAAAGACTATTTAATACTTTTCCATAATATAGCTCCTCTTGCCATCATAAAGATGTATCCAAATGTGGATTTGTGATCATCCAAATAACTAATAAAATTTGAATCTAAATAGCCTGCAACTATGAAATCTTTCAACCTCCTGTAGGTCAATAGATAATCTTTTGTACCTTAAAAGTACCTAATGACTCTTTTTACAATAATCCAATGTCTTTCACTAGGATTATTTAGGTATCTCCACAGTACACTAATAGCATAAGCTATGTTAGGAAATGTACATACCTAAACATACATTAGGCTATTGACAATCGACGTATAAGGGATATCTTACATTCTTTCTATTTCAATATCATTTTAAGGATACTGAGACTTAGAGAAAATTTCTCCTTTTAAAATAAATGTGGAAACTTGAGAATAGGTTAACATGTTAAACTTCTTCTATACTTTTTTAATATAAATCTGCTAAGATAAACTAAGTAAACACTAAAATCTATCATGATGGATCTCTATCCTTAAAATGTAAAAGGCATTTCCAAATCCTTCATACTAAAATGTTTGGATAACATTTATTTTGTTTTAGTTAGCAAGTTTATGTCATTACTTGTAAGAAGAATGTCATCTACGTGTAGCACTAAAATGATAAAATTGCCTACATTCATTAACATGTAAATATGTTAGTCCACTGCATTCTCTTTGAACTTAAAAGAAGTTATTACTTCATCAAACTTGAGGTACCACTATCTAAAAGCTTATTTTAAGCTATATATGGATCTTTTAAGCTGACATACAAGGTGCTCTTTTCTTTTTTCTTAGAAACCATCTAGTTAATTCATATAAATTGTCTTTAATAAATCACTATTTAGGAAGGCTATTTTTATGTCCATTGGATGCAGCTTTAAATCAAAATAAGACACCAAAGCCATAATAATTCAAAATAAGTCTTTAGTTAAAACTAGTGAAAAGTTTCTTTGTAATCTATACCTTCTTTCTAAATGTACCTTTTTATTAACAATCTAGCCTAGCACTTCTTAACTTCACCTTAAGCATCCTTCTTGGTCTTAAAAACCTATTCACATTTGATTAGCTTACAACCTATAGGAAGTTCTACTAGATTCTCATGCATTGAAGCTAACTTATCTTTCATTGTATTTATGCAATTTAAATAGTTAAAACTGGATATAATTTGAGAAAATATTGTAAGATCAATATTATCATTAATATTATATTTATACTCTTGTAGATATATAGGATAATTATTAGGAATTGTTGATCTATAAACTTTATGAGATCTTCTCAATGAAATTTTTTTATTTATTTCATTTGGCTCAGTATCTTTTGCCATTTGCTGTACTAGATTAACTGGTAAAGTAATAGAAAATGATTCTCCTAATGTTGGTGCTAACGAAATAATTGTTCTATTTCTAAACAAATCCATAATGTGTGGTACTTAACTCGTACTATCTAACTCATCTTTAAAAAAAACAGCTTGATCAGACTTAATTAATTTAGTTGAATGAATTGGATAGTAAAAATTTACTTCCCCTTTAGCCACTGCAATATCTAATGAAGTATATACTAATAGTCTTTAAATTAAGTTTCTTTATGAATGAAATATACAGTTTTACAACCTTAAACTTGAAAATGCCTTAAACTAAGCTTCTTATTATATAATACTACATAAGGACTTTTAAGTACTAACTTACTAGGAACTTGATTTAGAATGTATGTCATTATTTTCAATGCATCATCCCATAAGAATTTTGGTAATGAAGTATAGGTCAACATGCATCTCACCATGTTCATAAGAGTTTTATTCCTCCTCTTTGCAATTTCATTTTGCTTTGGTATACTAAGTATACTGTAACTTGAATTCTAATACATACTAAAATACTCACCACTTTTATAAGAACTAATACACTTTATCTATTTTCCTGGTTTTAGTTTAACTACCATCTTGAATGACTTGAAGGCTTCTTATAATTCTAACTTCTCACTACGTAACTCTACCTAACTAAACTTGGAATAATCATCGATAAACATGATGTAGTATTTTTAGCCTTTTATTACATTAGGTGCAATAGGCCTATTAATGTCAGTATGGATTAGTTCTAGAACTTTTTTTTTTGCTTTTCTTACCCTTTCTAACTCTAACTATAAGTTTTCCTTTAATGTAATCTACATATGTTCTAAAATTTGATAAATTTAGATCACAAAGTACTTCTCCCTCCACAAGTCTTCGAATTTTTCCTTTATAAATATATCCTAATCATTTATGCTACAACATTGAGGATCTTTCTTCAATTTAATACCTTTTCTTACCCATAAAAAAGTTTACTAAATCTATGAAATTAAGATATAAATTAATTCCATATAATTCATCACGCACAAAACCACTACCAATAACAAAAGATTTATAAAATAATTTAACTTTTCCATTTCTAAAATAACAAAAGTATCTAATAGAATCCAAAGTAATAATTGAAATTAAATTTCTTTTCATAGAAGATGCATAAACTGTATTATTAGGTAAAAGTTCATTTCCAGTCTCTAACTTCAACTTTACTAATCTTATATACTCCATATTAACTTTATCTTCATTTTCAGGTTTCACAATTAGCTTTCTTTCATTTAGTTCCTCATATTTGTCAGCACCTAAAAATAATTAGTCATATAAATAGTTACACTAGTATTTAACCACTAAGAGTTTAATGGTACATTAATAATGTTTGACTTAAAATAAACTAAAGCTAGATAGATGCCTTTCTTTTTCTTTTCAATCTATTTTTTTATATTTAAGATAATCAACTTTCTTATGTCTATACTTCTTGCAGAACTTATAATTACCTTTGAATTAGCCTTATTAGGTTTATAACATTATTATCCACTAGACTTACCTTTCTCACCCTTATTCCTTTCATAGCTGTAACGACTTTTGCTATCTTTCTGATTAAACTTTCCACTATAATTTGAATGTGGGCCATCTAAGATATAATTAACTATTTGAGCTTTTCTTTTCTTTGTATCTTTCTTTACCTGTGTAATGATTGAAATAAACTCATTGATAGTCCATTCTGATTTTTTAGTATTATAGGACATTCTCAGAATGTTAAATTAAAATGGAAGAGACTCCAATACACACTAAGTTAAATAATTTTCTCCTAAATTAACTTACATAAATTTTAACTTTTTGTAATAGTTAACTAATCTTAGAATATGCTCTTTATGTTATTTAGTATTACCTAAGAAGGGGTGAATTAGGTATAAAAATATTTTACAAAATAATGGCAATGTATTTTAATTTTAATACATAGTTAATAAATGATTCAAGAAAGAAACTTATAATCAAGTAGATGCAAGCTCAACATAGCAATAAGTATGTTTCAAAAAAATAAAGCACAATATAAGTAAATAGAGAGATAGAGAAAAGAAAATTCAAACATTATTATTTATAATGGTTTCAGCCTTGAAGATCTAACATCTAAGGGGCACATCTACTACCAAGCCTTTTTGACTTGGATTTGAACTTTAATCTACTATTTATTCAAGTTTTAAGGCATTTAAATAAGCCTCAGTATAAATCTCTACTTTTCTTATGTAATCCTTTTGAGAAACCTCTCTAAAAGATTATGTCTATCAAGAGATCTAACACTCTTGATGTTCTTAGGGATACCTTATCCTAATATACAATAAATGTATAATTTGGATTCAAGAATATAGCTCATAAACTCTGAAAGTTGGATTACATAGTGAAAAATTAAGAGAGGAATTTGAATCAGTTTGGCTTAAGGGATTTTTAGGTTTTAGATGAAAGAAAATGAAGTTTCTTATATTTATGTAATAACGATAGCTCTTTTTTATATTTTCAAATTAAAATAAACCCTTTATACAGAGGTTAAAGAGGGAAAAAAATTGTTACAAATAAAATATAACCGTTACAAGATAGTTGGTGCCTTGTGAATCAATTAGTTAATCGATTCAGGTTTCGTATAAATTTTTAAAAAAGTCACGGTGAATCGATTGATCAATCGATTAAATCAGCTATACAATTTGAATTCAATACATGATGAATCAATTGATCAATTGATTTACCAAACCTCGATTCAACTCTAGATGTGCAGAATCAATTGGACAATCAATTCAGCCTTTTTAAAACTTATTTTTGAATAAAATGCATAGGACAATAAGTAGGTTTATCAATCAATTTGTAAAACTTAATTTTTTTAAAATAAAAAATATTGAATTAATTGGTCAATCGATTTATTTTACCCCGATTGCTCTTTAGACCTCTCGAATTAATTGGTCAATCAATTTAGGATATCTAGTGTGCTCTTTGGATATCTGGAATTGATTGATTAATCGATTTAGGTATTCTAATTTACTCTGTGGATGCTTGGAATCGATTGGCTAATTGATTTATACCCTGATTTTTCCAATTTTTCAAAGAGAGCTATTTTGAAATACAATTTTCTTTCTTGAAAAACAATTCAACCTCATTTTAAAAGCTTTTTAGCACAAGGCTAATCTTAATAGTTAATATTTTTCCATGAAAAACCTAAACCTTTTATTAATTAATTCCTCTTATATAATTTCATTTTATGATCTTAACTAGAATCTTAGCTAAACTAATTATATTCATCAATCTTTAATCTCCTTCAATTTTCACTTTTTACATTAATCTTTTAATTGATCAAATGTCAAATATAAGAATATTAAAATATTTTGTTATCATTAAAACCACTTTAAGGACTAAGGTTAACACTTTAACCCCGCTAACACCATCATACACTGATTTTTCAAGTAATGAAAGATGTCATCCTTTCTTAGTCTTATCTAATTTCTTATATTTTTTCTTTACAAGATTTAGGAACTCTTTCACATTTGTTGTTTCGAGAATGCTCTCTCTTATTATTTTGTCTATCATGTACTTTATTATCAGTAAACATGCTCTATTAAAATGAGTCTACTTTTCATGTTAATTTTTTTGATCTATTGTAAACTTAACAATAATCTAAGGTTCTATTTCCTTAATCGCCAAATTAAAATTAGCGACAGTAAGATACAACTTCAACAATTTAGCCTAATCCTCATGATTCATCCTATTAAGTATCCTAATTGCATTAATTGTATAGGTAAAAGAGTTAATGAAACAAATTTAAAATATTAATGCATATTTAATCATAATCATGCTAGAAATTTTTCTCAATAAATTGTGTAATTGAACTCAGTATTATACTATAAGGCTTAATACTAATAGGGTATTAAAGACCCTATGATATAATATAAAAACTAAATATTATATTCTTAAAATCTTAATGTCAATAGAGTGATGAAAATTTTAGAAATATAATACTCATTCCTACACTTATATTATCACTAATAAATAATATTAATAATATTATACAGATAAGATATTAAAATATTATCAACATGATACTCTCTTTAATCCAATTACTATTTTATTAAAAGAATAAAATTTTATATAATTAGGCTCGCGATAGGTAGGTTCTGATACTAATTGCTAAAATTAAATTTTATAAAAATAATAGCTCTAAATGAATCATGTAAAAAAATAATATTAAATATAAAAAAATAATTTATTATTTACTAATAAATCTATTATGAAATGAATGTGGAATCAAGATTTACTACAGGTCATAAATTATTTACAATTGATCTTAATTATGAACTCTAATAAGGACTCGCTGCTCCTATTAATCCTAAATGAAAACTTGATTCAGGAGGCTTTCTGACATTGATGTGGAGTGTTCAAAATCAATTTTAGAGTTTAGGAGTAGCAACCTTTATTTATATTAATAATATTAGTGGATCGATCCATCGTTAAGAACCATCTATTATCTCATCATTTGATTAAATTATCACTGAATCATAACTATTTAGTCACTTTGTATTAGCCTAAACCATTTTATATGCAATTTTATTATTGAATTAATAGATTCATAATAAAAAAATTAATTTTATTATTGAATTAATAAGTTTACAATAAAAAATTTTAATGTTTCAAACTACCTTAAGAGTTATAAAGTCTTATTATGTTTATAGGAATGCTTTGGTGAATAAGGAATGTGCATATGCCATTTTTGTTTTCTCCTTTTTTTTCCTAATAAATGAAAAGAAAAATAAATTATTATTATTATTAAATCTTGCACTAATAATTTAAAATTTGTCAGTAATATTTTTAATAATTATTTGATAATATCTCAACATTTTTAATTATTTAATATATATATTTATATTATTAAATTTATACATTATTAGTTTTATATGTATATTGTTAATATTTACATCTATTATTAAATTTATACAAAATAGAGGTTAGCAACCCCCATCTTCTTCTTTTTTTAAAAATATATTATTAATTTAATAATAATAAAATAATAAAAAATACAATGATTAATTTGTTATTACCAATAATTTTTTAATTTAATGAATGTATATATTATGAAGACAAAATAAAATAAGTAATGTTGATTTAAACATTTAAAATTAATATTTTTCATTAAAATTACTTAACCACTCATTATTATTAGCATGATTTTTTTATACAATTAAAAGAGTTAATATTGCTAACCTCCTCCCTATATAAATATGGATATTAGTAATCCCCTTATATATATATATGGAGAAAGACTTATTGATATTAATCTCAATAAAATTTAAGTAATTTTCATATTGCATATAAAATTTAAGTAATCTCAATACAATTAATCTCATTAATCTCAATCTCAATAAAATTTAAAAATTAAAATCAATTCATTTAAGTAATTTTCATATTGCATATAACTTGCTCCTTCTTTCAATAAATTAAGTAAAAATTCTTAAGTCATTAAAATAATTAAAAAATTGTAAAAAATTTTAAATTTAAATTAAAAATTTTCATTTATAATTAAATATTAACTAAAATTATTAATATATTACATGAATTTTTTTATAAAAATAAATTAAATTGTAAAAAAGTCACATTTTAGTAAAAATCAAAGCATCACATATTGCTATTAATAAATATAATATAATATCTTAGTTGAATATAGAGTGACAATTTCTATTTGGATGTCATGTTAAATATTAATAAGAACCTAATTAAACTAAAGTCAAATTTGACTAAAATAATAATTGTATTATATCAGATTAATTTATCTATTAAATATATTGAGATTGGCCAATCTATTTAACTTGCTTTATAATTTTTAATGACAATTTTTATTTTGTAAATCTATTTATAAATATAATTACTTATTATTTTTTACTAAAAGTATTTTTAATCATTAATTAAATACTTTATAAATTTTTAAATAGGTTGACATCTATACTAGATATGTACATGGATCGGGCGACCCGCCTGGCTCGATAGGTGCAACCCATAAAAATAGAGGATTTGAGCCATTTTTTTAGCCAGATATCCCGTTGGACTTTTTTTTAAAAGCCCGATTAATAATTAGGTCGGGATCGAGTTAACATAAAAAATTTGATAAGCTCGGCCCAGTCCGGCCCGATTATATTAATTTATTTTTAATGTAAAAAAGATTAATTTGATATAATTAAATATTTTATATATTTAAATATCATATTATTTATTTAAATATATAATTTTTATTTATAAAAATTATTTTTTTACTTAAAAAATAATTTAAAAAATTTATTCTAGTAATCTGATCGGCCCAACGGACCATTGATTTAAATAATCGGGTCGGGTCGGGTCGGGTCATAATGTTTTTAAAAATTAATTGGGCTGGGCCGGGTCGGGTCGGGTCATAAATTTTATATAGTTTGACTTGATCCAAAACCCGCCTCGCTCGGCCCGACCAATGTACAACTCTAATCTATACCTATTTAATGATATACTAAGTTTAAGTTGACATATTTATTATTCGTATTAAAAGTGCTAAGCCCGTCTACAACCCCAATCCATATAAGCTCCTAAATTTGCATGAGACATCTCATGCTTATGTTGCATTTTCATATCATGTAAAAGATTGTCGCTTTTAATTAAATATATATAATAAGAAATAGAATATCAATAAATATTATATTATTTTAATGCCAATTATATTTATTCAAATTAATAAAAAATATTTTTAAAAATTATCATTATGAAATACAATAATATGTGTTTATGTTACAGTAAAAATATTTGTTTATATTAAATATTTATTATTTTATTCTAACGGGGATATAAATTTGATAAATTGTGATTCTAATTATTTGTGCTCACAACCATTATTTCAAGTAAGTGTTTAAGGGTAAAATTGTCATATAATAAATTTTAATTTTCTTTTTCTTATTCTTTTATCAAAACAAGCAAAAAAAATTATATTTTTTTCTTTCCTTTCTTCTTAATTTCTAGTTATCCAAAGTATAATAAGGGAATGTTCTCTTTCATCGCATTTTCTTTCCTCTGTATTTTTTTTCCACTTCTCCCAAGCAAAGGGTGAATGTTTATGGTAAGGCTTTTCATATATATTACAATACTAACAATGAATTTCAAATATAAATTAAAATTTGTTAATTAATATAGAATAATAAAATAAATTTGTGAAATTTAATTTAATAAATGTAAAAAATTCAAAATCCAATTTCAACTATCACTTTCAACATATATAACATTTTTGATATTGTAATATGTATATTAATTATATTATTTAAAAAATAATTATGATATTCTTAGGTATTGTAATTATTAAAATATAATTATTGATATTAATTAATACATCAATTGTATTCTAAATGAAATATTTTACCTAAATTTTTCTTATTTTTGAAAATTAGGCTCTTTCATTTATTTTGATGAAAAACATTTTATATAAAATATAATTATAAAATATTAAAATAAATATTATTTTATTTATTTGATGTTAAATAAGAAAAGTTTGGAAAAAGTAGTTTCCTCTATTTAAAAAAAGAATTTACTTTCAATTTATTATCATACTTCTAAGTATTATTTACTAAATTATTAATACAAGAAGTATATTATTTTTTATTAATATACATGTAAATAATTTTTTTTACAAAAAATATTTTCTAATAAAATAAATGGAGCTTAAGTCTGTGTCTCAATGCCAAAGTTTTGCTTAATTTTAGACTTTACTTTTTTTAAGTGTAAAATCAACTTGAAGCATAAAACTTAGTGAAAAAGCTTGAAGATTTAGAAATATAAATTAATAAATACTTAAAAAAATTATATCTATTTCTCTGATAATTGATTTTATCATAAGTAATTGTGACAATCTATTATACTTTTTAAAATACATAACACACTTTAAATGAGTAAAATTTCTGACTTTTATTTTACATATTATTTTTCACTCTTAATTACATGCCTTCTTATAAAATAATCGTAAATTTCAGATATTTTATTAGAGAATATGAGAATACCATGTGTAAAAGAATAGTGAATAAAGTGATTTCATATATTATTCTAATAATGATAGAAGAGAATTATAATTAGGTAAGTATTGCGTTTATTTTAAATTAAGTGATTGGATGTGTTGGACTTAAGTATCTAGATGCTGCCAATCAACTCTCTAATGGCAGGGTTTTCTAAAAAAATAATAAAAATAGTTAAATTACTAAATATGTATATATAAAAATTAAGAATCGAATTTTACACGGAAGAGTGGAAATAGGTTATACCGCTTATTAAAATCCTATGAATTAATCTACTTTTGTCCAAGTCTAATTTAACCATTTTATTTGAAGATGACAAGTCAAAGTTGATAAATTGTTCAATTTAAATAAACATACCACACTTATTTTTTATAAGTTCGGTTCATAATTTTATTATATCAATTTATTTAATAAGTTATATATTTATATACAATAATATATATTTATAAAATAAATACGCATAAAATATTAATACCATTTTAATACATGCAATTATATATAAAACTAACCAAATTATTATTTTATTTTTTACTTTGAGATTTTTACTTATTAACTTATTTAAAATTTTATTTATATAATATACTTTTAAATAATTTAATAAATTAGATCAAACTTTTTAAATGAATTAGGTTAAATCTTAATTTTAATCTTATATAAAATAATATAAATTAGTAATTCAAATTAATAATTTATAAAACATGTCTAATCTATTTTAAAATAAAATTTTTATTTTTATTTCTTTAAATTTAAAAAATATAACAATTTTAAAGAATATCAAATTACATGTACTTTAAAAGTGTTGACTCCAATGAAATGGTTTTGCATACAATCACAGTGATTTCTAACCTTAATCCCGTGTTTAATAGGAATGGAAATAAGAAAAAAAAAGAGAAATTTTTTAAATTTAAATGAAAAATAAGAAAAAAATTAAATTTAAAATATTAAGAAATCATAATAATATACTTTATTTTAAAAATTATTTTTCCAATCAAATAAGAGGAGAGATTAAATTATAAAGTTCTCTTTTTTTTTTCCGCTCACACAAAGCGTAGAAAGAAAATCATGAAAATTTCAGAGCCACAATTTGTTTTCGTTCCAGGAACGGCTGCTTTTTTATTGGAGGAAGCGAACTCTTTGATGCGCTCCACGGCAATTCTGAAGGCAGGTCTGTCTCGAAAGGCGATCCATTGATTCAGGGTTGGATCCGTCTTGCCCAAGTTAATTCATCTTTATTTAGAATTAAATTATTTTCTTTTAATTTATATTTAGACGTATTCATAACACTGCTTTCCAATATTTTTTTCATAAATATAATTTATCTATCTGTGTTGTCATCTGAGTTTAATTTGTTCATTTAACCCATAAAGTATTACAATCAGTCTACGTATATTAATTTCGTTAGCACTTTATCTATTTTAACTATTTCTTTTATCAAATTAGCTAAAAAAGTTATCTAATTTTATTATGTAATCTTCTCTTTATTCTATTAAAATTCACAGAATCAAATCAAGAAGTAAAATTCGAATAGTTATTAGGCAACATATTTATAAATTTGAATTTTTTCCCCCTTAAAAAGTTACTTAAGTCTGATTACGAGGTCTTGCTTATGAATTGGCATATGATGTTATGCCGGACTTTATGTAAAAATTAGAACTCTAATTTGGCTGGATTTATGGTTTTTTTTTCCCATCTCTTATATACATTAAGGGCAAACAACTTTAATAGCAGGGGAGCACAACATAATTTTTTTGGTATATAACCATCCGGTATCCGGATATCACATTGTGCACCGATTAATCCGGATTGGAGTCGGGTAGGATTACATAATAAATACAGAAAATTTCACCCAAATGAAAAAATTACCAAGCATCCTAAGATGCTTTATATTATGACAAATAAATGGTTTTAAATAATATATAGTGTTAGACGCACACACACAAATTGAGCTGAGTTTGGATAGATTAGCACCAATTTTTTTACAAGATGTCCAAGCCCTGTTTGTTTAGCAAATAAGATCTAAGGCTTAATTATACAATTCGAGCTCTAATTTATTAAAGT
This sequence comes from Sindora glabra, assembly GCA_020226215.1. Classification (NCBI taxonomy): domain Eukaryota; kingdom Viridiplantae; phylum Streptophyta; class Magnoliopsida; order Fabales; family Fabaceae; genus Sindora; species Sindora glabra. Next base: position 82,482,238 of record CM035229.1, read on the forward strand.
TGGGTCTAGAGCCAAGCCTTATTTATCCACTCTCATTATAACTTGGTTTAATTTTATAATTTTAATAAGGAAGAAGAAAAAAATGCTGAAATTTTTTTTCATTTTTTTCGTGAAAAATTACTTCAATTTGATAAAGTATCAACAGAGAAAAAAAAACCAATTTTAGTAAACTTAGGCCAGTTGGAGAAAATAGTATAAGAGAAGGTTGATAATATAAAAAAACTGTTATGTATTAATAAATTTTTGATATATCCATCAAATATGATAGTCTAATCCGATCTAATTATATTATCTTGTCAACATAAGATAAAATTATTATTATCCTTTGAATATGATATGAACTAATAGAATAAGAGTAATTTTTTTTTAAAAAAAAATCCTTTTTACCCTTAATTTGAACAAGGATATTAGTGAACCAAAATAAAAAGTTACTAGCAAAATGACGAGCTGTGCATTGGCTATTGACCACCACTTGCTATCATTTATTATCATTTATCATTACTTATTACTATTGACTCCTATTTATTATCATTTACTGTTATTGACTAATCCTTATTGCCATACCCCACTATTGAAGAGTACTTAGTGCCACCCATACTATTAATTGTCACCTTCATGTCATCATTCACCATTAACCTTTGCCATTTACTGCTATTAATTATTATTTATTACTATCCATCACTACTAACTATTATTCGCTACCATTCACAATTGTTGATTATTGTCAATTATCTACTCATCATTGTTGACAATTAGTTATTGTCTTCTCATCACCATTAACCATCACTCACTACTACTTATTATTATTGTTCACCATCTATTATCAACACATCATCCACTACTATTGACTATTGATCGTTACCTACCAATGTTACAACTATTCCTAGAAAAGTATGGTTTAGTGTATTAAATGCCAACTAAAGGTAATTCTATTCAAACAAATATTTGTTGATATTATGTATATCTAATAACAAACAATTGATGGTATAAATTTATACTATTATCTTATATAATTGTGTATCAAATATTAAATAATATTATATTTTCTTATATAATCCATTAAAGTGTTTTGTGAAAAATCTATTGTTGTTTTTTTTCTCTAAGGATAACAAGTGCTTGGTAATAAATCAGAGCAAATAAAGCTTAAATATTTTGTTATCTATGAAGGGTTAAAGAGAAGAAAGTAATATTTAAGCATACCAATATAAAATTAATGGTAGTGTATCCTATGATTAAAGTATTAGTGCTTATGATTTTTATAGGTTATATATTGTTTATGAGATTGACCAATAATAGATAATTTTGTAAAGAACTTATTTTAGTTTTATTCCATTATATCCAAATACGAATTATATGAAATAAAAGTTAGTGTTGTGTTTTGATACTAAAGTTGGACTATGATATAAATATTATAGAAAAGTTCACTTTGAATATCAAAGAATAGTTCACTAGAACATAATATGCAAATAGGTTTACATCCTTCATTATTGTGACCTTTCTAGATGGAACGTTATATTGTTATGCATATAAGGAATTATATACTTGATAGGTATAAAGCTATCATGATCCATATTAATAATAAATTCAAAAAAGTATAATTGATCATTAAAGTTAATAGCATGATCATCATTTTGAAATTTATAAAAGTTTTCATGTGATCATTCAATTAAGTGGGAGAATACTAAAATTAGTGACCCTCATTGCCATATAAAAGAATGTTAAAATTGTGGTTAAATCTTATCAATGATTATAACCATTTCATGTAAGTTATAGTTTAATCATATTAATTATGAGAGTTAAATTTTATTAAGTATATGATTAAATCCTATTAATTATACAATTAAATCCTATTAATTATCATCTATTAAGTTTATTAAATTACTCATTTCTTTATTAAATAATCATGAATATAATAGTAGAATTCTTATATTAAGGTGGATTGATAGTTGTTAATCAATATTAGTAGATACTCTTCTTATTTTCCTAAGAGAAGTTAATAATTTTATCATTTGAAATAATTAAGTGAGATTTTTTAATGTAACAAAGAAGGTTGAAAAATTATGTCTATTTTAATTATCTTATTGTATCATATACCATCATATCATCTAAAAAATATTGAAAAATTAAAATTATATTGCAAATGTGTCAATTATATTGACACACACGCACTAATGAGAATTGGTTCAAATGATTTTTTTTTTGTCGACAAAAGGAGAACAACAACTAGAACAAAGACAACACCAAAGACTCCAAGACACAGCAAAACAGAAGCAACAACCTGAGACCAAACAAGATCAAAACTCCTAAAACTAGAAACCTAAAGACAGATACAACTAACTAAAAAGAGCAGAAAACTACAAACCTCAAAGGAACTAAACTATAAATAAAACAAACTCCAGACAAAAACCAAAACTCACTAACAAACTAGGGATATCAGTCTTAGAGTTTTAAGGAGGAATCAACCTTTTGTCTTGAATAAGAATTGATCTGAAAGGGGTGGACAGTTTGAGACCTAGTTTATAGGACACATATCCTTATTGATATTAGTAGCAAGCCAATTAGCTGCTTTGTTACTAGAACAATAAATGTAGATCATTGAGCATTCGGGCTAATTCTGTAAACTAAATTTTATATCTTGAACAATATGTCTTATATTCCAGTTGAAGGTAATGGATGGATTCTAAATGGCCTGCACAACATTCCTTGCATTAGATTCCAAAGTAAACGGGTTGTTAGTGATGCTAGCTCCTAATTGGATTCCCTCTTGAATTGCTAAAGCTTCTACTATAGCTGGGGAAGTAACAGAGACTGTGCGAGCATTTCCGTAGACAAGATCACCAGACGAATCTCTTATCATAGCTACAACAGAAGCTTTCCTATTTGATGGAATGAATGAGGCATCTATATTAATATTCAATTATCTTAGATTAGGAGCTTTCCAACCTTCATCATAGATGGGCATTGGTTGATGATTATAAGCGTTATTATGCTTTCTTATTGCTAGAAAATTATTGAAATTGGTCATCCTTTTGGATAAAGTTGTAAATGGCTGAATTGGAGTTTTCCTAAAGAAGGATTCATTTCTTGTTTTCCAAATCTTCCAAGCAATATTAGCTACCAAAGATAGATTTTTTCTACTTTGTTCATGGTTTCAACTAGAACTAAAGCATACTTCCAAAATCCAGTTGCCTAAAGATGATGAATTGATATTGTCAATTCTGATGCACAGTAGGGATCCAAACCAAACTCTAGAGGTCTAATTACAACTTATGAGATAATGAAGGATATCTTCCTCCATAGATTGACAAATATGACACAAAGAAGATTGAATGCACTTTCATTTTAATAGATTCTAGCTAATTAGTAGTGTATTTGAAAGGGCCCTCCACATGAAGTGTTTAACTTTCGGAGCAGTATCAATATGCCATATCGAGGATCATAGCTTAGGAGGATAGGTAGAGGATGAAATTGATCGAGAATGTGATACTTGTTGAGATCTAAGGAAATGATAGCTAGATTTGACAGAGTAGCAGCCATTAGAATTGTGAAGCTAGATTAAAAAGTTAGGTTGAGGCCTTACTGGTATATATATACTTAATATAGCATATTTTTCCAAAGGATTTAGCCATTGTTCAATAGGATTGAGGTTCCACTCCTTTCCATTTGGTGATATGATTTCAGCTACCTTTAAAATAGATTCTTCAACCATAGGATTAGGAGCTAATAATTTGTGGTCATGAAGTTTAGGAATCCAGGGATCCCACCGGATATGAATTTGTTATCCATCTCCAATTTACCAACAGGAGCCTTTAAGTATTACATCTCTTCCTTCAAGAATACTGCTCCATCCCCACAAAGCATTATTTCCTTCAGTAGCAGTTAAAATAAATCATGAGAAAAATATCTAGTTTTTAAGATTTGAAACCATAATGCATAGGGGTTATTTATGCCCTTCCAACACTATTTTGCTAATAATGCCTTGTTAAATATTTCCAGAGTCCTGAAGCCAAGACCACCATTTTTCTTATTAACTAAAAGTTTATCCTAAGTTGTCCAGTGAATGCTATTCTCTTTATCCTGTTTTCCTTACCAAAATTTTGCCACCAAGGATTTTATTTATCTGTAAGTTGATACTCGAAACTTAAAAAAAGACATAGGCTAGGAAGGAATAGCCATAGCTACTGATTTGATAAGGACTTCTTTGCTAGCTTGTGATAGAAATTTCATTTTTCACCCTTGAAGTTTTTGATGAATCTTATCTCGGACTTAAGATAAGGCTTACCTTTTGGATTTGCCCCAAATTGTAGGGATTCCTAAATATTTGCTTGGATTGTCCATAGCTAGGATTTAAAGAATATTAGAGAATGAGGAAATCATGTTTAATTGGACACTTGGGCTGAAGTAGAGGGTGGATTTATGAAGATTCAGTTGTTGTCTTGAGGCTCTATTATATTTCTCCATAATGTCTAATAGCTTGACAGCATTAGAGTCTGAAGCTTCAAGGAAGATGAGGAAGTCATCAATAAAAAATAAATGAGATAGAATATGGGCTGTGCGAGTTATTTTCAATCCAGATAAATCTTTTTGATTTACAGCCTTTAGAATCATTCTAGATAACACTTCTGTGGCCAATAAAAATAGAAAATGAGAAAATGGGTCTCCTTGTCTAAGACCTCGCTTAGGTGATAAGGAACAAATCTTCAGACCACTCAACATAAGATTAAACTTCACAAATTTCACACAAGACATAATCCATTTCACTCAATTAAGGTCAAAGCCTGTTTTCACCATTACTACTTCAAGGAATCCCTAGTCAAGCCTATCATAGGCTTTGTTCATGTCCAGCTTGATAGCAACATAACCTTTCTTCCTAAATCTCTTATTCTTGATAAAATGGAAAACTTCATGGGCCACAAACAGGTTATCTTGAATTTGTCTTCCTTCAATAAAAGCATTTTGGAACTAAGAAATGCAGGCTGGAAGGACTTTTTTAAGTCTGTTGAACAAGATTTTAGAGATAATCTTGCAGTAAAAATTACACAGACTGATTGGTCTGAATTGAGACACTTCCTTTGGGTTTTCCACCTTTGAGATTAATACTAAATTAGTTTGACTAAAAGAAGGATGTAGTGTACCTTCCTGAAAGAATTGAATAACTGCTTGATTCATCGATTCCCCAATTATATGCTAGAATTTCTAAAAAAAGATCCCATAGAAACTAGCGGGACCAGGAGCTTTTAGAGCACCAAGCTGAAAGACCGCTGTTGAATCTCATTATTCTCAATAGGGGCATACAATCTCTAATTCATTTCTGGGGAAATATAGGTACAATCACATCTAATACCTCCCCTACATCTTTAACAGCAACCAAACTAGGACAAAAGAGTTCGCTGAAGTGTTTCTTTATAGCATTGCAAATTTCACTCGCTATTTCTAACTAGGAACCATTAGCATATTTTAATTTTTGAATTTTATTCCTCTGCCTTCTTTGTATGGTAGAAGTGTAAAAAAATCTAGTATTCCTATCTCCTTTGCGAAGTCATTTAATTCTCAATCGTGGACCCTAAATGATTACAAATTTGATTTTCTCAAATAAGGTTTGAATTTGGACTTTATGAATGGAAAAAATTATTACTAAGAGAATTTTATTCTAATATTGAATCCACTCAACTTAAATTTAAATTAATTAAAGACCCAACATGATCTATCGGATATCGAATTGTTAATATCAATATATATATATTTGATTTCTTGAGATTAGTAATTTATTTATTTATTTTATCTCAAATTGAGGAACGGGACTGGGGCAAAGGAATGGGATATGGGATGACCCCCACCCCTTAGCTCCCCACTACACGCAGGCACAAATTTGCAGCATTAATTGCGCGGCTCCGGTGGTCTAGACTAGTATTTTGTGATGTGATGAATCGCATGACTGAGAATTTCTTGGGTTAGGGTTCATTGAACAGGGGGATTGAATCTGGGCCACAAAATTGATCATTCCAGATCATACGAGGGGGTTGATTTCAGACCTCCAGTTTCAAACAAACTTCAGATGGCCCTCTAACTCCATCCTTCACCCCTGAAAACGGGGAACATATGGTTACATGATTACGTCAAGTATCTTCTAAGTCGTACGTATTGAATCAATTTAAAAAAAAAATCACTATTGAATAAAAGAAGAATAATGCATTAATATTACGTATTTTTAAATTAATTTAATGCACAATTTAAATGCATTGAATATAATAATTAAGTGATTCTCCACAGATCCATCAGGTTTGTGGCTGTTGTGAAGATTGGTTTAGTTTGTGCCACGTTGGAATTGCCTTAAATGGAAGGTACCCCAGATCCCAGAAGAGAAAGGGAAGGATAATGCATTGAATATTGCACTAAGTTAGTGTTTTGGTAAGTATATTGGGTTCTGGTGGATGCATCTTCAATCCCAACTGAAGAATCTTTCGGAACTATAATGATACAATTATAAATTTTATGATAGCATGATCGTAAGTTGTATTTTTTAAGAAGTTAATATTTTCTATTGCTTCTTTTATTTTTTTTGTAATTAATTAATTTTATCAATATTAAAAAATTGATTTTATTTATTTATTTTTAATAAACTTTTTAAAATTATTCTTTATGATAAAGTTCAAGATTATTAAAAATAAAAAAAATATAATGAAATAAATGTAAGCAGATCGAGAATGTAGAATAATGAAATATTTATTAATAAAAAAAATAAAATTAAAAATATTTAATATTTTATTAGAATTCTAAATTAATACATAAAAAAAGAAGAAACAATTTTCTTCAAAACATAATTGATAAAAAGAAATTAAATAAGTATTGGATTACTTTTAATGCATTAAAGTTTGTATTATAAATTTTAATTTACTTATTTTGAAATTCGAGAGAGGGCAATCCGATAGTAAAAATAGAAAGAAAATATGATGGGATAAATGCAAGTAGATTGAGAATATAGAATAATGAAGTATTTATTAATAAAAAAATTAAAATTAAAAATATTTAATATTTCATTAGAATTCTAAATTAATAATTTTTTTTCAAAATATAACAAATAAAAAGAAATTAAATAAGTATTGGATTACTTTGAATACATTGAGATTTGTGTTATAAATTTTAATTCACTTATTTTAAAAATCGAGAGAAGGCAATCCAATAGTGAAAAGATTTAACCTCTTAGGAGGTAAAACTCCATATAGTACTGCCCTAAATTTTATAATACTTTATATAAAATTTGTAATTTTTTTATAATGATATAAGTTATAGTGTATAACTATTTAGATAAATTTTATAAAGTTTTTATAATATCTTACTTTTTTATAATTTTACAACATAAATAGTAATAGTTGCAACAGAAAAATTTTAAAAATTCTACAAAAATGTTGTAAGATCCTATAGAAAATTATAAGATTTTATAACAAAGTTGCAAGATTTATGAAAAATAATGCAGAGATCATATCAACACCCCATATTTTAAGGGAATACAAAATAACACCAGAGAATGATTGATCTTAAAGAGATTTTAGCCTATTTTATGTTATTATAGTTAATTATGAAATGTGAGAACTTTTGACTTGAGTATTATTGATATTGTTTAAAAGTTTTGCATATTCTTCGTATTTGATTTTTAATTCTTATGTATATGTATCTAATGGTTCAATCATTTTTATTATTATAAAAAATATATATTAATCATAAAACATGATTTTGACACTAACTCCTATGCGTTTGGGTAAGAAAAAAGTTTATTATTGGGGTAAGTTGTTTTAAGGTTTGAATTCTATACACACTTTTCCCGTATTTATCATATTCAGTGGTATTTAATTATATATAACTGGGTATCTATTTCGGATATAATTTTATATTTCCAAAAAGTTAAGTTCATGTTTTAAATTAGATGTGAGTTTTTGATGGAGTTTTTGGATTCATGAAGTGTAATTATTTTCCTTTTCTTAGCAAAAATGTATAGGTAAAAAATGAGAATAAGATATTGAAAATTGTATTATAATTTAGATTACAGGTATTTGGAATTCCACTTTGCACATGAAACCATAATCAATTTGGTGTCATCGTTTAGGGGTGTGCTGTGCTTGTTATTTACTTGTCTAAAATATCTGAAAAAAATGGGATGATTTTGAAAGCAGCATGTATGGCTGAGAATGAGAATTGCTATATTGCAGCGTTGGGCTGAGTGGAGATATTATGCATATCCCACTAACACTGCCGACTTATTATAGTTAGCTTCATCCATGTATGGATCTTGTAGGGCATGCATTTTCAAAAGTCAAACACAAAAGTTCTGATGAGAATTCCAAATAGAAAACCTGCGTGTCTCCAAAATATCATTGATTTTTGAGGGACAACCACCAGCTGGGCTGATAATATTGGGTCATCGTGGTAAATTCATGGGATAGGATCTTATTGAAAGATTAATATTGCATGTAATGCGACGTAACTCTTTGTAGGGATGCTTTATTTAGGCCACTCTCGGAAAGGAGATTGTCCTTTTGCGTTTCTCCATCTTGGCCATATCTCATCATTGCTTTCAATTTATGGAGCCAAGTGTGTGGCGTAGCTTCCCTGCGTTTCAAACATTCACATTCGCCTATATTTTTATGAAACATATACCAACAAATAAAAGTGGGAGTCAGGGTTATGTTCAATTCATTCTTAAAAAATTCACATACATGCTTTTTTTTTTTTTAGAGTTATTAATTTGTTGTATAAAAATTTTGCAACTTTTTTTATTAAGATAAAATAATTAATTTGATCTCTAGAATTATATGATGTTGATAAAATAATTATAATTTTATCTTTAAATAATATTTTATTTATACAATTTCATCTTTTAGTCACATTATTATTATTCAAGAAAAAAATTATTTATATAAAAATAAAATTATATGCATAAATTATTATTCAAGAATAGTTTTATTAACGTCTTATAATTTTTAGGACAAAATTAATAGTTTTTTATTAAATATTATACTTTTTTATAAAAATTGAAAGCTTTTTGAGATCTTTTAATTATAATTTTGAATGACAGAGTTACAATTTTTCATGTATTTGTTGCACATAAGATCCAAGCACACTTGTAATTTCTTTTATAAAAGGCACAAAAGAATTGCAGGTCTTAATTATGGTTCTTGTATTACACTTTCACAAAAGCTCAAAAAATTTTCAGAAGCACACTAAACAAAATCCTATACTTAATTGTATACGATTCAGGGAAAATGTATTTATAAAATGAAGTGTAGTTGAAAAATTGCAGAGAATAAAAAAATGACAAAAGAAGATAAATAAAAGCAAACGATGTGTACACGTTGACCTTGCCCTCTAGAATTAAAACATTAAGATAAGATGAGGTGAAATGGATGTTATGTTTGGTATTGTTAGGATTGAAGTTAGCATCTCGTTTTATTTTATTTTATAATTATGCTTGGTAATTATAAAAATATAATAAAAATAAATTAATGAAAATAATATTTTTAAAAATAAAAAATATCAAATTGAAATTATATTTATATGAATAATGATATTATATTTTTTATTTATTTATAATTAAACATATATAATTTCCATTCAAATATGTATATTAAATAATAAAATAATTATATATATTAAATAAAAAATATATGATATGATCAATAATTAAAAAATTAACACAAAATTTAATATAAAAATAGACACACTTTTCACATAGAATATAAAAATATTTTATTTTAAGTTTTTTTATTAAAAATAGACACGGAGTATGTGAATTTAACATGTAAGATGCATCGGCCATTTGAATTTTGTTTTTTGTGATAGTAATTTGTCTCCCGAATGCTTATGGCTATTGTATGGATAAGAGACTACTTATTTATAAATACGGTGGTTATTATATTTTCTAAATTTTATAATTATTTTTATTAATTTTTTGTTTTTATATTTAGTGATGAAGCCAAAAATTTTGACTTAGGATGGAACTGGTTGAAAGTGAGAAAACCGTTTTTGGATATATATTAAAAATTTATAATTATATAAAATAATTATACATTTTGATATTTTTAAATAATATATTTTAATTTTTTAAAAAATTTAAATATAAAAATTATGAAATATTAAATAAAATTTTAAAATTTTTAGTGGAAAAAATTACGGAATTTTATTTATAAATATTATAATACATAAATTAGTCAGACTTTTATGAAAAAAGTTACAATAAAATTTTTTATAATTTATAAAAATATAATTAATTTAATAAAGTTTATACAAATATAATTAATTTAATAAAATTCACACACACGCGCGCGTATTTTTTAGACATGTATAAACATTTTACATAAAATCAAAATAAATAATAAGTAAATGAAAATTCTATAGCAATCATGTTATGTATAAAAAATAATAAAATTTTGTAAAATAATAATTAATTCAACAAAGTTCATATATACATATCCCATTTATAATGTATAAAGGCAAAAAATTAATGTATTTAGCAAAAAGAAAGAAAGGGAGAAATTCATATACAAATTATTTATAACTTTTAATTATAAGAAATTATAATCTTACACTTTACATTTTTATTTATATATTTTATATAAAATTTACTATTATTACATTTGTATATATAATTTTTCTTATCATAATTATATATATTTTAAAATTTTAGAAATAAAATATATAATAATACATATATATAAGAGAATATATTGAGTTTTGGAGTTAAAGTCACTCATAATTCTCTCCCTTTATCATTATTTACGTTTGCTATAATTATTTATTTCTCATTTCATTAGTAACACAAAAATAAATAATGAAAATAAGAAATATAATTCAGAAATAAGTATGTATTTAATATTATTGAAATATAATTTATTAATATATTTTAATATTTGTATTTATTTTAATATTGTGAGTGGAGGGAGAGATGAATAATTAATAATGATTATAATAAATATAAAAATAAAAAATTAATAATACTAATTATAAATTTTAAAAAATATAATAATTACTGTACACGAGAAAGTACATATCATGTTTGCTCATAAATAAAATAATGTTTTATTTTCTCAAAAATCGCTTTCAACTTTATTGACCGAGTAGTTGGGAGGGTGAGACGTCCGCATGGGAGCCTTCTTCCTAATGCCTCCAGGGTATTTTGATTTGGTTTGATTTGATTTTGGTAGGTGGATATTGCATTGGTGGCTGAGCTTATAACCAATCATGTGTGTCTTGTCTGACATCTTTAAATAATTTTTGCCTCTCTGTAAGATAATGCTTATTCGAAACTTTTATCAAATTTTATGAAACTTATAATTTTTTATATAAAATATTGTAATTTTCTTATTAATAGTTGCTATTGTATATAAGTTTATGCATCAATATTAAAAAATTTACAACTTCGTTATTTTATTTCAACAATAATAAATGCAATGTTTATTCCTTATTTGTAGAAATACTGATTATTATGTACCTCATCTCCTCAATTTTCATAATTTTTGGCATTAGGTTTTTTATCTGCATTTTAATTATGATTATTTGTTCATTTTTTATTGAAATGTTAAAATAATAAAAATTACTAATTTGAATTGTTAAACTCTATTTTAACAATATTAAATACATGATGACTTTTACTTATATTTTTTTATTAACCGTTTTTAAATCGAGAAAGAAAGATTGAATAAATAATTATAATAAAAATAAAGATAAAGAGTCTATTAAGACTACTAAAGAAGTTTAAGAGAATATAACAGTACTCTTTAAAATTTCATTAAATTCTCTTGTTTTTAAAAGTTAACTTTCAATGTAACAGTTGCAAATATTATAAATTCTCACAATAAAACTTCTAAGGATAGCAGAATTACATATGAATGTATGTTTTTACTGATTTTATTAAAATTATATATAAAAATTGTACGTATTATTTAAAATATTTTTATTAGTTTTTAAATTTTATTCCTATTAAATATTAAAATATAATTACTCTCATTGATCCTAACATCTTAACTTTGGCATTGCGCATCGATGCAAATTTTCTTAGACACATAATAAAAAATAATGCTCGACTATAATCATTATTTGTTAGTTTTTTTTTTTTCCTTTTACGCGCAATTTACACTTACATTCAACGAGATTTAGTATAATAGCAGTCATATTCCTTTAATTTTTAGAAGATGACTGACAATTCCATTTTGTATACAACAGTCTCCATTTCTTTTTATCTAAAACACTCACCACTATTACTTCAGAAAAGTAGGAAGATAAATGAATACTTGGAAAAATTAAAGGGATAGAAATATAATTAGATTCTAATTTACTTGTTTTTATTTAAAGACTAAACCCCAACTTTGGTTTTGTAAGATTAAGTTTGTATTAATTTGATCTTTTATTAAAAATTTGTGTGACTTTAGTTATATAAAATTAATTTTATATTAAATTTTAATTTCTTTATACATAAGATGTACTAATTAAATTATTGCATAAAGTAAAGTTAATTAAATTGAAACAAATTTTTAATAAGTAATCAAATTAATATAAAGTTTTAGTGAAAGAATAAATTGATACAAACTCAAACTTATAAAAACTAAAATAGGATTTTAGTTTTATTTAAATCATTATCACAGACTTTTTTGAATTTAAGTCAGAAAATAGAAAAAAAAATCTTTATTAGATAAGATATCACTGTAGTGTTGAGATTTCCTGATATTTTTCTAACTCTTTTAATAACTGGATTTAATATAATTTAAATTACAGTCTCATTTAAAAAATAGATTTTTAGATGATAGTAGTTGAATAAACAAGTCAATAGAAGATAAATTCAACAGTCTTATTTCTGAAATAATAAAATATTAAAAAATAAATTTTAAATTATATAAAATTATAATTTTATTTTTAAATAATAATTTATATAAATAATTTATTTTTAAATTATTATATAAAATGATGAAATTATATATACATATTAACCTTCCGTTTGAAATGGATGAAAATAGAGGTGAGTGCAAAGGGGCAGGTGAAAATAGGAATTTCACCCGTTTGGATGCTGGGTGAAAAAATAGGCGGACGTAATTTGAAGTGAAAAATATCGGTAGGGCCACGCTTGCAATTTCATCCCAAATTTGGGGGTAATCCGGGTGAAATGATTTTATTTTTTCTCTTTCCTCATGCTGCCCTCAGCTTCCAGATTCTCTCTTCGTCTCGCCTCAGTACAAGAAAATGCCATCAGAGCTCTGTCATCGCCTCTATCCATGGCGTGCACGACTGCACGATTGTTGACTGTTCGTTGCGAAGGAAGACGAAGTAGCATTAGAGCTCTCATCCGAGGAAGGCCTTTGGAGGAGTAGCACCATCGCCCGTTTGGATAAGCTGGCGATCTCTAGTTTTCCGGTGAATCTACGACTGCCGGAGTTGATTCAAGCCACAAAGGTATGAATACTAATTGATCTGCTGCGTTGTTGTATCTGGCACTGGGAGAGTGTCTTTGTTTTGGGTTTTTTTTTGTTGGTTGCTTCGACAGGTTTTCTGGAATGGCATCGATGGTGGGACGTTGACCAAAGCATGTAGATTGGAAAAATGCCGACTGTGGCAAAAAATTCTTATCGATTGCTCGCCGAAATCTACAGTGATTTGGTGTTGGTGGTGGAGGAGGCTCCAGAAGCGCCTGAATCGGGTCGAGTCTGGGAGGACTGAACTAGATCGGGTTGAACTAGGGTTGCCCAGACCCGGTTTCCGGATCGAGCAAGATCTGAATCCTTTTTTTAAAATTTCTTTTCTAAATTTACAATGAATTTTTTTTTAATTCTCAATAATTCATCCCCCTTCTTTCTTCTAAAATACATAATGATAGAGAATGTCGAATTGTTGCCACAGATATCCCAATGATGTGTAAATTTAGTGTTCTTCAATTTATTAATGTTCTCTTTTCATGACTGGATTAAATGGAATTGCTAGGAATGTATGGAAGTTCTGTTCGGAAATATTGTATGAAAAATGAGGTGCATTTTGTAGAAATACTAGAATGCTGGTCAATATTCTTCTATAATTCTATGCAAATTTGCGTCTACATTACTAATGATAAAAAGTATTATTTTCCAAAGAACAGTGTAAATTTGAATTGTTTAGAATTTATTTATATTTATTCCATTGTTTTGAAAGAATTAAATGCAAATGAAAGACTATAAAGAATTCTACGGTTTAATTTTATTTGCGTTAAAATAAAAATCTGGAAAAACAAGTGTATGCGGTACATGCAGTAACTAAAAATAGGAATTCAATTTTAATAAAAAATTAATATTATTATTTTATTAAATAAAAATATAATTATATCACCATAATATAGGCATATTTTAGTTATTTTATTCAATCATATTTCCTTCCTCCCTTATTTTCATCCATCCCAAATAAAAAAAAATTATTTCAATTCTATTTATTTTCCTCTCTATTTTCATCAATTCCAAACACTTCAAGACAAATTTTTTTTACCTTTAATTTATTTCTCCTCCATTTCTTTTCACTCCTAATTACCCCATCCTATTTTCACCCCATCCAAATAAACCAAGGGAAGGAACTGTGCATCCCGTAGACCCCCCCATGAAATGAAGTTGCGGGTATTCGCCTGCATTAATAGCACTCTGTCCGGTTTACGTTTTTGCCATTGAAACATAGGATTGCGTGTATATTTTGGTTTTTGAGAAAAGTTGCAGGTCCCGCACGTGAAAATGCTGCATCAATTCCACGGTCCGAAACTCGTGAGAATTATGTTCTGCACGTTTTCAAAAGGGTAAACCTGCAGGAAGGTCGACCTCTCCCGGAATTACGCATTCTATCTTTGTGGTTCGGATTCTTTTTAATTCTCTCCGGCAATTTCTTATCAATTTTAAAAAGATGAAAAATATAATTTTTATTTTAAGATTCATTATTTTTTTTATTAAAATCCATTGCTTTAAACAAAAAAATTCTTATTTCTTCCTCTCCCAAATTCACTTTATTCATTTCTTATGTATTGTTTGGATCGAAGTAAATAGAGAGAGACCAAAAAAAAAAAAAAGAAGAAAATCTCATGTGATACTATTTCTTTTGTTTAAAAGTCTCGCATAAGGAGGGTAGAGAAATGAAAACTTATGATTAATTTTTCAATTTTTTTTTACTTTTTGATATTTTATATTTTTCTAAATTGAGATGATCTGAAAATTTATTTATCTAATTTATTATTTTACTCTTATTTTATTATTTTATCTATATTTACATTTTTAATACTTTATCATTATTATTTTCATTGGAATAAAAACATATTATTTACTTTTTACAAAGTTATCTAACATGTAAAAAATATATGTTATAATTGTAAAAAATTTTCTAATAAAAAATATGAAATTATTTTTTATTATTAATAAAAATTAAATTTATCAATTGTGATCAATATTTATTTATTTATACATATTTATTTTTATTTTGATTCATATATATTGGTTCTTGGGTATAAGTGAGTTAGATCATTTTTTACATTATCAAATGAAAGTCATGTTAAATCAATTTATAATAATTTTTTCATAAATTTTTTAGTGATAATTATAATATTATTGTATATTGATTTATAATATATAGAGATTTTTTTAGAGAGAAAATATTTTATAAAAAAAATTGAATAGATTTATTTTTTAAATATTTTTTTAATTATAAAAAATATTAATAAATTATTTTTTTAAAATAGATAAAATTATAAAATTATAGACTAATTAATTATATATTTTGATTTTGATTTTTATTATTCCTTCCTAAATAATTTTATACATTCAAATAAGAGAAGGGAAAGTCGGGATTTAACTTTTCATTCTCCTCCTTTCCCATCTCCTCGATCCTCTTTCATTATCTTTCTTTCCTTTTTTCTTTTAACTTCTAAACATACTATTAGAAAATGAAGAGTATCCGCTCTCTATCTTTTTACATTAAAATTTATATTGTTTACTTGATTTATTCATTTTAAAATTTATAAAAAATAATTTAATGATAAAAAAAACCTAACCTTCTAAAAGGATCCATCTCTCCGTAAAATTCCTCTTCGCAAAATTATCATAATTGCAGCCTTGCCCTGCAGTGTTCTGGCCGAAACTTACGATCCATATCTCCAAAAGAAGGAAAGAGAAAATTCTAAATAGGTGAGGTGTGGCTGAAAAGCCCAATCAATGAACTGGCTCAAAACTTGGGCCAAGACGGTCCATTCTCACTCTTTTGCTAGTCATATGCATGGCCCAAAACGATAGTAAGGGGGCGAACAGCGATAGAAATATCCTTTTAGGAGTAACATCCATATATTATTAAAAAAGGCAGAATATAACGTACCAAGATAAATGATATGATTTTACTTAATTATCAGATGATAATATTCAAGTTTAACTATCACTTAAATGTTTTGCTTTTAAAGTTCAAACACGTGTAGGTGGTGCCACCTCACAAATTTTCGTAAGAGTAGCATTATTGAAAGAGGAAAAATTACAGTATATTACAAAACAAATTTAAATTTTTTTTGGTTCATAAAGCATATTTCAATTGGAACATATAATTTAAGACTTGTAAAATCTAATATCACAAGCTATGGTTAACTCTTCTATATGCTGCTCCGATGTTAACTATATGAAATTAAATAAGCAATTACTCAAGAAACTAATGTAAAATGTGATCCTGGAGTAAATAAGCCTCGAATTATTTCTTTGGAAGATAATTTTTGAATGAAAATCCCATTTTCTTTATCATATTTAACATTAAATATATTAATTATTTTTTACTATTTTAATAATTTATAATTATATTCTTATAAAAATATAAATATTTTTTCCTTTACCAGAACAGCTAAAACTTGAATGGTTTTTCTTCAACAAGAAATTCATTTTTCTAAATAAAGTAATTCAATTTTGACATGCTACGAAACATATTTTCTTTGGTTCAATGAAAATGGCCGTTTTAAGAATAATTTAATATTTTGCCATGATTTTCAGATGTTTCTTTCTCTAAAATGTTAGCCAAAAAATATAGCTCCATGTACGCACTTAGTACACGGAGAGGCATGGTGGGGTCAACAATGTAAATTAGTTGAGATAAAAAAAAAAAGCATAAGCCTCAAATTCATACATTTTAGTTTGGATTTTCAAAACTATATAATTTTACTAACCTAAATTTGAAAAAGATAACGCCATAAATAAGAATTGATCTTTTAAATGAGTTTCTCTCCCTTTCCCTCATTTCCTTCCGATACATGCATTTTTTGTAGTTATTTTTATATCATAAAATAATAAGTAGAAAGAGGACTCATTTTATATATTTCTAACTTTTAATCCAATGCGTCCATCAAGTATCAAAATTAATAAATGAGATTCATTTAAAATTATTTTATTTATTTTTATTTAATTTTAAACCATATAACGAAGTTACTAACGATTATTAATGATAACTTTCTAATATTCCCCCACTTGACTTAAGATTTGATGAAATTGTAACATAAGTATGATGCGCCAACTATTTTGCATCATATCTTATTCTCATGAACATCATAATTATTTTAATATGATAAAATACTAAGTGTGAGTTATGAGGGTCATACATTAATTTAGAGAATATATTTCCTTTTATATACCACAACACCAATATCTTATCATACTGGGTCTATAAGTCACACATAAAATTTATAAGAGTCCCATTAATGTTTCTAGAACACTTAAGTTAACTTATTAAAATACAATTATATGCACAACACTACTAGAAATAAACAATTCATATAAAAAACAAATAAATGAGTTCAGAGTGTCAATATTATCAATTACATCATGCAAAAGGACAACCAAGACCCATTATATGTACATGTTCTATAAATGTTTTTTGGTTGTAAACTGTTAGTTAACATATCTGCAACCATGAGATATGTCTTAATATATTCAATAGACACCTGTTGTTTCTGAACTTCATCTTTAACAACATTAATAGCAAAATACTTTAATTCCATATGTTTGACACTTCTTGAGTATTTGTCATTTTTGGAGAAAAATGCTGTTGTGGAATTATCACAATAAATTTTCAGTGGCTTGGTAATGATGTTAACAACCTTAAGTTCTGAAATAAAATTTCGTAGCCATAGTGCATGAATTGTGGCTTCAAAGCATGCTATAAATTCTACTTCCATAGTAGATGATGCAATAATAGATTCTTTAGCACTTTCCCATGATATGGCTCCTTCTCCAAAAAGAAATAAGTAGCTAAAAGTGGACTTATTACTATTAATGCATTTGGCAAAATCTGAGTTCAAATATCCAATTACTTCTAAGTGATTGGATTTTTTGTATATGAGTATATAATCTTTTGTCCCTTGAAGGTATCGTAAAACTTTCTTTGCAACTTTCCAATGATCAATTCTAGTATTACTTTGGTATCTTTCTAACATTCCAACTGCAAAACTAATATCTAGTCTCATGCATGTTGCACATATATAAAACTTCTCAAAATAGAACTATATGGAATTGATTCCATTTGTTTTCTTTCCATATCATTCTTTAGGCATTGCATAAGACTAAATTTATCCCTTTTTTGCATTGGAACAATTCCAGTAGAACAATTCTTCATATTAAATCTCTCTAGAATTCTTTCAATATAGGCTTTTTGAGATAATCCTAACAATCTTTGTGATCGATCTCGGAATATTTCAATTCCTATTACATAAGATGCCTCTCCCATATTTTTCATTTCAAAATTGTTAGTGAGATATTCTTTCATGTTATGCAATAGACCCAAATCATTAGTTGTAAGCAAGATGTCAACAACATACATGACTATAAAGATAATTTTGCTCCTCTTAATCTTTCGATATATGTAACAATCAACTAGATTTTCTTAAAAATTGAAAGAGATAATAGTATCATCGAACTTAATATATCATTATCTTAAAGCTTGTTTAAGTCCATATATTGATTTCTTAAGTTTACACACCATATAACATTTTCCTTCAATTGAAAAACCTTTAGGTTAGTCTATATAAACTTCTTCTTCAAGATTTCCATTCAAAAAAGCTATTTTCACATCCATTTGGTGTAACTCTAAGTTATAATGAGCCATTAATGCCATAATAATTCTTAATGAATCTTTTTTTGAGACAAGTGAAAATATTTCCTTATAATCAATGCCATCTTTTTGAGTAAATCTTTTAGCAACAAGTCTGGCTTTATATAATTCAATATTACCTTTGGAGTCATGTTTGGTCTTATAAACCTATTTACATCTAACTTGTTTTGCACCTTCTGGTAAATCAACAATGTCCCAAACTTTATTTTCTTTCATGGATTTTAACTTTTCTCTCATAGCATCTTTCTATTTCTTAGACTCTTTTCTATGGCTTTTAAAAATGAAATTAGGTTTGTATCAATTCCAATGTATGATTCTTGCAAATAAGTCTTATAATCACTTAGAATAGCTTATCCTTTTTATCCTTTGAGATCTTTTTAAAAGGATTTCTTGTGACGTATTTACCTGAAACATTTGTTAGTTAGTTTCTTCAATGGATGTGTCCTCATTATGATGTTGCTCATTATTGTTGGGGCTTTCTGCAACAATTAGAGTAACATTTGGAATAATTATGGATGAAGGAACTCTTATGGGCAAAAGAATATTTAACTTAACTTCCTTTATTACAGGTAAAAGAGCATTTACCTTAATTTCCTTTATGTCCAAGTTTTGTCATTCCTCACTCCCACTAACTTCACCATTTTCAAGAAATTTTGCATTGTTAGTTTCCACAATTCTTAGATCATGGTTAGGATAATAAAAGATATATCTTTTAGATTTCTTTGGGTAACTAATAAAGTAACCATTAACCATTTGAGAATTTAACTTCTTTTTATGTGGATTATACACTCTTGTTTTTGTTGGGCAAGCCCAAATATACAAGTGTCTTAAACTAGGTTTCTTATTTATCCACTTCTTAAAAGGAGTTTTAGGAATAACTTTATTAGGAACCCTGTTAAGTAAATACATAGATGTTTTCAATGTATACATCTACAAAGATTTAAGTAATGAGGAATTACTCATCATACTCCTAACCATATCCATTAAATTTCGATTATGCCTTTCTACTACACTATTTTATTGTAGTGTATATGGCATTGTGTATTATGCACGTATGCCATGTCTTTCAAGAAGTTTTGCAAATGGACCTAGACATTGTCTTGTTTCATTATATTTTCCATAGAACCTACCACCTCTATATGACCTTACAACTTTCACTTTTTTATCTAGTTGCCTTTTAACTTTATTAATATATATCTTAAAAGCATTAACAGCTTAAGATTTTTCTTTAAGCAAATAGACATATCCATAGCATGAAAAATCATCGATAAAGGTGATAAAATACTTTTTCCCACTAAAAGATAGAGTATCAAAAGGTCCGTATACATTAGTGTATATTAATTCAAGAAGCTGAGTGCTTCTCATAGCCTTTGTTCTTTTGTTATGTCTGATTTGCTTTCCTTTAATACAATCTACATATAAACCAAGATTAATAAAATCTAAATTTTGAAGAATCTCATTTTTTATTAATATTTCTTTATAAATGTGTCCTAAATGCTTATGTCACAAGTAAGCAGAACTTTCATTAAGCATACCATGCTTAATCCCATTATTATGATGCATAATTAATAAGGATTTAGTAAATTTATCATCAAGTTTCAATTTATATAAACCATCTACAACAATACTAGAACTAATAAGTTTAAAATTCTTATATAAGATGAAAAACCATATCCAAATGTAAAATTAAAACCACAAATATCTAATTTTAAAAGAGAAACTAAGTTCCTAGAAATTGAAGATACATAAAGAGTTTTAAATAGGTCCAAATGATAGCCAATATCTAAAACCAAACAATAAGTTCTTATACTTTCAATTTCAATCTTCATTCAATTTCTCATATATAGATAATCTTTATTTTGGCTTGTGGTTTAGATCGTAAGGAATTTCTGCATCATATTAGATACATAAGTAGTAGCACTAGAATCAAGCCACCAAGTATTATTCAAAACATCAATTAAGTTTGATTCAAAAATGCATATATAATTTTCAAGCCAAGTCTTGTGCTTAAGGTAATGTTTTTGATAGTGTCTTTCTTTCTCATAAAAACGACACCTATCATTTTTCTTTTCCATCTTTCTAGTTTGATAAGCTTTAGGAAGTCCTTTTTTCTTCTTAAACTTTTTAGACTTTAGTTTTAGTGCTTTACTAGCTCTTTGAATAGTAAAGTTAATAGTGTGACTTCTTAAATTCTTAAGTCTATTCTCCTCTTGAATAAGCTTTCCAATTAGCACTTATTCTTAATAGTATTGTAGTTAATTTGGAAAGCTCCATATTAAGAAAGCAATGAGTTCAAAATAAACTAAACCAGGAAAGAGTCATCTATTGCCATGCCTAATGTCTTTAGTCTTATTGCAATATTAGTCATCTAAATGGTATCTTCTTGTATACTCATCGATCCATCAAACTTCATGATTGTGAGTTATGCCATTAAAGTACCAGTGAATGACTTATCTGCAGAATGAAAATGTTGTTCTACAAACCTAAGATATTTCTTAGTACTTTCTGTTTGTGGAATGGTAGTCTTGAAATTGTTTGTAATGGTCATTCGTATGAACATCAGGCTTAATCTATTAAAACATTCCTATGCTTTAAATTGGGATTTCTCTTCTTCAGTGCTAGCATTAATGATTTCAGTAAGTTTTACTTCCAAAAGTGCTAAATTAATATTTAGTACACTTAAGTAGAAATTGACTTGTTCACTCTATTTAAAGAAATTCAACCATTGAATATAGTAACAGAAGAAGCTTGCGAATGAAGAGAAATAGTTAAAAAAATAAATCATATATTGCTTAAAACTTATTTTTTAAATTTAGACAAATATACCAAGTATATTACAGTTCTCCTTTAGAAAAAATATTACAATATACTATCATAAATAAATGCCATAAATTCTAGTATTATCAAGAAATTAAAAAAAAACTTAATTAAATACATATGTCATCTTTGGATGAACAAAATATATTTAATATAAGAAATTTAATTTCTACAATTGTGTTCATTTATTATAAAATGATAATTTTCCTTTAGAAAAATAATAAAATTCCATCAATTAATGAACAATTATTTACTCATGATATTTCTTTATTGGCATTTCATTTATATAATGAATAAATGACTATCTTATGTATGATGTCTTAACATTCTATTTTAGCCACTTCGGTGCACACAAATTTCTTTATTTATTCAACATAAAATCATGTATAAATAACATAATATTCATTTAAATGTATATATTCTAGCATATAATATTGTACTTCAATTTCATAAATATATCATAAAACTTTAATTATGAAATAAAACTAAAATTAAAATTTAATAAAGTTTTTTTAACTATATAATGTTATTATTTAAATTTTTTATAACAATTTAAACTATTAAAATACCAAAGGAGAAAATGACATTTAAATACATAATGACCTTTGATTGGCTGTTAGAGCTGGTTACGGCCAAATGGCCATTACTATTCCCTTTATGCATAAGTAATTTGCCTTCACATAAGGTTATGCACGTAGACTAAAAATCATGCATTTAATCTAAAGTACAATAAAATAAATAATATACATGTAAATCAAATTTTTTTCTTTAGATTGATGCAACCTTTTTTCTTTCCATTTTATATCACTATATATATGCCAAAATGAGTTACACTAACTATAACAAAAAAATAACTTAAAATAAGATAAAATGCAAATTCATACATGTATGGTTTTGAAATTCACGACTATATCCTTGTTGGGCATATATATACTTATAAATGGTTGTTTGGCTAAACATTAAAAGCACTTGTCAGGTTGCATATAAATGGTTATTTAGCCAAATGCCAAAAGCATTTGTTAGGTTATGTGCGATACATATACTTAA
The DNA here is from genome assembly GCA_020226215.1 of Sindora glabra. NCBI lineage: Eukaryota > Viridiplantae > Streptophyta > Magnoliopsida > Fabales > Fabaceae > Sindora > Sindora glabra. The sequence continues at coordinate 82,505,212 of CM035229.1, forward strand.
TGGCAAATGACCAGTGTGCAATGCATAGATATATAATAGCAAATCTCTAGACTTCCTCGAACACACATGCATATATCCGTAAATGAAATTATGAAATTGCCAATTCCAATAATACACAAGCATGATTTGTATATATTCATGGCAATACCAGTAAATTGTTATAAAAAAAGATTAAATTTAAAATAGAAAATCATAAGTTTCAAAACCTGACTCTGATACCACATGTAAATTATTTGAAATAAAAAAATAAGCTTCAAATCCATACATTTAATTTTAATCTTTAAAATTGTATAATTCTACTAACCTAAATTTGAAGAAGATGACGCCATGATTAAGAATTGATCTTTTAAATAAGTTTTTCTCCTTTTATTCTTTTTCCTTCCAATTCACACTTTTTATGGTTATTTTCATATCATAAAACAACAAGCAGAGAGAGAACTCATTTTATATATTTCTAATTTTTAATTTAATACATCCATCAAGCATCAAAATTAATGGGTAGGATTCACTTAAATTTATTTTAATTTAATTTTAGGCTACATAAGGAAGTTACTAACAATAACTTTTAACAAACAAGCCTTAAATTACTAACAAATTGACCAAAGATTAAGAAATAAAGATCCTCCCTCAACAACGCTCTCTTTTCTTTAATAAACAAAGAGAAATAGAGAATGATTTAGGGACAAAGTACATTTGTTGGATGTTGGCCTAATCTTGATTTTTTCCAAGATAATTGTGATTTTCTATACCAATAAAATACTTTAAATAATTCAAATGATTCAGATACTTGCTATATTACCTTAAGATTTTAAGATTCAGAAACACATGAAATGTTATGATATCAGTAAATTAAAATTATTTAAAAAGTTTTTTTTTAGTACTAAATATTTATAATACTTATAGCTACTTATAATTGAGGTTGATTATAGTGTCTTTATGTGGAAGGGAGACTTTCATTTTCCTATCACCAAAATAAACTAAAAGTTCTCATAAAATGTTAAATGGATACTTTAGCCCTTATCTATTTAAGGAGAAACAAAAGCTACTTCTGTTGGTATAAACTTGAAAAAAAAGAGTCATTTTCTTTCAAGGAAAATCCTTTCCTCAACCACAAGGTTAGTTGAAGACAAAGGAAGCAAGTAACATCTCGAATGTCCTTTATAAGATTCCTTCGAATAAAATGTGACATGAGTTGTAGCTAATGAGTGATTTCAAATCAATAGTGATAATAAATTATTAATGATAGCATTGTAGGTGACTGCAATAGTTGTATCTTAGATAAAATGGTGTATTGGTGTGATGTGTAAAGTAATACTTGCTATCTTTTAATTTCTCCATTAGTGTATAAAAGTTCATCTTATTATGTTATAGCCATTGTGGACATTTAGCTTGTTGATGGTAAAAAATAGAAAAAATGCAAAGTTCATTCATTGTTTCTGTTTAGTGTGTAATTGGTTTAAGCTAAAGTTAAAAGTTAAGCATTATGCCATATTTCAGAACCATTTCTACATCATCTTGACTTATTATCAATTAGTGCAAATGTAGGTTCATGAAGTAGGGGATTATGGAGTATTATTGCAACTTTAAGACTTAATAATGGATTTTGGCATTTAGCACTAATAAAGTGGAACTTTTCTACAAAGTTTTCTTCCTTTACATAAAAGACTATTAGTAAAAATTGTGTTTTGGGGTTTATAAGGATTTTCTAATGGATTTCAACTAATGAAGACATTTGCCTTGTTTGCGTGAAATAAGGTTGGTACTAATTGTTTTCAATTGAACATAATAATTATTAGATGTATTATTTATAAATGGTTGCCTATGCTTTTAGAGGGTAGAATAATAATCCTATCCCATGTTCATTTTAGCATAAAAAAAAAAGCTTAACTAAGGCATACTGTGTATTTTTCATCAATTTTTATCAAGCTACATCATTTTATACCTATATCTTGCAAATGTAGGTTATTGGAAGTCCCATTAAAGATAATGGTACCCCTATTTTTAAAAAAAGAATTGACCTTCTAATTATAACATAATTTATAAACTTCTTCACCATTGCCTAATCTAAAAAAAAATTGAAAATATTTATAACTTGATATTATTTTAGGTTTTTTTTTAGTCTAATATAATATATATATGTATATATATATATATATCTTTATACAAAATTTATTTGTGAAATTAGTTGTAAATTCAATATATAAGTTGAAACACCATATTCAATATGAAGCTAACTTAAACCTGTTCATGGGTCTATAAACCTTATGGGCTAATTAGGCTTTACCTATTTATAAAAGAGTTTAGCCAGGCTCATTTTGTTGTTGTGGCTTATTTATCAATATTAGGTTAGGCTTAGGTCAAATTAGGTTATACCTGGGCTTTAAAGTGAAAAGCAAAGGAAATTCAAAATATTTTGCCTTTCTTTATTCTTTGTAGTTTCTAAAATTGGGAGCTGTCTTCGTTATTGTGATTAATTTTAAGCCTTCAATTTACTCGATGTTAATGGAACTTCTTGTTTGATAAAGGTATGTTTTCGTTATTTTCTATTGATTTTGACAAGAGTTTAGTTTTTTGTTCTTCCTTATTAATCATCTTTTGCTCCTTCAGTTTCAAATTTTTCATTTTCCATAAAGAGGTACCATAGATTTTTTATATTTTCTACCTTAAGAAGCTTAAATTGTAGTTTTATGAGATTTTTGAGCGGTTAAATAACTTAAACTAGTTGTGGGTATCACCTCATTACAAGCTTTTGGGAGATTTTTATATGATTAAATTGCTTAAACTAGTTGTGGGTTATTTATTTTGGAGCTTGAAGATTGCTTGTTGTCCTTATATAAAGCAGAATCTAACTTGTAGCTTTCTAATTTGAGGAGGTTCAATTTATTGGATATTAGTGGGAATTTCTCCTAGATTTTGGTTGATGAATTTTTGTCTTACAGGATTTGTTTAGACTATAATGTAGCTTCAAATGATCTCATGCGCAATTTTAAACTTGTACTTTAACTATTGAATTTTGATTTGATTGTATTTTTTTCAGGGTATTAATTCCGTCTTCTCTTGAAGTTGGAATAGAAATGGATTTAGTAGATTTTTCCAAATCTTCGATTGATTCCATTAGATAGGTACTTACCATTTGTATTATGAATTTTATGTTCTAATTGTGTCCAATGTTGATTCTGATTCATTTTGTTGTTGGCATGCTTGAGATATATGCCGTTTAGAAGAAGAATTTCAAACTGAATTTTATAATGTTTTGCTTCACTAAATTTTTTGATAGGTTTTTTGTAATAATTCTCAGGATATGTTATTATCTGCAATTGGATGCATATGCTTTTTGTAATAGTTCTCAAGATATGTCTTTAGTCATTGCTTTAATTTAATGTACAATCCAAAACATGTATGTAGGTGAGAAATACTTAAGATGGTGAACATTCACCTATCTTTTAGTTGATGATTTACCATATAAATAGAATCAATTAAAGAAAGAAATAAAATTAAGGAATAAAGAAATTATATGGAATCATTAAAATAAACATATATATATTTTAATAATCTATGGCAATGAAATATACATAAGTTCTATTAGAGAGAGAGAGAAAGGAAAGTTTTATGGAATTCTATAGAACTTATTATAATAGCAAGAGTGCCTACCCATTTTTGTTGCTTTAACTTTTTCTTTAAGATTCCTTATTAATGTGCTCTTTGTTTTGAACTCTATAATGCTTAAAATTTATTTTGTTCATTTTGTTTCTTTCATGAACAATCATTCTAAGGAAATATACATAAAAATTATTTATTTTGTTGCTTTAAGTTTTTCTTTAAGATTCCCTATTAATGTGCTCTCTATTTTGAACTTTGTAGTGCTTAAAGTTCTCGATGTAAAGCAAAAGTTGGGTGTTCCTATAATGCCAATGCAACCTACCATTGCTCTGTATCTAGCTTCTCTTTGTTTTTTGCACTAAAGCAAGTTCATCAGTAACAAGTGAACTAGCCTTCATCGTGGGTCAAACCATCAAAAGTTGCAAGTAAAAAGATATCTTTATCTTCTGTTATCAGTCAAAGGCCTAGAAGTTTAGAGACATAAGTGAAAAGAAAGAAGAAAAACAAGAAAAGGTGAAAAACTTTCCTAGTTCAAGAATTATACCCTTTTAATATGTGGCTAACGTTGTATTTTAGTTATAAATGATTAACTACATTTGGTTTAGTGAGAATTAGTAACTTGTTTTACATAAATGAGGTCAAGGGAAGGAATACCCATTTTTTTATCTTGAATAATTTATCATTGCGAAAGATTTCACAATATGGTTCAAAATTTTGTTAAAGGTCTATTCTTACACCTAATTGAATACTATCTTGTTATAAGTTGTTTAAACTAATGCTTTGGGTAAAGGGTAATCTTCATTCTTATTATTTTTTATCTATCAGATGACTAAAGCTATAATTCATTGAAATGCTTGTTTTTAACTTCAAGTACTTGTTTACATAAAATGAACTTTTTCATTAGCATAATAGGAACTTTAAAAAATACTTGTTTACATAATAGGAAGTTTCTTTGTTTTGAACTCTATAATGCTTAAAGAAAAACTTAAAGCAACAAAATAAACATTTTTAATAACAGTAGGAGAGAGAAAATTTTATGAAATTCCTTAGGACTTATATCAAGTAATATTTTAACATACTTTCATTAGAATAATTGTTCATGAAAGCAAAATAAATGTTCCTAATATAACTCTAGTAAATAACATTTCCTTTTATTATTATTATTTTTTTAACAAAACTACTTTGTAGGTAGTTTATTTTAGCAAAGGTGAGAATATGGGGTTAAAAAATATTATTATGGCATTTATTTCATCCATGCTTAGAGTGTTGAAATCTCTTATAGAAATGGTAGGTCATTCTTCTTGATTGATATATTGCTTATAAAAACTATCTGATAATAACTCATGCTTGCAGTTTTGTTTGAAAATTTTAATACTTAAAGAGTTATATAAACAAACAAAATTAGGTTGTTGGTTTGTGGGAGTGAACTAAATTTAAGGTGAATTATGTTGATATGGACTAATCTAGTCAAATTTGAATTGGTCAAATATTTTAAAATTGTATCAAATACACATAAAAGAAATGTAGATACAAAATTTGGAGTTATCCCATATTCTATAAACCACTTTTCAAATTTAATTATCTAACATGCCCACCCTACAAGAAAAATAAAGCAATTCTACTATAATAATTAAAGGACATTGTTAATTTCATTTCCATAGACTATAATTTGAGAGCATTAGTGTTTC